>CM029385.1:18075108-18432081 GCA_017165825.1 Hepsetus odoe | reverse complement strand
CCCCCAGCAGACTCAAACAGCTTTTAAACATGGCAAATTACAACAAAAATAAATCCAAGCAAAGCAACCTGAATTTAACATGGACAAAACATTTATGAAACAAAATTGGAATATTATGCAACTAAATGGGCATTAATGACGGTGGTTAATGCAGTCTATGCTTTGATGACATGAGGTTACACAGGCTCTGAGCAAAGAGAGGGAGAGGAGACAGCAGACTACTCAAGTTATTTTGCTCCCATCTTGATCTGTGTTGTGATGCAGTAAGACCTGAGTGTAAAGTTGATGCATCACTAATTCATCTTAACCATTAACTGCAGTTATTGCTGGGGAAAAGAAGATAAAGAAAAGAAAAGAAAAAAAACCCCACCTAGTGTAATTTTCACCCTCCGGACAATAAAATAAACTAAACTAAAAATAAACAGGCAAAAATATCTCTGTTCATGCAATTCTTGATCTATAAAGCAGAAAGGAAACTAGGTGACTAGGCACTTGTGATGGATCTGAAAGCTAGAAGTTGTATTTAGTTAAAAATACTGAGATAGACTCCCTTAAAACTGCAGTAGTTTCCAAGTTCTGCAGACACGCGACAGTCGGCTCTTTCTCTCCGTCTCTCAGAGACCCACCCTAACACCAACCTGCCCACAAGAGTGAACCAGGGAGAACGGTCATAGAAAGGGTCCTGGCCGTCACTAAAGATGTCAGAGCCCTCCTCTGTGCCAGCATCCGAACTGGTGTCATCCACAAAAGCCTCGTCGTCCATAAAGTCCTCCATTTCGCTCTGCCGCTCATCAGCCAATTCAGTAACATCCGAATCGCCCGTGGAAAAGGTGGGCGAAGGAGTGCGGTCAGTCAGGTGTTCATTCACACAGCCATGAAAGATGGGTGAGCTAAATGAGTATCAGAGGGCCAAAAAGGAGGGGGACCAGCATGAACCAAAGAATTAGCAAGGTGGCCCCAGACTACTGCAGGAAAACAAATCATGTGTATTATACTAATGCAAAATAAATACAGAGACCAGAAACACAAAACTGGGGAAAAAAAAAAAAAAAAAAAAAAACAAACATTGCTGGAAAAATAATAACAATTTCAAACAAGAGGAGAACAAATGATAAGGTCCAAGACAAGGATTATGACAAGTAGAACACAATGAAAAAATGAATATATAAAATGTAAAGATGGGGAAAACTGAAAAAAAAAACAAACAAACAAAAAAAAAAAACCCAATACAGAACAAAAATATGAACAATGCACAAAATAAATGATTTCACAAGGGAACATATAATACACCTTTGGTCTAAGATGGGTATTATAATTGTATGGGGGAAGTGAATCAACAAAACATCATGAAACATTCAACTCCCCCTCTAACAAAGTCAAACAAAGCCTTTCCTCAGTTTAATGCAAAACACTCAATGTATCACAGCACACGCGCACTTAATTGTCAAATGTATCTCACCCAAAATTTTTCAACAGCACACAACAAAATACACATCAAATAATACAAATTATTTACATCATTCCATAAACATGTCATGTTTTTTTTTTTTTTTTTTTATAACATTCTAGTGGGGTATTGAATTTTAAATATATTGTAATAACAATTCTTGAGCAAAGACTTAACATTTATTTCAGGCCTGAATGTCAAACCAGGTTTATTGAGGACATACCTGCCAACTAGTTTGAACCAGTGAAAACGGTCATAGAAGGGGTCACTTCCAGTCAGAGGGCCCTCCCCCTCCTCCTGATTGGAGGACGCCATTTCTCCGGCACGGTCATACATTTCTCGCATTTGATCCAGTCTCTGCCTAAAAAAGTAAAAAAAAAAAATCTGAAGTCAAGAATCAATCACATTAAGAAAGGTTTTATGGACATTTTTATTTAAAGAAATACCCATTTTTCCCCACTTTCTGCACAGAGTTTTCAAATGTTATATGTAAGTAAAAGACATCGATCAGGAGTCTGCTAAGAAAGACAAAAAGCCACTTGTTGGAAGCCCGAAGATTACTTGAGTTTTTCCAAGGACCAGTAATGTGTAGCTCCATTCTTCAGGTCCTGGACCTCCACAGCTACCACAGTGCGAGGGAAAGGCCTAGAATCTCGCTCCTTCTCGGATTCAGAAGGCAGGAGCTCCGGAGGGAGTGGAGAATACAGTGTGTCAGTCAGCAGCACAAACTGGAACTGAACCTTCAAGCAGAAGAGTGAGAAAAAGAAACTAAGGGTTAAGAGTGGACTTTTTTTTTTTTTTTTATATATATATTGTCAGTTTTTGTATTTTTCATAATGAAAGGGAAAAATCAAGAGAGAAAGAGCAAAGGGTGAAGAGTAACTTAAAAACAAAGCTGCACAGAAATATTCATTGTGCACATAGTGTTGTCCACCCCAATGCACTCGAGTTGTAATGGCTTTAAATCTCCAAACTACTGTTAGACACGAACACCATTATAAATTCTGACTGCAGACATTTTAACTTCATGGCACCACAGAAGGGTCTTTTAAGGCTATTCATCCAGACGCTGAGAAGACATAAATAAAAGGGAGTATGAGACGGGGGGGGTCTGCACTTTCTCCCAGCCTTTAAAAATCGCCTGCAGCAAGCTGACAATTGGGTTGTCAGAAAGTAAATCAGCACACTTCTGGCAGTGAACAGGGTCCAACACACCCGAAACAGCCTAGTCCCGACAACCACACCAACTGATGTAAGGCCCAAGCTGCATGTACACCACTGTGTCTCAGTGACAAAAAGGCCTGCAGTAAAGGTCTCTGCTCAGGCACAGTGTTGCGTTTGTTTATTTTTGAAGGGATATTCGTCCAAACATCAGTCAAAAGTGTTAAGGTGCTTTGTTGTGCATTCAATTACAATGCAGTTTTCAGTATACCAACTTTGCACAGAGCTTCTCACGATAATCACTAAATTCAAAATTTAATTTTATGCTATTTTGAACACTCCACTTAGTAGAGGGAATTCTCCAGCACTATACCTTCTTCTTTAACTCCACACTGATGGCATTAGCCTCCTTAAGGTACACTGCATTTCCCCACAGCTGATCTCTTAAGGAGGTGAATTGATGGTACCGCCATTTCCTGAAGGCCCACTGAGCAAGCTCAAACTCATGCTGTGTCCATGGCACTGCAGCAAAGAGAAACAGTGACTATGATTGATATGAACTGCCAGAATCTCAATGCAGAAGCTCTCATACACATAATAAGTAATTAATAAATATTATGCTGATTAAACTAGTACATAGACCAAATTGTTTCAATATTACAGTAAAATTGTTACTTTGATACATCTGTATTAAATGCGGTCATCAGTTTTCAGAAACTTTGTTTTTGTACAAGCCCCAAAAATGGGTAGTCATTGATTTTATATTGTTAATGGAAGGCAAAGAACAAGCAATGACCACCATATAATTTAATGCAAAAAAGAAAAGGTTTTTTTATTTTTTTTTTTAAAATATTGCTTTTTAAGTTTTAAGCAAAAAAGTACTCATTCAGAAGTTATAAACTGCTATATTCTGGCCAACCTGAATGCTACACAAAAGACTAATTACAATTACCTTCATCCTCTTCTTCCTCTTCCTCTTCTTCATCAGGTGTTTCTGCTATCAGTGAGCGAGTCTCCACTTGTTTCTGCAGCTCCTGAAGCTTACTCTCATAGACCTGTGGGACAGAATGTGGTAAGGAGAGGGGACTACAAACAGCGACCATCAGCACAGCTGCTGGACCAGGGAAGACCCCAGCTAGACCTTCTTACTCTCCTCACTGACTGGTGTGGAAAATAAGCAAACCATTTTATAGGTTACAAAACCATTATAAGCTGTACCTATTTTCTCCAAATCAGACATGAAAAGAGCTAAATTAATCAGCTTTGCAAAGATTGGTCAAGAAACCAATCAATGATTAGAGTGGAAAAATGTGAGGTGAAAAAAAACAACAAAAAAAAAAACAACCCTAAATAAAAAGAACCCACCCCAAAACTTCTACTTATTTTAATAAAAAAAATAAGGAAACTGAAACAAAGAAAACCCCAATAAGGGTTGATTAAACAAACAGTAATATATTACAGAACTAACCATTGGTTTCAGGTCCTGCATACAGTGTTGTTTTTAATCTAATCACCAATTCTGCACACTAACATAATGCACAAGGAGGCATCCAGTGAACACTGATTGCAAGACTGACTGTGGATTAATATAAAAGGGGAGAAAACAGCTATTGTATCCTAAAATTGGGGTAAATGTGCTCAAAATATTATATGTGTATTGGAGATCTGGCTTATTATATGAAATGTGATTCAAACGTTTATGACTTGTGTGGCTTTTTGCTAAAATCACTGTTAAAATCTGCCTCCATGAAATGGGAAATGACAGGTGGACTGTTGCTGTTACCTGCTAAAATGAATGCTGGGTTCACATTGAACATAGCCATTTTAAAACATTATTCATAAAAAGCTAAATTGAAGTCTAGGTAGGGAGGGAAGATTCTGTTAAACAACTGATTTGGAAATTACAGAATAACTTGGAGAATAACTTTACAGAATAACCACAAATGTGCTTTTGAACAAACTGCTCGTGTCAAATTGGGAAAAGAGATTTTCTTCAGACAGCTGCACATAAATCAGCCTCATATCTTTATACCATTAATAAGCTTTAGAAAGTGTTAGCTTAGGAGAAAAGGCCAGAGGTATGAGCTGTACTACAGATGGTCTGCTGCTTGTGAGTCATCACACATGTAGCCATCGCCAGTGAGCTCATCGGATTTGTTCCACTGCTCCAAGAACAGAGCTGTCCATTCTCTCCATCTCTCTCTCACACACACACACACACACACACACACACTCCTGCTCTAGCTCTTGATTGAGCTCTTCAGGTCTTGTACCAGGCAACGATAAGAAAAACTCCACTGTATTAACTGGGGCTATGCTCATCTCAATAGCATAACATAATAACAATAGAAAATACTAGTTTTGTATTTCAATTAAATGTTTTCCAGCAGACCACCAATATTATCCTAAATAATAATTCAATGAACCTATATAATGCCCTAATTTTAACATTAATATATCTATATTTATGTATATAGAGAACAATGACACCAAGACTGCTAAAACACTTTGAAATACCTTATGCTTCCACAGAGCTTTGTATTCAATTCAGTTCTTTTATAAAAAAAAAAAAAACTAATTATCTCACAAAGAGTAAAACGTCCGGCACTGATGACAACTTTTTGTTGTTTATTATGTTTATGTTCTACAGAAAAGTAGGCGCTAAACCTGTTAAATCTTTAAGATAAATTTTTCTGATATGCAATTTTATTTTCAGCCCAACACAGATTCTCAGCAAGTAAGACTGGAGCCATTTCTACTACTTCACGCATTTAAAAAAAGTACATACTTTTTTGTTTATAGTCACATGAATAAGTGAACAGACCAAAGTCCAAAACATTGTAGACATTAAACCTCCAAATGTTGTTTCAAGACTGTGCACAAAAATTGCAGTCAGAACATTTTAAATTCAGTCATTGTTTGAAATGGTATTAACCATAATGTGACATGGCTATCTAGAATAATCCAGCAAAACCATGAGAACAAGTTCACAGGCTGCGCACAATGCTGATTTAGGGCCCAAAGAAGCAACACACCTTACAAAGCCAACTGGAGGCACTTAACATCACTGCATATAAATCACTGAATTGACATCTGACCCTTCCTATTTAAAAAGCACAATATACATTGTCAGTTTCACTTTGTACAATGTCCTCAGCTTTTCTTGTTACAGCTGGAGAAGCTTTCGGTACTGTTCCAAAGTAACATTCCTTATTGGAGCAGAAGAAACATTTGCCTTTGATGTTTTAAAAACAACAACGACAACAAGGCCTCTCGGACAAGCAAAAGACCTACTTTATCATCATCATTCAAGCATTTTCCATTCTTTTTTTTTTTTTTTTTAATGCTACACAAATAAAAGTAACATTACTGAGGGAGAGAGTAGTAACAGAACAACGTAGTTTTCTTTTTCTTCCTCATTTTTACACCTCTGGAGTTTAGTTAAGATCAACTAAACTTTCATATTGCTGTAGATCAGGCAGTTATATAGAAATAAGAACTTCCTGGCAAACATTCATGCTCACTATAGTGAAGTAATTTTCTGAGTTCATTTCTTCACCACAATGCCTCAGTCAGAGTATTTGTTCTAGAAACAAATGTGCTGTAGAACCAAAACACACAATTGCATAACTATATTAAGGCAAGAAAAGAAAAGAAAAGAAAAGAAAAGAAAAGAAAAGAAAAAAAAAAAAAGCAGTGGCTTGGCAGTTAGGGTAAACTGTGCCATCATTCTGAATGTGACTCTGCTTATTGAAGATGGAACTGGAAGCGAGGTACCAACAATGAGGAGTCTCACAAATGAATTGTGCTCCCATAACAAAGAAAAATTAACGACAAATAGTAAAATAGAAAGAGAAAAACTCTTTTAAAAAAAAAAAAATGAACACACTGCACTATTTAGGCATTTCAGATTTGTCTTTCATAGCTTTTAAAAATATGCATAGACTCAGTATTCATTATTGCCTGTGTTCTCTTTTGAAAGTTTAAAATGAACCAAAGGAAACCATGGTAACAGCTCTGCTGGACATCTCTAGCGAGAAGTTGGGTTTTGTAGGTTCACTCTGCACACATTTGGGCCAGAAGAAAATAAATGTGATTCTACTCATGCAGAGTTGGTTTATAGAGATTCCATTTCTATGCACAGAAGAGCAGAGGGTTCTAGAACACTGCCTCCATCCCCGTGGGAACAGAATGCCCCCTGCATTGAAGTTCAGAGTTTTACCAGACAGTGGAGAGGCACAATAGAAGCAAAGCGCATAGTGAATCAGAGTTCAATTTGCTGTGTAGCGTTTTTCTGAAAACACTGCTAAATTGTCTTTCTGGACAAGCGCATGGCAAATACCTCACTGCAGAAAAGAAAGAAACTATCAAAAGTCTTTCATTGCTAACAATTTGGTCTAAAGTAACTACGAAATGAAAAAACAAAAACACAAAAAAAACCAAATTTTCTTCCTTTTGAAAGATTAAAAATAATTGAATTTAACGCTTTACTCCCCAATTGCTATAGTATATCTGACCCAATACACAATGGTAGAGATCTCCATCCACATACATTTTTCATTATAGCAGAAAAATAGCAGAAGACCACTGACACAGGGGTGACCCAATAAGGCACTTTTAACCATTTTCAAAATACTTCTACCTAAGGCAGTGAGAAAAAAAACCAAACAAACAAAAAAAGCCGTTTTAATCCAAAGTACATTCAAATTCCTCTAAGTTCTACAGTGAAATAAAAAGAAAGAGGACCATAACCAAACCACATTTCCTTACAAGACTAAATCAGACAAACATTAGCTGCATTTCTGGAATTCTATTTCATGATAAACACATTTTCAGGTAGTTTGAAATGCTTACTATTAACCTCTAGTTATTCCAGCATTCCTTGAATGTTTCAGTTGCATATCTTGCAAAAAAAAAAAGACTGAAATGTAGTTGTAGCACTACTTCAATTGAAAATTCAAGTAATGGCCCAATGTCTTGATGTACTATAATCAATCATAAGCTAAACTGAATATAACTGACTAGTGGTTATTTAGGACTCCTAAAAAAGAGAAAAGCAGCATAATTTTGTAAAAATCCTGTAAAATTCTGATGTAACTTCAGTTGTTTTATAAAAAAAAAAAAAAACATTTTAAAATACTTGTTGACCTTTAGCATAATTTTAAATGAACAGTAAATCAAACTGATTATATAGACTGACTAACCAATAAAATGACTATGGTACTAAAAACATTCTAAATCCAGTGTGGTATAGAAACCTTCAAGTAGCCCTCATGATACCAGCTGTGCTAAACTGGTTGTTTCTGTAGTATGTTCAAGGGCCAAAACCAATTTTGGGGGAAAAAAAGAAAAAGAAAAAATAAGGATGATTTGTTAGACAAAAGGGATGACCAAAGAGTTTGTTTAAATGCCAGTTTGGCTCAATGAGGACAAGCTGTCCAATGCTGTGATCTCGCTTTAAGTCTGTGTAGTGTGAACATAGTGCTTTAAAATCCAGTACATAGAGTAGGCCTTACTCTAGATCCCATTCACACTGTGGTTTCTCGCCCAGCTTTCAAATTAGGGGCCGACATTTGTCTACGCATGCGGGGTGGTGTGTGAAAGTTGCTGTGGTGATTAGGTTGCTGGTTGTGAGTGTATTGCTGGTAGTAGTTGTAGCTGCCATCAGTGCTGTAGTGATATGGCTGTGGGTGTTGCTGTTGATGATAAAGATGAGGATATGGATGAGGCTGGTTTTGGTTGTAGCGTGGCTGGTAAAAAGCCTTCTGTGGAAGCTGCTGCCTCCTGTCCCCAGAATGTAGGGATTCCATGGACCCTGCGGTCCTCTGACTGCTGTTGAAGGAGTTGCTGCGGCCTCGCTCATGGGGCTGCTGGCTCTTGTGGCCTTGGTTTTGTCTATGGCTCAGGCTGTGCTCTAAATCTTTGCTTTTCCACTGCCCTGAAGGGCTAGGAAGAGGAGGGTAAGCATTGACAGACGGCCCCACCTTCTCTTTAGGGTCACCTCCTTCCTCCATCCCATCCTCCTCTTGTACCACCTCTTTAGGAACCTTTAACTCGAATACTTGCTCATCAGTAATTATGATGTGTGTGCCAGGGCTCCAAGAGTTGCGATGCTTGGGGTTACTTTTGAAAGGAAAGCGAAGCTTGCGGTCCTCTGGGGGGATGAAGCGATGTGGACCATTCTGTCTGCGGAGCTGTTTGGAGATTTCCTGCTGCTGAAGGTTCTTCAGCCGCACCTGCTCTTGCCGCATCCAGCGCATGCGGCCACGTGGGAATGTAGTGTCATCGCCTATCTGATTCGACACTTGATCATCTACTTGATTACCCTCAGGGCTATTTTCAGATGAAGCCTTGCCTTCACTGGAGCTGCAGGCCCTCATTTCTACACCAGGTTCTGTCTTCTCAGGACCTTCAGCAGAAATCAGCGGAAGAACTTTCTCCATCTTCAACATCTTGTTCCTGAGGGCCCGGATCTCTTCATCCTTCATGTTGTTCTGTTTCTTTACCTCTTCAAGGATGTCCTCAAGCTTGTCTATGTGCACTTTCAGGTCATCCATGTCATTCACACCTCGGCCATTGGTCATGACATCCTCAATGCGTTCATCCCCGACACCTACCGTATCCCAGACATCTCGAGCAACTGCTCGCCAGGAGTCTCGCTCGTTGGGGTCTTTCTTGCTGTATGTGGCACAAAGCTCTTTCATCTTCACAATGGCCAAGGCCTCAATCTCTTGGCGACTGTGTCGAAAATCATTCAGTGCCACCTCGTAGCAAATCTCCTTGACTGCCTGGATCTTTAAATCAGAGATGGTCACCCATTTGGAGTCTTTAGTGAGGCGCCTGCGCTGAGGGACCTGGTACATTTTAATAGGCTCTCTTCGTTTACCACTGCTGGGTAAGCCACATTTTTTGACTATGGTTTGGAGTTTGCTGGGAGGCAGCTTCTCCCTCAGGGAGGTGATGAGTCTCCAACTCTCCTCACATGACCTTTTATCAGAGTCATCGCCACTATCAGAGTCTCCATCCTTGAAAGAACAAAACAAGAAACAAAACCAAAAAAAGTGCGGAACAAAAATGGAAAAAATTAAAATGAGAAGATCAAATCAAAAGGAATGTTTACTATAAAGAATGGACACGTGTGATGACATGCAAAATGGGAACTTGGGAATACATCTGTGGGATTCACTGAAAAATAATTTGCTGACAATCCCTTAAGACCAGGTTTTTTTCCCCCAATAAGAATTTAAATTAATCTTTATTAATCCCAACAAAAAATTATAGGTCTTAACATTGACACCTAATTGTTCCAAACTAAATACAATTACTTACCATTCAAGTGTGTTCTGAATAGAACACTTAATGTCTCCATACAATAATTAAGGTTATAGAAGTTCTACAAGCTTCTAAATAACAAAAGTAAACACAGTTCCCAAATTGCACATCAGTATTAAAATTAATCATGATATGAGCAAAATGCCAACAAAAAGGGGACAGATGTAGCTCTTGTTGACTTAATTTTAAGACTGCGCATCTCCTCTTCATTTTGTGCACTTGAAAGTTGCGCCCAAAACATGCTTCAGAGACATGCAGCAAAAGCCGTTGGAGTTGTGGAGAATCCTCCATTTGAGGTCCTTGATGGAGATTTTAATTTGGAGTTGATAATAGCTCTAGCAGTGGGTTAGAAGACTCTTGCATGTTTATTACAAGTCAGTAAAGAGAGAAAAAGAACAGGCTGGAAGGAAGTTAAAAGCGTTGATTTCATCCACTACAGTTAAGAAGTTAGTTGAGAGAAAATGCAGTTTCTCATTTTTCCAGGTCAGGTATACAGAATACAGTACAAATAGCTGCCAGATAGCAAAGATGCTAACAGGAGACAGGTGGTGACTGTTATTGCAATTGCATTATGTGCGCAGTGTATCATGTTTGAGCGATGTTGTAGGGACGTGATTATTTTGAAGAGAACACCAGAGCATTGGAGCGCTTGTCATCATGGATTAGTACCCCCAGCACAGATAATTGTGTTCAAACATGCCCTTCATGTCCATTCAGACATGTGTATAACTCAAGTGATAGGCTACAGAAGTCAATGAGAAACCACATTGTCACTAGCCTTCATCAACTACAGCAGAAATCTTGGGTTATTATCACAATGCATTGGAGATATCAGCAACTGCATTGAAGAGCCAACAAAATCAAACAGAAACAAATAAGAATCTACTTGAGCAAATCAAAAGCTGACTGAAGGTTGACCAGCTTATCAACACTGCTCAGCAACAAATGCTAACATGAGGTTCTAGGCACTCCAAAGAAAAAAAACAAAACAAAAAAAAACACACAAAAAAAAAAAAAACTGTACTGTTAAGAAAACATGCCACCAGAAACATGCAAAGGCAGCAACAGAAATGTTTTTTTTTTTTTTGCTTTTATTTTTTTAAAATAAAACCATCGTCACCAATCCAGATAAATAAATGGCATGGTTATAATCCAATTTTTAAAATGGGTATTGTAACTGAGCCCATGCCAGGGGTGAAGGGTAAACAAGTTACCCCCTCTCTCAGTCCAAAAGCGGTGATTTAATTTCCATGCAAAGAGGTTCAGCCATGCACTGGGAGAAGTTTTTCCACACACACACACACACACACACACACACACCCCTCATGAAGTCAGAGCTAAGAGTGCAAAATTAGTGCTGGTTGAACTTCAGAAGAGCACAAGACAGACTAGAGTGTACATTTGCTTCACCAAAATAACATTATTAACACAACAAGAATAGTTAATAACCTAAAGAAAACAGCACATCTCTCCCCTCAAGGAACCCACATTGTTATTTGGTTGGCTGTCCTCAAAACAGCAAAACAAGCATAAAATCTCTAATGGGCACAAAAGCAATATATAATTGTAAAAGTAACAGTTCCAAAAGTAATATGACAACTCAAGACAGAGAAAATGGAATCAGTCTTACCAGTCTCTGTTGCTCAAGCAGTTGATCTGCCTCCTCCTTCTCTTTCTTATAGAGGATCTCCATCTCTGTAAGCCTATATATAATACAGTGCAGGACACATGCATGAGAGTGCTCTTCTGAGCTTATATTTGCTATTCACAACATAATCCCCCTCAGAATAATCCAATTCCTATGTGTATGCCAAACCAGGCTCCATAACGGAGCATACAGGGCACCAGAATAAAGACTTTGCCCTTAGAAGAGCAGATTTTGTATCACAAATACATAGTGGTTTTCATGATTAGTAGCATTTTATCCACAAAGTATGTATATGAGCTGTCCTTTGTTGCCTTTCCTTAAACTTATAGCACATGTACCCTATTTTACCTCTTCTCCATTTCCTGCTTCATGTCAATGCCCTGCTTCTCCAGCAGTTCCCTCTGGGCAAAGGTCCAGTCCACAGGTTCCACAGGGGTCTCAGCTGATGGGGTCTTCTCCCGCTCAGCACGTGCCTGCTCAGGGTGGTTAAAACGGAATACGTGGTTTTTTCCCATGATGATACGGTTACCTGAGGAGCGAGCAAGCAAAACACACACACACACATGGTTTAGATTTGGATGTTACCATACCATCAATATTTTGAAAGTTCGAGCAAGGTCATCCCTCAGTTGACCATGCAAAAACACCGGCAAAATGCTGACAGACCTACCTGAGCGCAACTGGACTGCAGCAGTCACACGTTTTCCATTCACATATGTTTCTGATCCCTCACACGGCACTAGCAATACAATTACTGCAGACCCAACAAAGAGTGAGTCAGTCAATCTTAATATCTTACATTCAATTACATTATCGTTCAAACAAAGGTCCAAAATGGAAACCAACAAAACAGAATGCAAATCCAATTAAATTCAAAGCTCATCATATGTAATTGTCATCTGAAACCTAGACAGCAAAAGCAATATGTTTAAGATGTTTAACTACTAAAACATCTCCCAAATCCAATGTGTTTTTAATCAAAAAAAAAAAAAAAAATAAGATTTACACGGAAAAGTCATGGGCTATTATGAAGAACTTTACCAAGACTGTTTAAGACATCACTAAACTATGATTCCATAGAACAGGTTTAGTGAGATCCTTACCATCGCCATTGGCGTTTCTTTCACTGCGGAAGATGCAGTGCTCCTCTTTAATGTGTGCTCCACTCAGAACAATATCTTGCCTTCTCTCTGCATCTGCTTGGCCCACCCTGTCAACACAAGGACAAAATCAAACTCAGATGCCTGGCCTTAAGGGACAGCTGCACTACTAACCTGAAGCAGGACAGGCTCAGCTGTTCAATCTACAACATGACAGACTAATATGCAGCAGTGTCCTCATGAAAGGATTCGAAATTCATCTTTGTGATCAAAGCTCAGAAATCTCCATCCCTCCTGTACCTTTTACTACACTTTTACTGAAGGCAGAAGCGAGTAGCTAAAGCTGTCTGAACAGAACATATAGTCAGAGGCAGCCAGGGAATATATGAAATGTTTTCATACCTTGTAATTCCATCTTTGATGTAGTACAGCAGACATTCAGACATGAGAGGATCCTCATTCAGGTTAACCAAGTGAGGAGTCTGTGGAGATTTAGACAGGAGCTCTTATGAACCTCAGCTAGACAAATCTTTCACTCAGTTCAAAAGGTCCAAAGCAAGTGCAGAGCAGGAATCCAAAAGAGCTCAGCCACATTCAGAGACCAAACTAATTTTAAATTTGGCATTCTTACCAGGTTAAAACTGCAAAATTATAGCTGAAATAATATTAATTAATATTTTGCTCAATACTGAAATCATGAAAAATGTATCCCAAATCTTCAGCCATGTTTTTTTTTAATTATCTGTATAATAAAACCTTCAAAAAGTACATCAGTAATGGCTTTTTTGGGGTGCTTGTTTTGGGTTTGATCAACCCTCTTTGGTACAAATGAAAACAGAGGTAGATCTACTGAATGTGACTTATAACGGAATAAAGGGGATCAATAAAGTATCTACCGATCTATCTAAACTCCATTGTATTAATGGATAAATTATTCGATTTAAAGAAGACTGGTAATGGGTCAAATTTAATCTGACCTTCCAAAATGTTTAAAGAACTAAACCTATTCAATTGTAGTGTGCCACAAAACAAATCTACTGCTCAATAACCAATCTACAACTAAACCACCAACCTTTTTTGGGGAAAACACCCCGTTAAAGTCTGTATAGAGATCACAAGGCCGTTCAACAAAAGGCTATTTGATAGACAGCAACAGAATAAGAGGTAATGAGAAGGAGGGGGAAAAAAAAGTTTGAGCATAAACAAATTAAATGAGACCAAAGAAAAAAAGATGAGCAAACTTAACACTAAACAGCAGAATATTTAAAAAAAAAAAAAAAAAAAAAAAAAATGATTATATGTTCTAGGGTCAGACTGATTACACTGATTAGAAGCAAGGAAACAGAGGGATGAGAGCAGAGAAGATAAGGAACAAATTAATGAATTAATTGTTGGTGCATTGTGCAATAAGCAACACCAGTGACGCACACAGGGCTGGTTAGTCCCTGAGGGAAGGAAGATCTCATTCACCCAATGGGACTTCTCATTACTATTGATAAAATGCAGACTCATGCTAGAAAAAACCTCTATAAATTTAGACAATAAAACTGTTTATATACATCCTGGATCATCTTAATATGGTAATAATGCACTTATTAGGCAATTATGGTGCCTGCTTTTGAACCTAGCACAACTAAAATGAGCAACTATATAGCGTTATAACTAGAAACTGGCTATAACTAGTTAGAACAACAAGGCTTCACAAAACGCAGAAAAAATGACAGATACAGAAAGTGACCCATACTAACAGTACCTTCATCAGCTTGAAGGTTAAAAAGCTAAAGCCAGAAGTCTGTAAAACTATTTGGGACAAAAGCCAAATACAAGAAAACAAATATGCTCTTTACTTCTTTATATATTCTTTTGCGCCTGCTTTAGAGCGAGCCCTACTGCTAGGGAAAACAAGAAGAAATGCACTGCTAAATACTATGGGCAACTACAGAAAAATACAAACCTGGTTAGAAGAAAAAACACTAAAATCTTCAATTGACAAAGACGTTGGTCTGTCATGACCAAACTACATAATCCACATGGTCAGGCAAAGAGGGGAAAAAAGTTTAAACAGAAAAAGGAACCAGATTAAAGTGACAAGTGAACCAAAAAGACGAATGGCAGAAACTTGGTGTAAGCTTTGAAAAGTGGCCCAGTTGCCTCAGTGAAAGAGGTAGTGAATAAGCATATTGTGTAAACAGCTGAAATTGAAGGTGAACACAGCTGCTTGAACTTCCCAGATGTTGTACCTTCTTAGGAGAGAATACACCAAGGGTTCCACCGTCCTCCCGAATTGCAACACCCATCTCTGCCAACAGCGCCTCTCTGAGGAACCAAAGGAATATAATATCATTATCTGGGGTACATTCTAATGCAGCATGCTCTAAAAATCAAGCATTAAAGATGCCAAAATATTCTCCATGGAATCACAAGTTAACTCAAGCACTTCACTTCCATGCTGTACATTACCCAACAGGGCAGCTCTCCCCATGGGTGAAAAGAGACACATGCACAAACAAAATATTAGCCACATGGTGGCACACTGCCTGTGCCAACTGCAACATTACTGACCTCTCCATCCGGATTGCCTCAGTCTTCCTAAGCTTCTCTTCCCAAGTCTCATTAAGCTCTGCTATGATCTTCTCAGACTCCTGCAGGGGGAGAAACAGAGTCAAACCTCATCCATTCTGCCCAAAAGTTGAGAGTTACAAATCATTTTCAATGTTTTTTAAAAATAAATAAATAAATGAATTAAAAATAAATAAATCACTAGGACACAAGCTACCAAAATCCATTTATACTTTGAGCAAATTTCTTTCTGAAAATCACCTCTTTGTATTAATTATACTCTTACAAGACTTTCCTTTCGCAGAAAAACAAAATTAATACTGGCGTTTTAGATTAAAAAAAATAAATAAATAAAATTTTTATATATATATATATATATATATATTAAAAAAATGGTGAAATTATCAGGGCTTTCCTATTTATTGACAGGTTATCTGACAGGTTGTCTGATATTTAATCATTCCTAAGCCCACTGTGCAACAAAATAACATGAATGAAGACCACTTATATGACTCAAATCGTCTGTGTAAGCGTTTTAATATCTGCATCATGCTGAGAGCATTATTGTATATATACAAATATGGGAATATTCTTTCCCACAGCTGAATGCATCCCTTTCCTGTCTTTTCTATTGAGTCTGCTTCTCATTGTTCTAAGTGACGAGGAAAGGTTGGACCATCTGGTCTAAAATACAGGAAGTCTGCGTGCTGAACACCCCTAAAATCCTTCCTAAAGGGTCAAGACCCTTGCCATCTGTTGTTCTGAAATTACTGTTGCCTTGCTTTTGACATATGACCTATGCCATGATTTCTCTGAAAAAAACCAACATATAGACAACATAACAAAGCTGTCTTTCAAGAGAATTACATGTTTTGAAAGTTTGTCAACTAGTGCTGTCCATCTTCATTTAAATAAACCTGTCAAGTTTATTTCAGTGCTCCCACAAGACTGACGCAAAACCAAGAGACACTTCTGTATCTTGATCCTAACGAGGGAGTTAAAGGAGACCCTAATGTTCTTTTATGAGCTATTTTTGTCTAATTTCCAAACTGCGCTGGAGTCTGACGTCACTGGATGACAAGAGCGCAGGTCATTGCTGTAACCATGGAAACTATAGCTCTGAAGGCAAGATGCTGTGTTCACACACACACACACACACACAGAGAGAAAGAGAGAGAGAGAGAGAGAGAGAGAGAGAGAGAGAGAGAGAGAGAGAGAGAGAGGAGAGGAGAGAGAGAGAGAGAGAGAGAGAGAGAGAGAGAGAGAGAGAGAGAGAGAGAGAGAGAGAGGAGAGAGAGAGAGAGAGAGGAGAGAGAGAGAGAGAGAGAGAGAGAGAGAGAAGAGAGAGAGAGAGAGAGAGAGAGAGAGAGAGAGAGAGAGAGAGAGAGAGAGAGAGAGAGAGAGAGAGAGAGAGAGAGAGAGAGAGAGAGAGAGAGAGAGAGAGAGAGAGAGAGTCCCTAAAGACCACCACTACTCTGACATTTATCAATATAACCTGATATTGTGATACCATTACATATTTGGGAAATATTACAAATGTGTTTTTATTAAATATTATTAATTAATTTTATATAGCATCTTTCTCAAATTTACTATATTATGTAAGCGATAAAAGGGGTTCTGTGGTTCGAAGATTATTTTCTTTATTTGTAAATATATATATATATATATATATATATATATATATATATATATATATATATATATATATATATATATATATATATATATATATATATATACACACACACACACACACATATACATATATACATACATACACACACACACACACGTTTTCAAAACTTTAGGCGCCCTGGTAAAATTGATATGTTGACTTTCTAAAAAAAATATATATATAAATAAATAAATAAAACAAGATTCCCCCTTCAAGACCTATTCATGTTACATCCTTAAGTGTAAGAAAAAATCAGAATCTTTGATTGTTGATATCAACTTCTGCACTACAGGCACATTTTTACAAAATCTTTCAAACGTTGCTATACCTTCTCACAACACTTTGTCTGACCCAAATAAACCAGATGCCTCCGAGCCCAGAGAAGTTGACATTTTACTGTATCGTACGTAGACAGTACTTGATGCAGTGGGGTCTTAGGGTGTTCAGCTTAGGCCTGTGCCTAGCTCGGAACATTGTTTTTTGCACAGACGAATGGACTTTACGCATAATTTATATTTTTAATAATATTCAATGAAGCTCAGTTCAATTTCTAAACTATTTTTGACATTTGTACATTTTAAATAATTGTCGCCCAACAGTCAGCTTCATGTTTATGTTTTACAATTAATTATGCAATCGTTAAGGACTAAAAGTAGATAGTAACGTACCTTGAGCCTTTCAATGGCCTCCTCTCCGCCGGGAGTGGACATGATACGTTCCTGGATACTGGAGACAGACTGGAGACCAGCCTGGCTGCACAGGGAGCCAGATGATGGTGATGCTGTTAGGCACCCCATTGGCGCTGTGGAGAGATGGCCAGGCCGTTGGTTCTCTGAGGCTAGCAAGTATCTATGCTTATTGTTGTGAATATCTTTCAGGTCTGAGCCACGCAGGATGGACGAGGGAAAACAGGATGAAGGGAAAAGAGGAGCAAAAATGGTGGAAACAGATATAAAAAAAAAATTAAAAAAAAAAAGAAGGAAACAGATGAAGAATGAAGGAAATAGAAAAACAAAAAAGAAAGAAAATTACAGAAAGAGAAAAAAGAAATAAGGAAAACAGAGAAAGGACAAAGAGGAGGAAAGACTAGTGTAAGACACAAGTCACAATAAAGGGTAGACATAAACACACAAGTCAAATGGTCAAGCAGTAGTTTTCACACCAGGGCGCTCTGAAGTGTTACTGGTTAAATGTCATTTATTTTGAATCAGTGAGACTTAATTTAGCCAATCAAATTCCTCTGAATGAAAAATTCATTGCATTAGCAATTTAATACATGGGGGTCATATTAGAGCTTAATTATTGAATTTAAAGGAAAAAACAAAATTAGACAGAGCTATCAGAATTCAACTTGATTATTCACTTATAAATATATATATATATTTATGAGTTCAAAAGCTGAACTGTTCAAGGAGTTGTTAGTAATGAGTAAACAAATTAGACAAATATTTAATGACATCCTATTTTAAGAAATGTTACACCACCTCACTGATCTGACAAGATTGTTCATTTGGGTGAAAACCACATTCACTTCGAGAGACGGGTGAAGTGAGAAGGGCACAGAGGCCAAGGACTGAGAAGGGAGGGTGAGGATGGCATACACTTGCTGCAGTTTCAGCCTGTGATGCAGTGGCTCTGTCTTCTCCACACAGACATACACAGAATGTCATCATGACCTCACAGTTGGAGAGCAGAGCCACAAAGCTCCAAAAAAATATCCATGGGAGCATATAAGGTGCACTTCTGAAACCTCATCCTGAGGGTTCGATCACAGAGGAGGTTTCAGCTGCCTATTCTCCTGAAACATCTAGGCTATTAGAGCTGCAGAGCAGCAAGGCGTTACATATCCGCTGGCTCCATGCATGGAATTCATGCAATTTAAACAGCTAGCATATAAGACACATTTTCATTTAATAACTAAGCACTTTCACTGCTAGAGCAGCAGAGAATGTAGATGAATGTACTGGTCTCCCAGTGCTGACCAAGAACTCTCAGACAGAGTTCTGTTTCAGTGGCTGTTTTGATCCTGCAGTTTAGTTTTTTTTTTTTTTTTTTTTAAAAAGGGAACATGAAGCGTGTAACAGGATACAAGACAGGGACAAGGAAAGGCAAGGAGAGGATACAGAACTATTGAGAAGGGAAGAGGAAACATAACTGGAACAGAAAGGCTAGACTGACAAAGGCAAAAACAGGCTAGAGCATTCTGTCACTGCACAGCAAATCCACTAAAATCCACTTCTATTTCTGCAAGCGTGAAATAAAGCATGCACCTTTCCTCCGGTAGTGAGAACTTAGCTGTATACTGTCACCTGCAATGGATAGTTACATGACAAAATGAAGCCTTCACTGGCAAGAACAGAAAAGGGTAAGGGAGAGAATGGAAAATTAAGGCTTAATTGCATTTATATACAGTTATATGCATTAGGAGAGGGATGCTCATAAAGAGGACTTATTGTTGTAAATGCACAGCAGGAGGGATAAATGTGGTAGAAGTGTATTAGCATGGGATCAAACTGCACCACCCCACTGATCCTACAAGCAGAGAAGTTAAAAGCATGCAAAAGTGCCCTCCCGTCTCCCCTGTTGACGCAAACACATCCTTTGCCACTAACCAACCTAACTAGGCCTGAATTTGTCTGAGACTCCTCGTTTCACATGCTTTAGCAAAAACTAAAACGGAGGCATGCAAAGCCAGCAGGTTTGACTCCAGAAATGGCCAGAAGCAATGGTAAGCCACCAGCAGCAAGAAGGGGGAGCAGAGAGTGAGGATGGTGCAAAGTCATACATATACACACATTTGCTTCCACTTCCAGGGTAATCATCCCCCATTGGCTCAACTGAAGGGAAGTGGGAAGAACAGGAGAAGGGCGAAAAGTCAGAGTTTAGAGGACTGGTAGAGGAGTGATGGAAGCAGTTAGTGAGTTATGGCTGGACTAGAACAAATACACTGAACGTGACAATGTGATCGAACAATTCACACTAGAATGAACATGCAGAAATCATTCTAATAAACCACAATATCCAGCTACTGTTGGAGTTTGTGTGTGCATATGTACATGCCATTAGTGGCTGTCACATGGGTTGTTTTTCTTCATTAATGTCTAAAGTATCATTTTACCTTTTTAATACATTCTGATCACGCACATTCAATACATTAAATAACCTTAGAACCCTGCATTAAGTGCAAAGATCTATATGGCATTTTAATGTATGATTTAATGTTCTTCATTAATTCTTTATACAATAAATGCCCTCACTTTGCTAAACTCTTAAACTGAGGTGGTTAGGTTTAGAGGCATATATGCAATGCCATGAAAACAAATGAAAGGGAGTTAAATCTGAGGACAAGTCAAGAGAGCCTTGCCTGGTTCATGTAAGTTGTGTGAATGACTGATGGGTAAGCAAGGTGAGCGCCCGTTAGAGGTGCTGTGGCCTGACTTACTGTCTAAGATGTCTCCGAGCCCCTGAGCCCGAAGTAGATCCTTCAGTCGCGTCACCTCATCCTTCAGCTCACGCACCAGCTTGGCATTGGGGTCCTCGTTGATCACAGCATTGCACTTGATCTGCTTGGCTCGGTCGGCATACCTGAGCGTGAAAGTGTTTGCAATAGAGGGTGGTAAGCAAAAAGAAGAGAGAGGGAGAGAGGGTGGAAGAACTGTATGTAAGAGACAGTGTAATTTAAAGCCTTATATTGTCTTCCTAGTAAGAAGCTGTGATGTATCATTTCACAGCACTCCAAAGGTGCTGAGTATTATCTAGAGGTGGAGCATTGTGTGTGTGTGTGTGTGTGTGTTTGGGGGGGGGGGGTCCTCTTACCTCAGGGTACTTAATGTCTCATCATAGTTTATGTCAGCAGGGCTCAACGCAGCCACCATAGCTGTCCTAGAGTTCCCACCTGGTAACGAAGTTCAGGTTTCAAAATTATTTGGGGAATTTTTTTTGTAAATATATTCAGTTGAAAAGAAACAAAATAGACAACATGTAAGAAAGGTGTTCCACAAATAAAGATATTTTATTATTAATAAAATCCATGAACATGCATACCCAAATTCTCTCTCAGAAGCCATGTCAATACGGAGTCTCTGTAAGGGATGAAGTCCGTCTTCTTCTTCTTCTTGCTCTGTTTTACAACAATAACAATTACAACTCAAACAGGAAAGATCATGACGTTAGGACCTGGATTAAAAATACTGAAATGCTTTAGTTAAAAATGGAAGGGGTATTAGGGGTGAAATGGGGCACAAGTTCAGTATTGGAGGTGAAAACGGTTAATTGTGGTCAGGGCAATCAACTCTTCCTTTTTCTGCAAAAAAGGAAGAGGATCCCACTTAACAGAGGAGGTTTACCTTGCTGGTACAGTTATCCTGGGTAGGCAAGCATTTACAGGAGAGAGAGAGACAGACAGCACACAGAGTTATATCACTGCAGTCAGACAGGCAGGAGAGAGACAGACAGGTAGCATGCCAGAGAAACAGGGTCCAAAATAGTACTCACCACCTCAGCCAAGGCAGAAATCACCTTCCCCAGGGTCGTCAGAGATTTGTTAATGTTTGCACCCTCCTGTGAAGCAAAATATTAGTAAGAATGCAAGCCTTTAGTACACACCTACACTCCACATCAACAAATCCTGACTCCAGTGCAGAGCTTTATACATACACATTTTTATATATAGGGGTTTGAGGCAGATATACTTCAGTGTAAGACTTAACAGGATGTGTGTGTGTGTGTGTGTGTGTGTGTGTGTGTGTGTGTGTGTGTGTGTAAGACTGCATCAGGCCCCTTTGCCAGTTCCACATATGCCCCTGCTGCAGCGGTGCCACCTGCAAAGGACAGTAAATTTAGTCTTTACCTTCAGTCTGGTGCCTTTAGCCCCTGTGGAGTCAGCACGCTCACTGCCTGCCAGATCCACAAGGCTGATTTTGCTGACCTGAAACAAGATAGCCCAGGAACATTCATATCCAAGACACAAAGAGATGATTCTATAAAGAGAAAGTCAACCTACAGGAACACATGTACACTGACGGTTACTAAGAGCCTCTATCCTCTCAATATTTTCCCAGACGAGCCCTGAATTAAAAGTGTGATATGCAGCTTTCCTTGGGGCAGAGGTGGCCTAGTGGTTAAGGACTAGGCCCCATAATCAGAAGGATGAGAGTTTGATCCCAGACCAATAGGTTGACTTGAGGTTAAGCTGAGCAAGGTACTGTCCCAATCACCACTTTCTGAGCACTGGACATAACTGCCCTCTGCTGCATGGTGTGTATGAATTTCATTGTGGTTCACTGTGAGCTGTGCTGCGTTTCCCAAAGACAAAACAGTCACTTTCAATTTCCCCTGTATGTTGTACTGCACAAAATGGCCTCCATATTAGCTCAAGTTCATGTTCCACTTGTACAGTGAAGCATTTGATAGTGATGGAGTCATTTAAACTAGAAACCAATCAGCCAAACTATTTGGGTCAGACACCTACACAGTATTTTGGATGGGTTTTTTTGAATGGATAAATAAGGCTTGATAATAAGCTTAAGTGTGGCCTGTATAGTAAAATCTAATGTAGCCACACTGCACAATGGGTATTGTGTGCATTGATATCACAGTGGTGCTTTTGTGTGCCAAGTGATCAGACAATGAGCTCTAAACACAGGGCTGGTGGAACGTCTCCCACCTCTACCCTTTGGACCTCCATTTCTCCCTGTCTACCCACTCCCTCCATCTCTAGCTCTCTCTCTCTATACCCTAAGTCCCTCTTGCCTCTAACCTTTTCTGTGGACAGATCTGTCTCGCTGTCATGCTTCCTCTGAGTGAAGACGATCGTGAAGACAGCATGAGAACGACTGCTGGTCTCGTTCATGTTGGTGGCGGCCACCGTCCTGAAGGAAGGAGCGCAAAAAATAAATAAATAAATAGATTTTAAAATCCATATTTATAATTTATCTATATGTTAATCCATTAAATTAATTAGTTTATAATTCTAATAAAATTCTATGGCTAATTTCTAAAATAGGATGCCTGGTAAATAAATCATCACCTAGATTTATCTAGTCAATTAGGCATGAAGCTTCTGCTGAATAAGTACTGCAGCGATTAATATGTTTCAGATCACAAGTTACTTAACCCTTAACTAACTGATGCAATGAATAGTTTCTCATTTCTAAAGCAACCATGTCTGAACACACATCCTGTGGTCTTGGAAGGATATTATGCCATTTCAAAAAGGCTCACATTTGCCTACATTAAGAAAACAACCAAGCAGATGGTTGAAACTACGAACACTAGGTTAAGAACTATTTGACACATTAAGAAAGCCTGGAATGACAGAGGAAAAAAACATCTTGTTCAAGCTAGAAATGTGATTGGATGTGGATTTCAAGGATCATGATTCGAGATCATTTAAACGAGGGAGCATGAAGAAGGTCATGTGGTTTGAGAAGTCCGGATTTACCCTGTTCAAGAGCGATGGACACAATAGGCTAAAAAGAGGTGGATGAAGTGATGCACCCATCATGCTTAATGCATAACATAAGAGTCTGTGGGGCTGTGTTATGATCTGTGTTTGCTTCAGTTTGTCAGGCCCGAGTTCAGTAACATTATATGTCCTAAAAAAATGAGGTCAGCTGACTATACTCAACGTCCAGGTTTTTCCACCAATGGATTTTTAGTTCCCTGATGGCACAGACATTACCCAGCTTGAAAATGCCAAGATTCATCAGACCCAAATTGTGAAAAATACTGTGTAAATAGCTCCTTCCAACACTCACATATTCAGAAAATTATAATAATTAAAATAATTCTGAATCATACCAAATTCAATTTAGATTTTCTTCAAAAAAAACCTGTAATCAAATAGAAACCGATCTGGCTTCAGAGATTTACACTGCTGATACACCACACAGTGTCTAAAGGAACTTAAATATGGTACCGTATCAATTTCATAACTACACATTTAGTGAATATTTTAAATATATATTTTTTAAAAACCAAAAAACACACCACAACTAATTAGCAGCAACACAAGTTTCAGAATACGCTTATACATTATAAAATTACACTTGCCAAAATTATTATTAGGTACGCCTCCCTAACAAAATGAACAGCTAATTAAAAAAGACAAAATGTGCAGAGCGTGTAGCTCACTCGTAATGAGGGTAATCCTGGAAGGTGCTAGAGAGCAAAGGAATAAGATTATGAATCCTTAAGTGCCTGCACTGTTTCATGGTCTACACTTCAGAAAATTAAGCTTTTCATGACATGCTCAACAAATAAACCCTGGGAGCACAGGAGGATAAAAGACACGTTACTCCCATGAAATAAACAGCACAGATAGCTAATAAAACTTGGCACTTGGTTTTGAATTTCTAGCTACTGCAAGAAAACTAAAATAAAATATTTCCAAAAACAGTGGTTGCATTCTATTCTACTTAAACCTGAAAATGAAAGACAAATCGTTTATAAACAGGACACAGAAAGTGCATTACTGAAGGACGGCTGATTTTCACAGCAGGGCTATTTGGCTGATCTCTTTCGCTCACCTGGCTTTGTTACCAGCATCCATTAGATCAGCAATGTCTGTGTAAGAGGTAACTGCCAGTTTGGACAAATCTTCAACATACGGCCCGAGTAAAGGATGCTCCCTCACACGCAGGTTTCCTTTGTTCTTGGGGTTCAGCAGGTCCCTTACACGCTCACAGTAGATCTCCATGTATGCCACCTAAATATGGACATGCATTTTTAGCTATACTGAAAAGTTATTTAGGTAACAGAGGCCTAGACATACATGATGTATATGAATAACAACACAAATTCAGCTCTTGTTTAATCTTCAAAGTTAACCAAATTCACACACATCATTACAACATTAAAGATTTTTATGAGGTTCCCTTTTGGAGTAGTTGAAAAATTAATTTTATTGTTAGCAGCTTTGTGCTGATTTACATAAATCTTTTTAAAACATCAAAAGAAAGAGTAATGCTTTTTTTTTTTTTTTTTTACATTTATATCCTGTGTGTTGATTGCAAGGGTATCATAGCAAACAGGCAGGACAGAGCTGAGTGGCTTCTGAAGAACACCACTACTCCACCTGTGCACTAATGCAGCGGCTTGACAGGCTTGGCTCTACAGTGAATGATGGAGAGGGGAAAGCTGAGGGAATGGACTGAGGGAGCAGGGGTGTGTGTGCTACTCACCTCCACAGAGTACGAGATCTCGTCGTTGTTGTTGTCATTGATTTTCTCAAAGAGTTCTTCACAGAGCTGCACAGGGATGAGGGAAATGGTGCATTAGGCAGTAAAGAGAGACTGATCAATAAAGCACACAAATAACCCAAACCTCTGCTCAATGCTACAGACAGGGAGCTAATTCCTTAATGTTTTTTGGCCCTGGCTGCTGTGGGATGAAGATCTAGAGATCAGCCTAAATCATTTAACTCATCAAATCATTCAATTATTGTTTCCGCCCCCCGCCCCCCCCCAAAGGTTGTCTTCATCAATTGTATAATGATTTGGTACCTGAGGGATGATGCCTTCCTGTCCTTCTTCTTGTTTGCCCATCATTGTGTAAGACTTGCCAGCCCCAGTTTGACCATAAGCAAAGATGCAAACATTGTAGCCTTCAAAAGCATGTTGCAGCATCTCCTTCCCAATGTCATTGTACACCTGGCTCTGGGAGGCAAAGCTAGGGTCATCCGCCTTTAACCAAGGGAAACAGAGAGAGAGAGCGCGAAAGAGAGCGAGAGAGAGAGAGACACACTACATTAACACATTTTTTGCAAGTCTGAAAATGATTTATTAGTTACTAGACTGTCCTACATGCTCATTTTAGAGATAAAACACAACAGCAGAGAAAGAGAGAGCACAAGAGATAGGGAGAGCAATAGAGAGAGCCCAAGAGAAAGCTTACCGTCGTGTGTGACCAGTAAGAGTAGTCAAAGCTAAAGGACTTTGGTGACTCTTTAGGGTTTTTGGGATTCAGTATAGCTGGAAGAAAGAGGGAGAAATTTTTAATGAAGTTTGACATACTGCAAAGAGACATGACAATGATTTAATAACAATAAATACAATAAATTTATTTATTTATTTAAATGCATACATTTTATAAAAACCCAAATCCCCTCAGGTTTCAAAATATAACTATGATTAGAAACTATATACTACACAAAAGGGATAACAGTCTAACTGGAAAGGTTAGAGAATCTAGTAGAGTGTACTAGTCACATTGCTGAATCAGAAATTATAAATTGAGTATGACAAGCATGAGATTGAGGGATTAAATGTTATACTATTGAAACATTATTCAGCTTCTCAAAGGAGAACGAAACATCAGCTACTTCTAATGTGTATATTCCCCCTCATGTGACTTCCTTCTTAAAGAAATGCCTTACTCCAAAAATAGAGAGAACTATTCTTAACTTACAATGTACAATCAAATAATATGCTTTAAAATGAGCAAGTCTGCAGAAGGGGGTAAGTGAAAGCCAGGATGACACATGACTTCATTGCTCACAAACTGAAAACGTAAATCACTGATTTAAGCACTTTCTATTCGGACACAATAGTGGAGAGGGGAGGATGCAAAGCATTTGGCTTTTCAAAATATGCTCAGCAAGAGCCACTGTTGTTTGCACGAGTGCAAAGAAAAGAGCTGAATCCTCCAAACCACAAAAGGGTATGGACAAGAGCCTGATCAGTATTAAAGACTGGTGGCCAATATACATTTTAAGAGGTAAATAGATCAGTTAATCAATGAAATTGGCTTTTATAATTTAAATGGCTCAAAAGGTATACTCCAGTAAAAAGAAAATAGTTTACGTTTAAGGAGTGCTTCAGTGACCAATGATCAACTTTCCCAAAGTCAAATAAACAGTACCAATTCAAACAAACATAACAGAAATGTAATACTCTCTTAACTGACGCTTTTGATAATGTTGACTGGTGATCTTATTAAAGAAAGATGTGTTTTGTTAAAGTGGTTTAGATTAAGTTTGGATGATTATTTATGATGTGCTGTAACTAACCCATTAAACCTTAGGTTTTGTGCCAGTCTTCATACAGAAAGCTGTCTTTTTTTTTTTGCCTGAGGGCTATAAATTATGATAAAATATAATAATGCTTGTGAATTAGCTGTCTGGCACATTACATCTAAATCTAGACTTCTTGGAAAAAAGGGTCTGCGTGAAAATTAAATAAACATTAAAATTGCTATCGGTATACTGGCTGGATAAATTGCATTTCAGCGGTGTTAAATTTATTTCCACTCGCTTCATTCCATTCTGCTCATCTCACAATCTTCAATCCACAAATGCCTCAATCTCGCTATACAGTGCATACACAACCATCCTTCTCTCTCATGTGGCCACACAGGCTTTCTGTCCTAATAAACAAGAATCTGCAGCCTTGTCTGGTATGTAGCGGGGCTTTAACATACAGCTTGCTCCTACAGGATATTTATAGTTATTGGAAGGCCAGTTGGTTCAGAAGACCCCTTAACTGACTGCATCACAACTGGCTAGCATGCTGGGGCATTGGCAAGTGCCTTGCTCAGGTCCATGATTGGCAACTGGAAAAAGAAGAAGAGGGAATGACTGACGAATGTGATGAACATGCTTCAAGCCTAGCAACCATCCAAACAGAACAGCAACAAACACACACACACAGCCTATGCTGTAGCCAGGGTCACTAAAAACACCCCACTGTCAGTCAACAAAGAGGGACACTTATCCCAAGGATACCCAATGGCCTTTACATGCCATTGAAACATGAGAAAAAAAAGACAACAGAAGCAGAGTGCATGCTCTGTATTAGTCAACAGTCTAATTAGGCACCATGCTTGAGATGAGTGGACCTTCTGCAGTGAGAATCCCTGTGCGGCTTGGCTGGGTGCGCTGCTTCATCTCACTGCATTCATCAATAATGCAGTGGCGTGAATGTGTGTGTGTGAGAATCATAAATCACAATGAACATTTTACAAAGCTTGGAACCCATAGAATGCAAGCAAAGAGACAAAAACAGATAATTAAAAAGCATGAATGTGTAAGCAAACCCCTTTTTGTCCATTTAACTTTGTTGGGGTGAATTGCAACAAATGTGAAATGTCACAACAACTATAATCATATATAAAATTACATGATTTGGCCAAAGCTCACAGTTGAACGAGAAAGATAAACTGAGGAGATGCAAAGTCAATGTCTGAGGAGCATTCAGAATTAAGGCCTTTTCCCACCAGACCATGATGGCAGCGTGCCTGACCACTGAAGTCACACAGGGTGTCTCAGGGCCTCACAGGTGGAAACAGGTTACAGTCTATGTAGCTTTTCACAGCTTCTCCTTCATTTGGCTCACATGAGGATGAAGCAGAATGCCTTTTTGGGCATTGAGTCATTAGGTGAAAAAGTGACTCTAATATTAGCACAATCTCAACTGTGACCTGAGCTCTCTTCCTGGAACACAAAGCCCAGAGAGGCTGTAAACGCCTGCTCCATACATTCTGCCTTTATCAGCCATACTGGAGCTGTGGGATGGGGAGAGCGGGTGGATATTGGAAAACTGGAGTAAAGCCCAGGTATGTAGGCTGACCCTCTGTTGGACTTCCCATTACAGAAACATATCCTCAGAACTAGTGTCATAATGTCTAATTATATCCTTAAATATGGAGTGATTACATATTAATATTTATATCTAAATAAAAATTACATTTTTGTAAACCTGATTTTAATTACCAAAAGTAATACCTAATAATAATTAAAAATGTAATAAATAAAAACATTAAAATATTATTAAACAAACAAGTACAAAAAATTTTTTTTTAATGGCATCAAGTGAAGGTTCACCTCAGATTTAAACCCCGCCCCCAACACACCACAACAACATTTCCATAGCGTGCACATGTATGCACATGCACACAGACTAACCCTAACCCAGACACCCTAATTTAACCTATTTTTATGGCTAAATCATTGTCGGCCTCCTTATCATGAAAGCAGCAGTGTCTCATTCGGTCCTCTTTCAGTTTTGCAAAGGACTGTGGGAGGGAGTTCCTCCAAAAGGAGGTGATTCATGCTCACGACGCTTCTGCCCACTTGTTCTCACTCACTCTCTCGCTCCCTGTCCCTCCATCTGCTCCAAGTCATGCAGCAACTCTGTTGAGGCACACATGCTGTAGTTTGCTTTAAATTAAACTTCTTTCAGATGTTTTCCATCAAAAATATGGTTGATAAACTTGGAGAATGACCTTAATTAACATGGATTCAGAAAAAAAAACCAAAAAAAAAAAAAAAAAACCACAGCATTTAGTCAGAAGATCCTTGCAGAAAAAGAAAAAAAAAAAAAAAAAGTGTGCAATTAGCCTACGTCAGCCCTTCCAAACCATGGCAACAGGTAGGTTCTAAATTCCAGGTTACCATGACAACCATCACTTTGCACAGTGAGAGCCAGCAGCTAACATGAATAGAGGTGTGGGTGCCACCACAATTTGACTATTTAAACATTGTCTTTCTTAATTTTAAATGCAAGCAAAAATTTAGGCACAATCATATAGCTATTCCAAAAACAAAATAATTATGCTTTAAAATGCCTTACAACCAACAGAGCATGTAAAACGAATACGAACAAAAACATTAGGATTTTTAAATCAGACATTAAGCTAATTTAAACAGCATGCAGTGTATACAGCCTTGAGGGCACACCACAAACACTTCTGAAAAGCATGACAATAAATAAATAACCATGCCAGTATCAATATCATAGGTGCTGTGAAACTGGCTGACAGCCATTACATGGGAGCGAATCCTGTAAACCAAATACAGTAGGAGCTTTTGAGGTCCTGTTCTGAGTCCAAGGTCAACAAGGGTTGGTGTTGGTCCAGTGGTAAGATACTAGCGACCTATGGATCAAATGTCGCAGGTTTGAGTCCCACCTTTAGTATTATCACCACTGGGATCCTGAGCCAGAACCTTAACTCTGAATTGCTCCAGCAGGGGACTGTCCCTGCAATTAGAACATGGAAGTCGCGCTGGATAAGAGCGTAAATGTCACAAATGCAAATGTACATACAGCAATGAAACATACCTAGTTTCATAATCTAACATCTGTTTTTTTTTTCTATGCAGAGAAACAATACCAACACTGGGACTATACACTGAAACCAAGTGGCTATAATTAGTGCTCCGTTTCAAAACAGTCACACTAAACAAACTGTATACTCGAACAAAACTGGTGACACCATCTTCATTTTCCTGTTCATTAAGCAGCTCGTGCCATTCACGTCCAAATAACACAATAACACATCCTGACCCCAATCCCCCCCATGCACTCGAACTGAGGGCGGTTAAAGGCCACATGACTGGCCAAAGTTTGGTATTACAGGCTCTGCTGCTCACTCCTTACCACCATGCATGCATGCCTGCACAAACAGACTCTCACAATCCAGAACCATGCATAGTGCTGCTATGATAAGGTTGGAAAATTGTAACCTATGCCCTGTTAACAAAGTCTTGTTTGCTGTTATCTTTCAGAGGAGTTCTCTGAAAACCAGGTGATAGTGACAATATAGAAAAAAAAAAAAAGGATAAAAAGGAATCAAGTGTCAACCTTTTTACAGAATAAATAAAGTTTTTTTTTTTTTAAATATAGTTTCATTTGCTGCATTATTACGAAAAGATCCAACGTACCCAACATTTTTAATAACTTTGTATATTTTTCTTTGTCTGTTGTTAGGGTTGTCTTATATGGCTTTCTGGAGCTCAGATACATGTTGCACCATTAACATTTGTACTAATTAGCCTGAGCTAAATTTGTGGCTTCCACAACCCTGCATTGATCATGTTCCAGAAAAGAAAAAAGAGGGACTGGAGTGGTCATTATTTATACTTTAAATTGCCTGCCAAAGGGTGATTGATCAAGACCAAATTGGCTGATGAACCTAAACTTAGAGGGTGCAAAAACATTTGAAACTGATGCGTTTGCTTCTTTGCTTTACATCCTTCCTAGTGCCTGTATTTCTTTTAAAGAGCAGTGCATGAAGGCCTGTCTTAACCTGTCTGAATGCATTCTCAACCTTAAACAATGTCTGTCCAAACTGCAATCAATAGCTGCAACTGTGGTTCAAAACAGCAATAGTGTCAAAAGAAACATGTTCAAGCTACTTGCTTTTCCCAAAACTGTAGATGCGTGACTGCAAGACCACATCTGTATTTCTTTTCGCGGACTTTTCCTGCTCTAACCCAATATCAGCTTTCCAAGGTTGTAAGTAAGGTTGGTTCCCACCTCCAAAGCAAAAATGGGCATGTTAATTTTTTTTAATAAATAACAATTATTTTGAATATAGGGAAATGTGATTAATGGATTACACAAGAATAAAATACCTTTGACAACACACATGCACTGTTTTGAGGAAACACTTATTCACAGAACAGATAATACTTGCCAGATACCAGACAGGATGGCCACATTTACACACACAAACACACACACACTGTGAGCCCAGTCATGCTGTGCTGAGGGGGCTCAGGCAGTGCTCAGATACACAGTGGTGCAAGATAATGAGCTTGCCTCCTTTCATCACTGCACGAGACGAAAGCAGGAGGGACTCCTAACGAGTAAAGGGGCTTTTTTCCCCCCCTTACAGCCAGCCAAGGGTTTATGTGGAAACGGAAAGCGGGAAACCATCATGTGGCTTGAGGGTGTACAAAGCTCCAAACTGTGATGATTCCCCACAGATCATGCCAGACTGGAGTGGAGACCAGCAGCCATACACAGGACTGATGGGTAGAGAAGTCTGCAGATCACACATCCCCTTCCCTCAGGCTACATTTTAGTCCAAAGCCAAATCAATTCCCAGTTAGCAGCCTTCAGCAACTTAGATGCCAACACAAGCCAGTCTAGGAAGAAGAAAAAGTGCAACTCTAGCACAAATTAAGGAAACTGTAAAGCACGACTGGAAATGATCAACTATTACAACTCAGTTTCAAACATAGATTTCACAGGCTGGTAAATGAAGCAGGCAGATGTTTACCATGGGCTGCAGAACAAATTAACATGAGCCAGGATTTACACATGCAATGGAAACCGCAGACATCAATTGAGTGTGACAGATCTTAAATAGTAGTGCTAAAAAAGGCTTCTAGTCTAAGATGGGACAAATGCTGAACGTACACATGGCTCAAAGCACAGGGGCAAGTTTTTATTCCATAAGTGCTGTACTCATTGACCGGGGTTCAACTAAGCTCATGCTGCCCTAACTGCTTGAACTACACAAAGCCATGCGTACACAAACAAGCATGCATGGGCCCAGGATGGCCACACGGATATACAGGTTTTCAAAAAACAGACAAGTGGGGGGGGGGGAATTGGAAAGTAAAGTTTTTAATTCAGTGATTAGGGATTGGAAAAAGACGACTTCAACATATCCACTGAAAGCAGAATGTGTGCAAGAACAACAGCAGCAAAAATCAGATTGCATAAACCAAAAAGGTACCCCTGTTTCATACATGAGATTGTAACTGAGAAAGGCACATTGTAATAATAATAATAATCCTTTATTTATAATCCCACGAATGGGAAATTTCGTTCTCTGCATTTCACCCATACACACATGTGCAACAGTGGGCTACTATTGAAAGCACCCGGGGAGCAGTGATGGGGACGGCACCTTGCTCAAGGGTACCTCAGGGCAAACTACTGGGAAGGGGTTCGAACCCCCGATCCTCCGATCATGTGGCTAACGCCCTAACCACTAGGCCACCGTAATGCTGTATTCTGAAGTGGATAGAGAGCTCTGCCAACTAGACTGCAGCGGTGGGTGGGTTTAAAGAAGACTATCCTTATTCAAGTGAGATGTATTTATTTGAACAGCATTTGAGTGTGGAATAACCCCATGTTTTTAAATAATCATGGAACGGGGTTTGGTGTTCCTCCTTGAGAAGCCCATCTCTAGTCAGGTATCGGCATGCAGGCCACGTAGCTTTCACTTCACTGGGGGAACGACAAAGAAAAACAGGAAAGCTGGGAAACAATGCCATGAATGCAGTGGCCTAGTCCACACTCTGGACTGTATAACACATTAGGTAATCTGTTATGACAAGCCTATATGGGCCTATGCCTGTATTTAGAGCACAATGACTCCTCTCTATAGTCCCTGCTGTAACTAACAGTGTCTGACATGAACACAAAGTAAGGGGCCTTTAGATGTAGGAAACTGAAAATTTTAATTGTTCTTGATTTCCTACCCAAGGATTTCTCTCTTTTTTTAAATAAATGTTATTAAACTTGCCCTATACAAAAACTCCAAAATCAAGTGGTACTCCAAATATTTATATCACAAATATTTTCTCTACCATACCAGATTTTCATTCGTGCCTTTGACCAGAGTTAATAATACCAAGAATACCAATTTTAAAAAAAAAAAAAAAAAAAAAAAAAAAAAAAAAAGACCAAGGCAGACTCCACTATTACTTCTGGTGTTGATTAAATCTGCAATTTTTCCAAATTGTTGAGGGGTTTAAGTTCACTTTTAAAGCTGGGGATGGGAGTGGGTGACTAAGGAAGTCTAGCTGGAAACCACTGGGAAAGTGCAGCTCTGCCCAGCTGCCAGAAAGAGGCCCATGCTACCCGGGCTATTTATACAGCGGCAGATGGCAGGTGCTCCTCCATATGCTGACAGATACTCAGTGACAGGAAGAAATGGGTAGATTTTTGCACTCAGACCTTTCTGACACTCTCCACTCAGCAAGAGAAGATGGAACACACGACACACACACAAAGACGCATCCCAAGGAGACCAGATGAACCCTAGATGGCTCTGAAGAAGGTTTTAGAAACAGATGGTTGCTAATGTTTCCAGAAGGTTGCTGACCATGCAGGACTCCTTGGTTCAACAGCCAAAAGAAGACTGAAGATAAATTAACACTGGCTACTTCCATGAATCGTACCAGGGAGCTGGTTATTTCTATACCAGCACTTTACAGTTATTGAAGGCTTTTTTAAGACTCTTCAACCTGGTGAAAGAGAAATGGTGGTATATGCTGCAGTTCACCCTTAATGAAAGGGACAAACTCACAATTTCCAGAAAGACATGTTCTGCTTTCTGCTCCAACAACAAACACACATGCACCCTTCCCTTTACCCAGTGACAATGTGTAGTCAGGTTTCCCCAAGAGCAGGTCTGTATAATATACAGACTATGACTAGTCTTTATCTAATCATAGTGTTGTAACTATGTATCATGACCATGGTACCCATTTACAGTACCAGTCAAGTGTTCTGTGGTCTTAAGTATACAGGGGAATGATGAAATTATAACTTATTTTTAGTAAAAATAACCACAGCACATTAGGAATTTATCCATACATTTTAAATATATTGCATTTTTGCATAATATATGCATATTGCATAAATTTTCTATTTATTTAAAACTGCATTACGTAGCAACATAATCATGCAATATTTTGTTTTAACTATGCAGCCCTGATTAATGAGGGATCAGCTTTGCATGTTTTGAGCAGCAGCATGTCTACAGAGAGTTATAACCTTTGCCATGTCAAAATCAAAGGCCCTCCTTCAAATATATCATAAGGTCAGTGGAAAAGAGCAGTATATATTATATATATATATATATATATATATATATATATATATATATATATATATATACACACATACATACATACATACACACACATATACATATACACACACACACACACACACATTATATATGTATGTAAGGATGATGTTCTCTGTGTTATTGCTAACTTTGTTCCTAAGCCAAAGGCACCTGAAATCTGAGCGGATTTAATTGCAGAGCCTGTAGGAGAAGGAAGAGGAGAGACAGATAGGAAGGAGAGCGTTGGGGGGGGGAAGGTTGAATGAGTGAAAACCAGCAGCTTTATGTTTGCAAGCCTATGTTCTTTAACCTTTGGATGAGTTCTTCTGTGCCACTCTGATTAACTACGAATATTCTTGCTATGAATAGTCTGCTAGAGGAAGAAACATTAAAAGATATTAGGAAGTAAAAGTTTAGGACTGCACCAGAGCCAAAATTTTAATCACAGTTTTAAAGATCACAATTTTCAAGTTGCAAGGCCTGCAATGTTAATGTTATCCCACATTATACAATAATAAAGTTCTAATTGGGGCATAATTTAAAAAAATAAAATAAAAACCTGATTTCACATTACAACATTGTTTAGTGTTTTGTCATATGCCTACTTAAAACAAATGTATCTGCAGAAATCAAGCCATTAACAATATGAGTATTACACAAGCTTTTTTGAAAGTAGTAAGTTAGCAGCCTTTATAACAGCCAAAAGATTGTCAGAGTTGGTCAGTAGATCGTCTCCATGTCTCTAGGCTCTAATGAAGAATCAAGACTGTGAATGCTAGAAGAGATTTTTGCTAGACACTGGTTGTCTAGCAAAGAATGTCTAAGAATTGTCTAGTGGCAGAATCATGATGGTAGAATTATACATGATGTTGTTCATAACTCTTGGTCCACAGGTAGGCTGAGGCAAAATTTTTGTTTGATAGATACATAGAAAATGTCCATTTCGGCTTTTTTATTCCAAATTCTGCTTTGGGTTCTAATGAATAACGCACAATGAATAAGAGTAGTGGCCACAACTGGCCGTGCCTGGACTACAAAGAGCCATGTAGTGCTATTCTCCCATTCAGTTTCCAGTGCAGCCTGAGTCAGAGACGCACATCAGACAAGTGTGTGTGTGTGTGTGTGTGTGTGTGTGTGTGTGTGTGTGTGTGTTACAGTTCCTAGGTAACCATCCTTAAGACCCCCCCCCCACTTACTGATCGAAACTAAAAGATGATTCATACTGCTCGCAAAGTCTACATGTATGGTGTATGGCTAAACCATTAGGACTCGGCAGAGCAAAATAACATGATTTATTTATTGTCATACTACTTTTCTCCAGATAGGCTGGAGACAAATTTCTGCTATCAATTGATACAGTTAATGGACTCCACTTAGTATGGGGCCAAAACCAAATTAACAACACTGACTACCTTTAAGCCATTTCTAAATAAAATGTAAAAAAAATTAAATAGAAATAAATAAATAAATAAAGTCCTCCAGGCATGGAATAAGGAAAAATAAAATACAGATGACTTGTGTGCCACTTTCTACCCAACTTGGAACTTGAAAAACAAAAGACATTTGTGTCTCAGCAGCAGAAGAAAAATCCCATAATTCCATTGTGAAAGCACAGGATGCTCACTCACACGCTTGCACACGTGACTGTGCCTCAACTCCGCTCCACTGCTGCATTCCACCCTGTCCCTTTCTCTGCTTCCTCCTAACTTCTAGCAACAGTGGATTGATCTCAGAGCTGTGATCTCTGCTGTCACTGGGCTCTTAATTAAGGATTATGATACAAAAAGGATAACACAGGCCCAAGATTGGTCAATTGCCATGTTGCTGAAAATTAGACCCATTGCACATTGGAAAGGAAAACATTTTCTCTGTGAATAAGGGAGTCTCTTCCTATGGATAAAATATTTTGTTACTAGGTTATATGAATAGTCTTGTGTAAATTAGCAAAACTTAACAGATAAACCTTCCCTCAAGTATCATCACAGGATAAAATAAGTGGTATATTGTGTAAATTGTTGTACACATACATCAGTTTTCTTCATTTTGATTTTTATATTATTCATTCTTTTAAGTCTTATGAGACAATACCGGTGCAGGGGACTGCATTTTCAATATCAACAAAAAGAGACAAGGAACAAGAGCGTCTCTGCAATGGTCTGCAGCAGCCAAAAAGCACATTAGAATTGATTGTCATGGACCATGATTTCACTAGAGAAACGATGAGGAAAAATAATCTTCTAGGAACATTCCCATAGCAAAACATACCCCATTGTACTACAAGTAATTGGAGCTGGGCTGGTATGTGTATATATATATATATATATATATATATATATATATATTTTATATGTATTTTTAAGGCCTACTTGCTATATTGATACAATCCAAATTCTGCCCAGAAATTACTATAACGATTTTAATCGCAGTGAATTCATTAAAGTGGTTCATTGTTCATGATGAGATTCTGCAGCGTATTTTTGCTCTCACTAGTGAGATCTTAACATTTTGTTATGCGTGAATAATCAGTCCTCCTGCAGAGTAAAGGCACAAGACAGAACTGAAGTGGCAAGACTGACATTCGCTCTGGGCAGGAATGCACCTGTGAGGGTCAGCGGGGATTAACACTGCAGTGCGATGACCTCAGGCAAGCCCAGGGATTAGTTTTCTAATCAGGTCAATCGTGCTGCACTTACTGTTCACAAACTCTCTGGCTTTCCTTCACTTGTACCCAAATTAAAATGGGACAGGATGGTTCGACTTCTCCGAGTAAGACTTTAAACACCCTCAACAGAAGTAAAGACGCAGCTGTGCAGCGTTGGCCTAGGGGTTAGGGAGTTGGCCCCAATATCAGAAGGTTTTGGGTTTGAATCCTAGACCAGTAGGTTGCCCTGAGGTACCCTTGAGCAAGGTACTATCCCATCACTGCTCCCCATGGGCTTTAAATAGCTGCACCCAGCTCCAAGGTGTGTAAAAAGCAGAGGTTGAATTTTGTTGTGGTTCACTGCATGCAGTGTTTCACAATGACAAGAAAGAGTCACTTTCACAATAATAAGCAGAATCTTAAATATTAGATGCAAGGACTAATACTGCAAATGAGAAATATTAATTTTGATAAAACCTACAGCAGATACCATTTTAACTAAACACTGTCTCAGGTGTGACTCATTACATTGCAAAAAATGATATTATATCTACAACAATCTATTGTTTTGTTTGTTATTTTAAATGGAACAAAAAAAAACTTTTCATGTAATTAAACCAAAAACTAATTCTCATTTACTTCACTGCATACCCACTCTCTCAGTTTGGAGTAGAAGGCCTTTACTGACATCACTTCTCTAAGGTCTTCCTCTGTTAATCTAGTCTGTAGCAGTTATCCCTATGGGCTCACTGTCAGAATCTCTCCCATCTGAATTTAACAAGCAAGTATGGCTGCACTTATCGACTATAAAATCTCACATTTTCTTTGGAGTAATATGAGATAGCAAAATGATATATTTGGAGCAATAAGCAGCTGAAGAGAACTGAGATTTTAAGCACAGTTAGTGCAGGGGGTCTGCTGGAGGCTTTTGCTTTTATGAGGACAAACAGCTAGGTCAAACTGCATCTTAACTATAAAGCAATGGTGAGGTTACATAAGACATTAGCATTGAGGTCAGACTGAACAGACATGCAGGGTTCTTATCTTCTGCCATTTCAACTAAACACCTAGCAGCTATCATCCCTTGTCCTTCTCCATTCACAGTAATTACATTTGCTCTGGGATATCTAAAAGACCTCCAAACTGCTGAAGCAAATGGAGACTTAGAGTGTGGGCTGATATTTTGCTATTCTGCTTTGAGACCCTAAACAGCATCACCCTCACTCTCTCTCTAGCTGCGAGGCATGGAAAGAAAGAATTCTCAATTGCTCACACTGGCTAAGAGTAGAGAGATGACCAAGCACAGCCCATTCAAAACAACTCTGCTATCTAAACTAGCATGAACTGTCTAACTAGGCACATTTGGGGACTGAAATAGGCTACAGCAGAATGATAAGCCTTAGATTTTTGTGCTGACATCTGATCTTGATAAGGTGGAAAACCTGTTTGTTTTTCCTTTACTCTATCTTTGAAATTCTTGCATGAAAGATTGCACCAAAACAAATGTAGAAGGAAAAAGACTTTGACAGGTCATCTTCCAATTGCAAAGCAATGCTTTATCCTTCAAAAGGTCTGGTAAAAAATGTAAACTCAAAAGGAGCAATAAGCCAGAAGGCATGCAGTTATTCATAACTCCTCGTTTTCAAAAATGCTTTAGTTTATTTTTGAACATCAAGAAATTCATGTGCACCTCTTGAGCTTTTATGAGGAAGTGGGAAATACCCAAGTAGTTCCTTTCAACTGCATGGCTTAAGAAGACTGTCTTCAAAAGAAATGTGCAAGCAAGACAGAAACAGCTACACAAGAAAGGTTTTCCTAGGTTGTCCTTGGTTTAAACCAACGTCTTACTCTTACATCAACTATAGGTCACTCAATCAATAGCCGCAAATCCATATCCACCAAAATGCTAAAAAAAAAAAAAAGAGTAGCTTCCACACTGTAGGAACACTTAGTCAGGGTTTTAAACCTCTTTAAAAAAATCCTTTATCAGTTCACCCACCCACAGGAAAGGTATCTGATATACTTCTGGTGACTGGAGTTACTGATTATGGAACTGTTCATTTTGCTAAGGCAAAGATTATTTTCTCAGCTTGAAGGTTGATCTCCTTACATTGTCTGTTTTATTTATTTATTTATTTATTAGTCTGCTGTGTGTCCTAGCCACACAAGCAGTCTTGAATGCACAGTCTCATAGCAGGACAACATTCTCAACATACCATCTGTAAAAGACTCCTAATCGAGAGCAATGGGCCTGCTGCCAGCTCCACAGTCTGGTCAGTGTGCATTCTGCAGCTGCATACATGCAAGGGCTGTGGACGATCAGCTTTACTTCCTCTTAGAACAAAAGCTTGTTCCATTGATGGAGCTGGGTATGCTGCTTCGTGAACGTCATTCAGCTCCACATTTAGCTCGCATTAACTACATTAAAAGTATGGGAAGTATTTTTTTTCCCCCTTGTTGAGAAAAAAATTCGAACATTTGATAATGTAAAGCTATCAGTGGAGTGTGCAATCTTTCTTCACATCATTCTGTAGACACATGGCAACATTTAGTAATAAGGTGCTTTAGGTTTCTTCAGACATTTACTGGACATGCCAATACGCTGTGGTTTATACTGCATTGTCAAGTTATGATATACCTCACAAATAGACATTTTGGCACACAAAAATGTGAGCAAAAAGTTCTAGTGCCATAGTAAACATCCAAAGACTGTAATCTCTAAAATATACAACACCAATGCATTACTGCTATTAAAAAATGACATTTGGAAATGTTTGATATTTTTTAACTAAAATATAGGAAGTAAAATGTTACAGAAGTGTGATTATTATGATACAAATTTTATATCAGCACATGCCTACATGAATACAGGATTGTATTCATTTTTTATTCTGAAGATCATACTCATTCAAAAACCACAATGAATTTTCCTTGCATGTCATGATCATAACTCAGGAGCCATTTTTGAAGTGGGCTAAAGTTACTACACTTTATATTTAAACTTTATATTTTACTTAAAAAGTAAAAACAAAAAACCTTTTCTTTTAAACAAAAAAGGCCAGGGACACAAACCAGCACAGAAGATGTTTAATAGTTTTGATAAAGTTGCTCTAAATGACTAAATCAAAAAGGAATAAATCAGTTCCTGCCCATTCTCAAATATTTATTAAAGTCCTAGCTATGACCATGATCAGAGACAGTAAATAAAACTAGCTATGTTTTACAGTCTGAAATGTCCTGCAATCAAATGTTCTTAAAAATATTTGGCCTACTAGTGCATTTAAAGCAGAGTGGTACTTTTCATACGTACTCAGCCATGTCCCACTCCTTTGCTGCAATAACTACCACACAAGTGATAAGATCTGCTCATTTCCTTTCATTGGTTCATTGCAAGCCATGATAAAGTATACAGTCTACTAACTCTCTGTGTGAGCTTAAAATAATTAATAGAAAGCTTGAGCCCCAGGACTAAGCCATGCAGTAACTTCAAAACAGACCAGCTCAGCACTTCTGATACTACCCAACCTCAGACAAATCCCATGCTTTCTTACTGAAGCATTCACAGAGAGGCTTACTTTTTCCTCCCTGTTCAAACTGTTATTTTCTTCATTGCATCATGTGGCATGCTCCGATTACTGTTTTGTATTGTGCCTAGCAAAGGTCTATTTTCCAGCTAGCTTTTCACCCCAAAGCCTAGCATAAACCTAAACTCACATGCTCATGCCTACAGGCATGTGACAGAATGTCATCAGTCATTCATAACATACTTAAACATACCACATCAAAAACAATAAGCCAAAAAAAAAAATATTTGAGAAACAGCCAAAGATACTTACTGGTAGAGTTCCCTTGCATCTGAATAATGCATTTTGATTCTTTGCTGGTCTCTCTTGAGTTAAAGGGGCGCACCCGTACAGCAACTTTCACTGAGGCCCCAGACATGGTTGAAGTTGTGGGTTTTCACAATGCGATCCCACAGAACTGATCCCTGTATAGATTTAATGAAAAATATACATATTACTTAATTATCAAATCATGCTGATGAGCATCAGCTGTAATGAAGCACAATGACTGGTGCACATTCCAGCAGGGCAGATCTGTCTCATCTTGCCTCATCTCATCAGTATGAAAAGGAAAGGGTTTGCACAACAGATTGGATCAATATGCACACAAAAAAACATGTAGTCATTGTTTTTAAACTAAACCGGCCTCGCCATAAATCATTTTTCCTGCAATTAAACTGTGGACCTTTCTAACATGTTTGCAGATTCAAATTAAGGCCTCCTTTCACCTTCATTGTACAGATCATCAAGGGAGACCTAATCATCAAAAAAGATCAGTTGGATGCAATACAATCTTACATAACCACAGCTGAATCAGGGATCTATTTGCTTCTTAAAGAATGGCTAAAAGTCGGATATCCCGAGTGATCAAAATGAAGCAAAAACACATGAAGCACAGCTAGTGCAGAACCCCTCCCTGATACAGCAGAATGAGGTCTATGGTTTGTAGTATATGGATTCAAAAATAAGCTGTCATAAGTGTGAGATAATCTTCCTTTTGGTCAGAATGGCATTCTGGAGCCTCACCATTAGATGGTTCCCTCTCAGCCTCAAACATGGCTGCCAGTAAACTGCAGTAGGGATGGGCCCACTTTCCCAGCTCCCTTCACTGTGAATCACACCACCCTCCTCTCTCCATCCCTTCATACTCACCAGAGAAACTGAACACCGATCCAGGCGTTTGGCAGGACTATAACCTCGGGTTAAACTGGACACCGACCTGGCTGCTCTCACTTCTTTTCCTCCCTGAATTTTTCCCCCTCTTTTCTCCCACTTTCTGTCTCGCCTCTCCCTGTCTGTGGTCTCCTCTACAGCCCAGGGCCCCTCTGAAGGATCTGTTTTCATTCCAGCTCTTGGAGTCAGCTTTTCCACAGGCACACGCCCATGAAATGTGGGACGGGGACAACAAAAGTAACCTAATCTATAATGGAGCAGAGGGAGTCTCACAGCTCTCCCTGACCCATCAGCGCTGTAATGTGGCGAATCAAAGCACAGTGGGATAAAACCAGCCTGAGAGATTAGCCAACTCCAGGACAGACTGGCCAACCGGTCTGCACGAGTCTCACGCCGATGGTCAGCATCTAATCAAATTAACAGCGGCTTTAGGCCCAGCTGAGGCTTTCAGAGGCAACATTCTACCAAATTTATCGCCATAAAAGCCAGCAGTGTGGAAGTGACCCTCAGTGAGCAGCGCTAGCAGCGCTGACTAGCTCTGCGCAAAGGCTGACCGCTCCGTTTCCCTTCAGCGAGTTTTTATCTGTTCATTTGCGGGTTCCCTGGATTCATTTTTGCTTTGAGATCCGCATGAAAGTTTTCCTGTGGTAAAATGAGTGGAAAACCCGCCCCGAGTTGTAAATAAACGCACTTATATCCGGCTAATCTTACGGGCGGACCTTAAAACGTCAACATTAGCGTCCGTTCCTTCTGGAGCGCGAGCCGTAACCGTTACAACGGCGGCGCGTGAGAGCAAAGCAGAAAGACGCGCGATTTAAAGTCCATTTTTAATCGTATTGTTAATGAAGGGCGTTTTTACTCACCTCTGAACTCCCACGGAGAGTCTAGACAAAAAATGACAGATAAATATCGGTGACAGCGACGATTAGAGGAGCGTTAAACCGGCAGATCGATTAATAACTCCGTTTGTGGTGTATAAACCCATTATAGCTGCATTTGGTTTCCACAGGAGGTTTCTTTTCTGCGCTTTGCCGCTGCTGGTGGGGGATGACTATATGCTATCCGGCTCTCCCCGCACGGCTCGATGCCTTGATTTACAGAGACCATTACGTCAACCGCTTCGTCATCACCGTTATTGGCACCTCTACGGACCAATAGCGTTGAAAGAGACGTTGAGGAATGCGCTGCCCGACCAATGGGCGGCAGGAAATCGCGTGGAGGGCGGGGCTCGCGTGACGCAGTGCTGCAGTTGGGCCTGTGCGTGGACGCACGTCGGAGAGCGCCGCCTAGCGAGAGTCTACAAGAGCAAGGCTGCATTTAAATGCAGCCGCTTGGATGATGCTTCTGTACAAGATGGTCTTTTGCCCTTTGAAGAGCCACAGGTGCAGGCCGCTTTACTAAAGTTGTCTGCATGTTAAGACAAAAACCTTAATAGTGTGGTCGATTAGGTGTATAGTGTGTGTACTTTATATAATGGCTAGGATGCAGGCAACGGTAGAGGGCTTTAAATACTTTAGGACTGTGAAAGAGGGGAAGAAGTGAGTACAGGCAGACTGGAGAAAAGTGGCAGGAGTGATCTGTGATAGATGGGTACCAACAAGAGTGAAAAGCAGGGTTTATAAGATGTAATACAGGTCAGAGATGGCGATACTGGTGAAAGGCAGATGGAGGAGCTGGAGGTAGCAGACTTAAAGATAGAGGGTCCGTTACTGCAAACCCCACTAAGAGCAGCCGAAAGAAGAATAAGAAGAAAAGTTGCGGACCAGCTCATAAGCTCCAAACAGCCCTGCTCTTTAGCACGACTCACACTCAGGTTTAATCAGAGCAGGTTTATTCCCACCAGCAAACTGCAGCAGAACAAACTGCATGAAGTCTCCCTTAATCTAGCTGCATACAAAAGAGATTACAACAGCTATTTGTGTGTGTGCATTACCATTTATTACAGGTTTGAGGTCCTGGGTTCAGAAAAAAATGTATTTAGCAAAGGGAGCAAACTCCTGTCAAGTAAAACCTTTATGTCACAGGAAAATGACTCATTCATAATTTATGTTGAACGTCAACAACCAAGGTTAATACCAACAACAGGATCTGATGAACCTTCACCATGTATGAAACTGTGTTAAAAGGAAATACATTTGGTGTATCGTTCTCAGACTCAAATTCTGCACTCAGATGTCAACTTTAAACTATGGAAACGTTAAATGAGTTGTTTGGGAGGTCTTCCCTGTAGGCCATACACGTTCAAAGTAAACAGCAGGGAACAAGAGATATCGGCTGCATCATCAACTGTTATTCTACTGGCATTTTTAACAGCCTATCAACACCCACATGTGTATTTTCTACAAGATGCTCTGGTAAGTTCAAGTTTTTTTCCACCATTTTGAATAGGTTTTCAGTAGAGGGCACATAACAGGCCAGCATTTGTAAACCTTGTCATCGACCAATACTGTGACTAGTAAAATTTTTCAACCCCAAATTATTGTAAATTAAAAATATAACAGCTCCTTAAACTCAAATACAGTAGCTTCAAGCAGAACGTTGACCAATTTGAATTTGTAGCAATTTTGAACACTATTTTTCGTCTGCTAATAGGTTTCACAGCCTGGAACCATCATCGCTACACCTTGGTATGCATTAAATCAATTAAATATATGTGTAATATATACAAAGTCATAAGCAAAACCTTTTAAAAGTCTAAACTTTATTATTATGCTTCAGTTCAAAAGCCTTTATGTTGATGGCCCAAGAAAAAAAAAAAAAAAAAAAAAAAAAAAAAAAAAAAAAAAAAAAGGATAGAGGGAGAAAAATCAAATTAGGTTTCATGACAGTTTTTTTTTTTTTTCTTCTTTGCTTTTCTCCCTTGAACCTGCTCCATGTTGAATTTGGAGCAGTGAAACCATCCTAAACTGACAGCAAGCATGGCTCACTGAGAGAAGCGTCCTCCTTGCTTCTCCCTCATCCAAGCATGGATACGCTCCTTCAGTTCTGGAACTGAAAAGGAAACATTTAGTGTGTCATTTCAAATGTAAAAGGAAACAACCCTGGAGACCATCTTGGAATAAGTTGAAAACAGTTCCCACAAGCATCATAGTTATTGGGCAGAGAAAGTATGTTGTATACCTGACTCCAGCATGCTTTCAGTGAGAGGCTGCCTGTTGAAAGGGTCAGTGGGAGAGTTAAGTAGGTGGCGTAGAATGATGGCTCGGTCCATTATGTTTCCAGAAGGCAATTGCACAGGGTCAGTCATCAGGGTGTCCATCAATGGGTCTGTCACATAAAACAAAAAGCGCAAAGTGACTTTATGCTGACCAAGACCATCAGGCTAACTGCAGTCACAAACTAAATCCTAGTTGCAATCCAACAAACATATTAATCCAAAACTAATTCCTTAGAATATTTTTCCAAGGACAAAAAACCTTCAATCACCTTTAAAATCATTCCGTGAAAATGAGCATGAAAACTGTCATAAGGGGCTTTCTTGTGTGAGTTAAGAGTAAAGCATTTGAAACAGGCTTGACCTCAAAGCCACAAGTTGACAAGTTTTTTTCCTGCCCTTGACACACTCTAGAAGTATGTTAAGAGTGCAAGCAAGCTGGGGGCATAGCCAAAAATCAAAGGAAGCATGCAGCTTACATTCTGTTGCTAGATTATGTTTAGCTTGTGGTTAAGAGCCCTAAGTCTGATCTTTCATTCGCAGCAGCTTCTCTGTCACCATATAACTTGAGGGGAAACATCACATCACAGATGTTCAAAGCTCACCTTTAAACTCGTCCGGGGCATCGCTGTAGTCCATCTCTGACTGAGAGTTGCGGGCCACAATCTCCTCAACCTTTTCCGACAGCAGCTTGAATTTCTCAATTGCAATGGTGGACTTGATACCTGCCTTTCTCATTTTGGAAATTACTTCCTCAAAAAGTTCCCTGCTGTATGATCTCTGAAAAGCAAGGGAAGGAAAAAATAAAAATAAATAAATAAAAAAAAAACATAAGCAGCATTTAAGAAATATATCTGAGCTTCTCTAAGTGTACACAGTCATTCAGGGAGTTAGTAATCTGATGCACACCTGATCATCTGCAATGGCTTTAGCAAAGCGAGCACAGTCAAGCTGAAGGTAGATATCAGTGAGCTGGTCCAACAGCTTCTTGGGCTCAAAACCGTATTTTTCTGGGTTCTCTACCTTCAGGTCCCGACATTTAGGACCACACAGCTGCTGAAGGTTGTAGTTGAGCATGGCAGCCAGACGTGGGCCCAGCTCCTGCAATACACAAGAACATTTCTTAGCAATCATGAAAGACTTTTACACTTCAGTGCCAGGATCCCTCTAAGCAACCACCTAAGAGTATTTAACACTTCAGTAAGCACTATATATTTAGACCACACATATTGTATTCACTTATTAGAGTAAATAGACTTGCACTCTCTAAATAATCTCCCTGCAATGACTGGCAGGAGCTCAACTTTCACATGAGACTATAAATACCTGCAGGGAACAGAGTGCAGGGGTTTGTTTACAGAACAGCAAGAGTGTACTAATCCTCTGCATTTACCCATTTACCAAGAAGACTTAGCCAGAGGCAACTACATACCATATGTCCTCTTGAAACAAAAAGAAAGAGTTATATTTATCTTAATACTGAGGTCTGCCACAAAATCTTACACATTCTTCCCAAAATCTAACCCCTGAAATTCTAATAATCAATACTTTTGGGGTTCACAATGTGTATTTAAAGCAACCAACGCAGAGTGATGACTCACAGGCCGGAGAAAAGGCTTCTGGACCTGCTTAGTGAGAATATGGAACATGTCCACAGTCTCTGTGGCTAAGGCCAGGTAAGATCGCGACACCCTCTCATCCTGAGCCAGCTGGGATTGGCGGCTCTGCTGTTGCTCCTGAGACATGCAATATTGAAACCAATTAAATCAAATAATCCAGAGCCATTGGACCAATGCATTGGCACAAGCAGTTATTTTCTGAACTGTTCAGACTGTTCATGAAAAACTAATACATACATTAAGACAAAACAAAACAAAAAAAAAAAAAAAAAAGTATGACAGAATTTATCATGGCTTTTCAGTAGCAGTGGAGGGGCTTTTTAATAAAAAAGTGAAAGTGACAACCCTGGTCATTGCGAGGTCACAGCACAGCACACAGTGAACCACAATGAAATTGGACCTCTGCATTTAACCCATGCAAACACTGTGTAGCAGTGGGCAGCTATTGCAAACACCCAGGGAGCAGTGACAGGGACGGTACCTTGCTCAAGGGTACCTCAGGGCAAATTACTGGTGGGGAATCGAACCCATAATCTTCTGATGCAACTCCCTAACCACTAGGCCACCGCTGCCCCGCTGAAGAGGTTTATGCATAGTTTATTTAACACAATGTAAAAATGTGAATATTATGATTTGCTAAACACTAACCCTGGGCAACTGATCCCATTGCTCTTTGTTTTTCATCTCCTCCTGGATCTCATGGATGCGTTTCAGGGACTCCAAACTTTCATCCAACAGAAATGTAGTATCATTAATCAACATGTTGATGTAGCGTACGAACTGCTTCCCAGAGCTGCAAAATGGGGGGGGGACAAAGAATGAGAACAGGTTAACATTATATATTAGTGTAACAGTGTATATTAGTGCAGACTGAATAAATACGTAATTTGCAGTTACACCAGTTATCAGCTGTCACTGTGATTTTATAACCTAAATCACAAAAACAATGGCAAAGAACTCACTTGAACTCTTCAAGAAAAGTGCCATGGTGGCCAATGTTTTGCCAAAGGCTCTTAAAGATGGTACTGATGTGGTAGCGGATGGTAAACTTGTCATAAAACTCACTAGTGGCTCCAGTGTGTTCAACATCTGAAAGGAAAAAAGAAAGTGACTCTGTTAACTCAACATTCAGTGCCATACAAGGATCATCCACTTAACATTAAAACATTCAACATTAATGTGTTCAAAAATAGTGGAATCCATGTCACAACAGCACAGCACTATGGACTAGTGTACCTGGTAAAACACTCCCTTTTAACCAAAAGAGCCAAGTCACCCCAGCCCACTAACCTGTGTAGAACTTCATAAGAGCAGGGACCAGCTGATTGACAGATAGAGGGTGGTTCTCAATCATCTCAAAGAAACGCTGAGTGCGGGGCTGAACTGCTGGGTTAGTTACAAACAACACTTCCACCAGCTTAGCAATCAGATAGGGGTTCCTGATGTAGTTCTGACTACAAATGAACACGACTAGGAAGGTCACAATGTCCTGAGTGCAGGGCTCGTACAGAACCTGAGGAGAATACCTAGAAAAAAGAAAGCACTAAATCTCAAGTGCAATGTTTCCTAAGAAAGTGAATTTGGTTAATTAAACCTTCTCTCCCTGGAGATTGCATTATGTATTTGGTTCAGCATATGCAGAGTTGCAACATGATCCACTTACTGCACAATAAAAAGCAGGAACTCTGCAACATCCTCAACATAAAACTCAGGCAGTGCGGCAAAGCTCTTGGGAACATCAGGATTCAGGAGCAGAGTGACACTGCAAAAGGTTTTGACAGAGAGTTGTATTTCATAACATCATCTGCAGAATGGTAAGCAAAAGGTGGAGTTTTGATGCCCTGATACACCAATCTAACATAACACTGGTAGCGCTTAAGTCTGCCTGGGTGATTGCCCTGTTTCCTTTGAAAAGTTTCACTTAAACTAATAAAGACTAAAGAATGTATGGCAACATGCAAACTCTGCATCTGTCTTTAAGGCATTAACTGCCCACACCAGGTGGTAACACTTCAACCAGGTTGTGTCAACCTGGAATTCCAATACAAAATCAAGGAACATTTTTTTCCACTACCACCCCATGATTCCAGTTTCAACATGTTCTAATAGGTAAACTGGCAATGCTGCAAACTGACTAGGGCTAACGGTGTGGAGTGCATGGTCAGGTCTACAGTTGCCAGCATTTAGCTTGGTGTCTCAGGGCACTTAGAGGTCAATGGAAAGTCACTGACTTTGGGTAGAGGGGGTCCACCATGCGCAGGATGAGCTGAATGACCATACTGTAGAATTGAAGGCATCTGCGCAGTAGATTCTCATCCAGCAGGCCAGCGTCAGCACAAGCCTTTGAGCGCACCAATTTCTAAAAGCACATCAAAAACCACTGGACATTATGGACAGAAAGACAAAACATTTATTTCATGCAGATCTTTAGATCTCATTATTGAATTTTAATCTGTTTAGAAATTTTGTGTTTGCTCAGTTACCTTACTATAATTATTTTATACACAGAAAACCCAGCCACTGGAGATGCATAATGCAGTGTATTTCTGCCTGCTGGTCCCAGGCCCGGAAAAATGGGGAGGATTACATCAGGAAGGACAACATTTGCCAAATCAATACGCAGACAATGATATTCAGAGTAACAGAGGGGATGGAATGGATGGCGAGAGTGATCTGTGACAGATGGGTGAGTACCTCCCAAACAGGAAGGTTTACAAAACGGTAAGTGAGACTGGCAATTTTACATAGGCTGGAGACGTTAAGGCAGTCAGTGGGGCTGGAGGTGACAAAGTTAAAGATGCTAAGATTTGTGTTAGAGTGGCAATGATGGACAGGATTATGAAATATTATATTAAAGGGGCAACTCAGGTTGGACAATTTGAAGACAATATCAGAGAAGCAAGACTGTTAATTTGGACATTTGCAGAGGAGAGATGAAGAGAATATTAGGAAAGAATGCTGAAGATGGAGCTGCCAGTCAAGTAGAGAAGGCAGCCAAAGGGGAGGTTTATGGATGTGGTGAGCGAGGACATGAAGAAATGGAAATGGATGATCACTGTTGAGGTTCCTAACAGGAGCCACCAAGAAAAGAATAAGAAGTGCAGCGGAGATTCAGTGTTACTGACCTTAAGCTGGGTTTTGCATCTCTTCAACATCTCTCTGTGACGACTGGCCAAGGGTGAGTCCTTCCACTGACTCTCACTGTTTTTCAGCTCTTCAACAGTCCTGTAGTACGTACACACACACACACACACACACACACACACACACACACACACACACCCTCAGCTATCAGCTCTACTGCAAACAAATAATGCCAAGAAGAATCATTGCTGAGTGTTATGAGCATTGCCAACAGCAGGGGGAACTAGCCATTCAGAAGACACTGGCTTTAGAAAAACATGCAGCTAATTTGATCAGCCTCCTCAAGGGCCTTTACTTTTAATGTGAGGGGCTTAAACAGCTGCCACCAATGCAGGACTAACCCTCAAAAGCTGTTATTTTAGGCAGTGGCTGGGAAAAAAAAAAATACATGAGTAAAGCTGTTATAAAGACAAAATCATTTAAGTTGCAAGTTGGTTTTTTTGGACACAATCAGCAAAGCTTTTTAAATACAATCCGCCAAGCTTTGTTGACAATTCCACCTTAAATCTATTCAACCTAACGAGAATTCTAGGACAAGTTCAGACATGATACAAAAGGCTTGTATTGAAGATCTAAAAAGCACCAACATTTTGGAAAGCCTACAAATTTGAATAATGTGTGCATTTACACACATACCTGTTTAGATCTCTTATGGCTCTTAATCTGCGAATGTAACGTCGGCACCCCGGCAAGATGGACAGGTGGTGTGTGTGTAGCGTTAGAAAGAAACATTCAGTGGGGAACTTAGGCTCTGAGAACTTGGATGGATCTTCATCTACAGAAGAGCAGGGAGAGAAGGTATCAGACATGCTGTACAGACTACGAACGGTGTACTATGCAGCAATAAAGCAGCAATAAACTTAGTTACAAGTTACATCGTTGTAATTACACTGTGTCCAAAATGCTTGGGCAAGTGAGTATTTTTTGAGGATTAATTTTAATGTGGAAGAAATTCAGTGCTATCTGTCAATCTAAAATGTAAAAAAAAAAAAAAAACCCTTAAACCTGAATGTTTTACAAAGGAAATGTGAGTGTGAACTTTCTCAAGGGACAATTAGGCAAATATTAGTCTACCGAATTATTACACAACTAAAGGAAAAACAAAAGTTTTCCCATCTGACTTGTTTATTTTCCATATATCCACGCTTCTTTTCAATAACAGTCATAATCCTTGCATTCTGCTGACGATCAACTTTTTGTGCGGCACCAACCACAGCCTCCCAGACTCTGTTCAAAGAGGTGGATTGTTTCCCTTACTCGTAAATCTCGTTTAAGAAGGTCTAAAATTTCTCAATAGGGTTTAGGTCCGGTGACAGGCCGTGTCATGATTCTTTGATCTTTAAGGCTTTTACTGGCCATGCAGTGTAGAACAGCCATGCATACGATGGAGCATCGTCCTGCAGAAAAATCATGGTCTTCTTGAAAGATGCAGACCTTTTCATTAACTACTGCTTGAAGAAAGGGTCATCTAAAAACTGGCAGTAGTGAATTTTGACTACATCTTCAACCTGAAAAGGTCAAACTAGCTCATCTTTAATAATACCAACCCATACAAGTACCCAACCTCCACCTTGCTGGAGTCTGAGTGGAAGTGGAGTTCTATGCCCGTTACTGATCCAGCCACAGGCCCATCTATCTGGTACATGAAGAGTCATTCATCTTCATCTCATCAGTCCATAAAACCTTTAAAAATCTGTCTGGAGATATTTCTTGGCCAAGTCTTGATGTATATATAAATACCCATCACCTGATCTGCTTAAATCCAATTAGCGTTCAAGTTTATACAGCTTGCATAAAAACGATATGGTCAAAATACTCACTTGCCTTATAATTGTGCACACTCTGTATTATGTCTCACTTTCGGCTCACGTGCATCAAAATTATTTCTCTTTCCAAATTCAAACAAGCAACTAAAAATGTGCAAACTAAAACCTATTTACACAGAATGTAAACAGACATTAAAGAAATCCTCACAATCATGTGGTTGTGCAAACAGTACAGAGATGACAACAGTAATATCACAGAGTACAGAGCCATTTTAGTTATGCACTCACGCAGCTCTGAGAGCCAGCTCTTTAGCTCCTCCATGGTGGCTTTGAGTCGGGTCTCCTCAAGGCTCACATTCAGCCGACACCTAGGATGGAAAATGTAGAGCGGATCCACCGTCTCCAGCTTAATCTTCATACTTAGCTGCTGCAGCACCCACAGGAAGTTAATCATTAGGCCATCCGTGGACACCAGCTTGTCGTCCGTCTGAAATCAATGGCAGATAAAAAAAAACCCAAAAAAGTCACTATGTATTACACCTGCACAGTAGTTTATTAATTGTTAACGTGGCACTTGTCTTTGAAAAGCTGTGATCACAGAGGGCTCAGTACGACAATTACAACATTATGTTTAATCAGTCACAACACCATTTTTAAAGTGTGATATGACTTTTGAATATTGACCTCAATAGGAGGGTTGGAGTGCTTCTGATATTGTTTATGATAAGCTAAAAGCTAGGATGGATATCTCTCGAGCCATACCATGGTTGCACTGGGAAATGATAAGCTTTTTTAAATGGAGTTTATGTCAGCAATCAATGCAACTCAATTGCATTGATATATTTTTATCTATAAAAAAAATTTAAGTTTAGAAGTAATCAATAGGCAGAAACTGGCACACATTATACACCACTGCCTGCCTATAATTAAATTCAAGTCAAATAATTAAATCCAGTTGTTTCTCACGATACCAAAAAATTTTTTTTTTAAATCTATAAAGACCACAATATAACAAACAATTAAGGGATGCTCAATTCAATCAGGTATGTTTAACTGCGTAGCAGTAACTCCCACATTTTGCAGGAGAAAATCCTGATAGGAAATGAGTCATACCTGCATCTGAGCTTTCTTCACATTACGATTCACAAGAGCTGCCATGTAGCTGAGCGCAGCCTCCCTCGTTTCTCCGTTCAGCAAGATGTTGTGGAGGATTTTAAACAGGTCACCCTGAGGACCACAAACCCATAATCACAGATTATTAACCCACAAATACAAATGAATTTGTAACAGCTTAATTACATTAATCTGATTAGGGACTGGTCCTCTGAGGAACTACTACAAAAGGGGGGGACAATTATCAGCTTGGAGGTCTCATTTGCCAGATCACCATTCTGAACACAGAAGAAAGTGTCAACATTGTTTAGTGTTAAAGGTTAATATGAGGTGACTGGGCCATCCACTTGCACTGCACTGCACTATAAAAAGAACTTTCCAGCCAATGTTTCACTGATTGATTGGAGGAGCACATTAAAATTGTATGAGCGCCTGAGCTGTAGCACTTACCCTTGCAGACTCCAGATAGTGCTGCAGGGACTGACTGACCACACGTGTGTTCTCCATGGTAATGGCAGGGCCTGAGAAGTACTTGTCTACAACCTTAGTCTAAAAAACAACATTTGATGTGTTACAAATCACTTCAGAGCAAGACAACACATTAACAATTCACATTAACAATTAGCTTTGTGCTGCTTATGTACATCTTTACTTTGTTGGAACTTTAAAGACTATGATCGAAGTGACTCACATCATCCTCCGCAAAGACAGAAAGACTGAAAAAGGCTCCAAGGAAAGACAGTCTCTGAATCTCTCTGCCTGCTCCAGCACTCAAAGGATCAGGACACCACAGTGGGAGAGATGTGATCTATACAAACACACAGACACAATTTTGTCTACGTATCAAAATTTTATAACTCAAATTCTCTTTTCTTTACATCATTTGAAAAAGCGTCCCTTTATATTGCATGAACACTACATGACAAGTAGCCTAAGGAAATTTATTGGAGTAAAATTTTTCTCTTTTTTTTTTTTTTTTTTTTTTAATCATTTGCATACATTAAAAGAACTTTACCATTGCAGGAACGGGAGGTTTTATTCCAATTATCAACAATAATTACAGCCATTCAAGACATTCAGCTGACCAAACAACCTGGCATGTCTAGACTCTAAAGAGTTTAAGGGCTACTAGACCTTATAAAAACTTACCAAACTGCACATAGGGTGAGTCTTTCCAAACTTGATTTCACAAAGTTCGGCCAAAGCCTGTAAAACAATGCAAAAAGATTTAAGGTGGGAAAACCAGGTTACCGGATGCTTTCCTGTTTTTATTTATTTATTTTAATATGTTAAAACTGGCAGGTTTTTCAGCTTTGTAAGAAAGTCATATATAAAGATTAAATCAACAAACTAAATATTTAATTTTAGGCAGCATCTTGTTGCTGCTGTGTGACTGTGTGTTACACTGTGAGAGATCAGAGAGAAAACATACTGACAAATAGAACAGCTAATTAATTAATCTTCATTATCACCATCAGTTCCCTTGAGAATGTGACATGTATCATTTGTTACCTGATGTGTTGCATACATTCTTTTTCCATTTAGCAAATATATTAAATTTCTGTGGTTCCCATCAAGCTTTTTTTAACAGATCAACACACAGATATTTGTGGATGAGAACCAGCTGGTGTGTTTCTTTTTTTTTATTGTGAAATGCTACATAAACCTTTTTTCATATTAAAGTGCTTTACTGAGCCTTTTTGTGGACTGGTTTTGCAGGAAAACATGTTGATTTTTTAAAAATCGTGCCTATTTTGTAATGCATAATCTATTACTTTAATTAGGAGGCATCTGTCTTAGATACAAACTACAGCCTGAGGTATTTTATGATCTGTGATTTTATAATTTTGGATAGAAATGGTAAATGAAACAACAACTTGTATTTATCTGCAAATCAAAAGCTTTGACGAGGATGGCCTGTCAGTAGAAGTAGTCTTCATTTTCTTACCATCAGGGGGTACTTAAAGTTGTCACTGTCAAAGGAACACTCTTTCACAGCTAAACCAAGCCCTTGAAGAATCGGGACAAAAATCTACAAGAAAAGTGATGATCACAGTGAGGCACAGCTGAAAGGATGAGAGAATTACAAAAATACTACTGAGAAACAAAAAAAAAAACAAAACAAAACTTAACATGAGCAAAGACTTCCATTATTCAAGTAAAGAGCTTGATCTGTTGAGGTATACAACGGCTTAAATGAGAAGATGACAGGAGGATTACTGAGTGACGAGAACAACTTCAGTCTCTTCCACTAAATCATCTCCAGCACTTCAAAAGACATTTAATGCTATTGCGAATGGCACATCAATTATGATCTTCCTCCACAGCTTCAAGCAAAAATGAATCAGCATGTGGCGTGCGCTGCACCTCCCACCTGTTTAAACACCTCCTCCTCCTGGTGAGTCATGCGCATCAGCTCCTGGATAAAGCCGTATGGAAGGTTCCGGCACAGCATGTAGGGGACTAGTAGGGAAGGCTGCAGTGGAGCCCTGGGAAGAATCAGAAAGAGAAAGAGTCATATTTGCATCAAATACTTCTATGGCAGCATAAGCAACAATCTTTTTTCTGGGATAAGATTTTAATTTCTGATTGAGGGTGGAGCATTCAAATCAAGTATTTAAAATACATTTTCAAAGGTTTTTTTTCCCATTCAGCTTGTCTCATAACTATTAATTAAGCCTCAGTAGCAAACTGGAACCTCAAACAATATTGGTAACATAACTCCCACTGTGCACAAGAGAAAATGAGGTTTCACCCCAAAACATCTCCCTCTGCAGTACAAAAGAAACACGACAGCATAACATTCATTTTTGGGTTTGTGAAATAACACAGACCTTACTTACAAACGGATTTTTAAGTTTCAGTTGTTGTTTTTAATATATTGCATAACAATGGAAATAACTAACAACTAATGGAACTAACTAATGGAACTAACATCTAAGTCTTATTGCATTAAATTTACATGTGCATGACGGTTCTCTTACTTTTAAACCATTTAAGACTTAAACAACGAAAAAAAAAAAAAAAAAAAACAACTGACAAGCATTTAAAAACCTCCCAGTAAAATTGTCCAGCCCTGATCTTATATAGTCCTAAATTTACTTCTGCATCTTCAATGTTGACTGTTCTGAGCAACAAAACCAGGAAGCGTGCCTTTTTGCTCATAAAAAAGGAGCAGCTCTTGCTTATGATTTCTGCTACAAATTCTGAGGCTAAAAATTTGTATCTATTAGTTTCAAATACTAGAGGACAAAAAAATAACTAAGGGGAAATGTTTGCAGTTATCTTTGCAAGAGGTCTCAGTATTAAAGTTGATAAACTGGGCAATTCTACTCAGGCTGCAGGACTATTGAAAATTTGGATGCCAAAACACTGAGGTGCAACAACACACCGCAATAATAAGATGGCTATAAGCACTGACCTGGGATGAGTGAGGGCACCCTGAAGCACAAGAGCAGCATGGGAAATGCACTGTGAGCGTATGTTGCTGAGCAGCTGACTGACCACCGGCTGGCTACACATCTGCAATGGTACAAAACTCAGAATGAGGCAAAACAGGGACACCACAACACCACTGAACCATTCCCCTTTGGCTCAATGATAAATTTTACTTTCAATTTTTACTTTTCAAATTTTACTTTGTTTGGACAAATTAACAAATTCAACAACACATTCATTTCTTTTGCTCCTAATCAAGTTTTAGCAGAGATAAATCTGTCCTTTTTTTACAATGGAAAGCTAGGTTTCTTTTTGTGAGGTGTCACCTTGGGAGCCTTCCTCTCCTCCATGCCCACACTGTCAAAACGCTCAATGAGGTAGTTCAGCATCTCAGTCTCTTTACATGCCTCAATGGTGAAGCGGTCACTGCCTGAGTCACAGGCCATTCCACCACCAGAAGCACCCAGGCTACAAAAAGAAAAACAGAGACAGACAGAGAGACTGACATCATTATAAACATGGACGAAAACAACCTGAAGAGTGGTTCGAAAGAGACAGACCGAGCTTCAGAGAAATATACAATCATGGGAGGCCATCCTGCAAAAAAGCTATGCCAGCTTTGTGTTAGAAAGACAAAGTTTTGCCATATCCTATAGCAAATAGTTTGCATAACTCATAGATCTGACACCGCATAATTTAGAATAAAATGTCCTGAATAGATGCAAAATATTCCAAAGCATGTCTAAACTTATAAAACTCCACATTTACATCATCAGGAACACAACAAGTGCTTGGTAATCAAGAAACACCTAAAGCAAATCTTATTATTGCATGATATTGCTCTTCGACAAGAAAAAGGCTTGTCTCCAAGACACCCCAGACAAAACCCAAATGTTCGTTAATGAATGGCAAAAGATGCATATGCCAGTCTAAATAAAGCATCATACACAAAGGCAGAAATCCTAAAAAATGCTAAGCGCTTCCTGCCTGATGTAGCATGCATTAGTGAGGGATTCCCATGTGAGAGGACACACTCCACAGCACACCTCTGCCTCTCTCATTAGTCATGTTATTTATTCATCCAGCACGGATTAAGCACCTAAACTGCTCATTACCAGCCACTTCCCAATGCTTGGGCGATTCTCAATAATACCTTCCTTCACAGTAAGCCTTCAGAAAAGATACATGAACCAACAGTCATAGCAACAGAAGCGAGAAGATGCAGAAGGTCAAATGGGTGACATTCATGCCACAGGCTGAAATAAATTTGAAATCTGGAAACAAATCTCACCAACAGCCTGCCACAATTTGTTGAAGAGAAAATAATGCCCATCTCTCTTTGTTAACATCATTCAAATTCTGTTCACCAGTTTTTGTGCCAGCACGGTGGCACGGTGTGATTCTGTTAGTGGCCAGGCAGCACGCTGAAGCATGCAACACAGACTGGCAAGTGTACCTTGACCCAAACTGAACCCCAGAAAAATCCTCCTCCTCATCATCTTCCTCCAGCTCATCATCACTGCTGTCCTGAGACATGTCAGACAGGGCAAAGAAGAGGAGAGAGAAAGGGCTGGCAAAGCCACGGTGGATAGACGGGTGCAAGATGGGAGGAAGTGAAATGAAGGACAGGGGATGGTTTAATAAGATTTCTCAAAGAGGAACCACTAATGGACTAGTACAACTGTACTGTTATTCTAATCACTGATTTCCAGCCTGATCAAACAGGCTGGAGATCAGCATATGTTGAACTGTGTAGATAGTCTCCATAGAAGCAGCAAAGGACATAGCAGTAAACATGTAAAAAAAATCTGTCAGATAGCTGTAAATGGAATGCAATCAACACCTAAAAACAACAAACTGAACTGATGCCACATTCCAAGGTTAGGGGTTATTTATTTATGTTAGGGATAATAAAATAACTGGTTGATGCTTTGATAAACAAAATAAAAAATTAAACGGTCCCTCCAACTGGGTGCCGGTTAGCTTATTACTGGTTTAGTGTGGCAAAGGTTCACATCTAACATAGCGAGAATATACCTAGAGGGCATCTGGGCCGCAAGGGCAGTCCGTCTGGCCATAGTGGAAGGAGAGGCAGGCAAGAAGGGGACTGAGGCAGCTGTGTTTTGTGTACGGTGTCTGGGAGATGTAAGTGGAGCAGGTTGGGAGCTAGATGGCATGGCTGGGCTTTGTGTTGAAGTGGACAGGGCAGATGAAGAGTTTGCAAGGCCAGCCCTGGGACTCAGGCTCATTGGGAAAGGAGATGACTGAGAGGGGCTGAGAGAGTATGGCCTGTATCTCTGAGAGATTGGCAGAGGTGCTGAAGGGGTTGGTAAGGGGGAGAAGAAAGGGAGACGTGAGGCAGTGGAAGGAGGGTTAGGGGTAGCTGCAGATGGAGCTGGGGCTACGGGTGGGGGAGCTGGGGCTACGGGTGGGGGAGCTACAGGCACAGGTATTGACGGAGTGCTCATCCTCAAGTTTTGAGTGAAAGGGTGGGGACTACTTCCATACAAACTGAAAACAATAGAAATGAGGAAGAACATGAAAAATGTTAAAGCAAAGAAAGTGATAGTTGACAGACTAAGAAAATAAAATGTCAGCAGAATACTATTGAGGGTTATATATATTAAGACAGAGCATGAAAAAATATTTTAGCAAATTGGGTTGAAAGTGAAAGACAACAAAAGCAGAAAGTAGCCTGGAAATACCGATGCGTATCGGTAAGAACTGCCTGACTTGCACATCTGTGCTGGAGTGATGATGAGCGAATGACCATTATATACCCACACTTGCCTGGACAAAGAGCTGGCACCAAACGAGCCTCCACAAGGCATCATGGGGCTGCTCCCCTGGCTGGAAGGTGGGATAAGCGTCAGGTGGTGGTTTGGAGATTTGGCAGCAGTGATTGGCTGTGATGTGGCGGTCAGGCTGGCAAAGGGGTTGCAGTCACGTGACTGGGTGGACATCATAAGAACTTCCATCAGGATCTGGCCAATTAGGTCTTTGAAGTCGGAATAGACTGATTGAAAAGAAGCAGAAAAGTGCAGGCTAAAGCAAAACAATAAAAAATAAGACCAATGACAAATCATTCAATTATTTTATTTGCTTCCATGTTTCACTGTTCTCTCTCTCTCTCACCATCTTTTGGGTTCTGCTGAAACTCGGCAGCAAGTGAGGGCAGAAAGATGACATCACGGTCCTGCTCCTTCCAGGAGACACGAAGGATCTTGCAGATGAGCTGCAGAGCCTGCTCCTCAGACACATCTGGGTTAGACGAGGAGTCCTGCTGAAAAAAAAGCCAATTTATTACTGCGTCTTTCTGTGGCATTTCAGTCAAAACACAGTGTGATTCCGCCACAGGATGCAATATCACCTTCTCAGCCAAGTTGCGCTTTTCCCTGCGGTCACTGTCCTCCACTTCCATGTTCTCAATTCCTGAGTCCACATCCACCTGGGACATGCTAAAGACACAGAACAAGATTGAAACAACAAGATTTAGTTAACTATTCACACCAGTGTCTCTTAGCAGTTCAACAATTACATACGTACATGAGCACAATGCAAGTGAGGGATAGACTGCTTAGTAAGGCATGACCATGCAAACAACACTGTTTGATCGTCATGGATCAAGAGCAGCTTTGAGTGAAGCTTGACAACATGTTGCAGAACAATATTGCTAAGACTATGTGAAATAGATGTACACAGACACTTTGCATCTCTGCACTGACTCTCACAGAGAGCTTTTGTAATATTTAATGCCTTTCAGAACCACATGATCAATGGCAGCTTTCTGACATCAAAACAATTGAATTCAAAAAGGCAAAGAAATGCACCTCTAAGAAGTGTAAGAGGCATCTCATTTGACATTTAATCAGAAACAGACATTTAGATGTTTAAATAGAGGTGATAAAAGTAGATTGCACTACAATACACTGGTAGCGGGGTGTAAGGGGTCAGACTCAACATCTGTTTGCATGCAAGGATTGTTTTTGAGACACTCTAGCATTAAAAAAGCTTGTAGAATCTCATAATATAAATTTTAATAAAATACAAATGTTACTAGATTTGGCCACAACAGTATTTTACATGCCACAACTTTGCTATGAAAGAGAGGTGAAGAAGAGAGTGAAGGCAGGTTGGAATGGGTGGAGAAATGGGGCTGGAGTGACGGTGACACTGACAAAAAGACAGGCAGCAGAGCTGGAGATGGCAGAGTTAAAGATGCTGAGAATTTCAGTGGGTGTGACGAGGATGGACAGGATTAGAAATGAGTATATTAGAGGGACAGCTCAGGTTAGACGTTTTTGAGACAAAGTTAGAGAAGCAAGGTTGCGTTGGTTTGGACATGTCCAGAGGACATGGATGCTGAACATGCAGCTGCCAGGAAAGAGGAGAAGAGGAAGACCAAAAAGGAGGTTCATGGACATGGTGAGAGGACATGCAGCTGGTTGGTTTAAAGGAAGAACATGCAGAAGACAGGAAGAAAAAGAAATGGATGATCCGCTGTGGTGACCCTTAAACGAGAGCAGCCGAAAAAAAAGGCCCAAAGCTAGTGCTAAACCAAATGAATATTTATGCCAATGCAACGTGGATCCACTTTAAAATGAGTTTAAAAATATGAACTTGTCTCTGAAAAATAAATCTCCAAATGCAACAAATAATTCATTATGAAGATGAAATGCATGTGAACATTCTTCTTTACAAAAACTGGTGTCACTCTCCATATGCATATCACTCAAACCAGGCTCTTGGCCTTGCATTTTCAGAGCTGCCGAGAGACATTTATCTTTGGCCCAAAAGAAGCCTTACCTCTTTTCGCAGGATGCTGTGTCAATGTCCATACTCTGCGAGCGGGACAGGGACTGAGACTGAGTCTCAAGGCTGTTTGATGGGGAGCTGGAGAGAGAGCTAACCCCCTCGCTGCTCTGGCTGCGATATGCCACCCCTACACCAAAAGAACAAAGAATGGGCAATTCAAGCAATGCATATTTTGCATATTTTTCAGACAATTCCTGTAAAAAGGATGTAAAAAGGTAAGGGGTAAAAATAGGTGATAGGTGAGAACATTGTAAAGATAGAAAAAAACCTGGCACAAATAGAGGAGTTTGTGGGTGTACATTCCTTTTGCAAGATTCATTTTACATGCTTAAATTTCTATTGATTTGAAATATATTTGCAGCTGTCTTAAAACTAATTCTAACACCCATCATGGGATAGACAATCCTACATAAAACAAAAGCACATCAATAACTGACAAGGGTAACAAGGGTAGCTTGATGTTAGGGGGAATCATGCTGGAGCAAACATTAAACAAACCGTGCTAGATGGACTAGAACTAGAGGATGTTTTCACTAGAAACCCTCTTAAAAAAAACAACAAAAAAAAACAGTAACAGTAAGCCTACAGTAAGAGGCCAAAACGACATTGCATTAAAGCCCATACTATTGGAGTAGATTCTAGAAAAAAGCTGCAATACATAGCCCCCTTGCACTTTTGCTTTAACTGCACTTTCATGCAGCACTGAGCTGTGAATCAGGTGTGCTGAATGTCAGCCACAATAGCACTCTGCCTGTCCTGATGACAACACAAAAAAGCTCATTTTACAAAAGCTGATGTGTACCTCAAATTCCTGAATCTCTGAAATATAAACCCCTGTAGGCATTGCATCATCAGAAAAGGGCTTTTACTGGGCCCATTTCATGAAAAAAAAAAACAAATTTCCCTCATTTTTTTCTTATTGGTTTCCTTTATTAAACATTTTAAAGTCCACATATGGAAATACCATCTCTTCCTTTCAATAAGTCACAAAATCTAATGCATTTGCATATCCATTTAGCCACTTAACTCCTCCCATTTACTTTTATATATCATGAAGCCTGAGTAACTAATCCACTCTGTCTAAATTCAAGGGAAAATAGTCATATAAATGCATTATAATGATACATGAATGTTGTAAGTGAGAAAATGTCAATATAAATGTCACAATACAAAAACAATGCAGGATATTGGCCCTTTAAAACAAAAAGGTAAACATTGAAAATAGATCCAGCTTGAGTGGGCTACTTGTGTGATCTATGGACCCTGAATGTAAAATAAATTACATATATAATGGAAGTTTATGAGTTTCTCCCAAAATAAACAAGCCGAGACTGTAGCCTTCTGTGCTCTTCACTCTTAATATCAGTGCTCACAAGACTGAAAGGGTAATCAGATAGGATATGCAAACACTGTTAGAACAACTAGGTCATAACCTACATGACAGTGAGCGCACTTGTAATCAACAGACTGTATTCCCTGTGGCAATAAGGTGCTCTGTAAATCTGAGAACAAGAGTGAACCATCACTCTGGCTCATCTGGGTCCTGGGTTGAACTCTGGCCAAGACCGAGGTACTCTGAGACTACTAATATGACTATGCAATTTTTCTAGCACCATTGCCCTGAAGTAAAGTACAGCAGACAAACTTTCTTTTATATTTTAACTGCCCTTTACACACTCCTGAGTTCCTGAAGATAAGCCAAGTAATTAAAATTGATGATTAAATATGTACAAAGATTCAAAGAAAATGAGTGCACGGAATTCATTTTAATTTGAGTCACTCCTGACTGAACGTAGGACTCAAAGAAACACTTTTCACAGCTGGGGTCGAGGACATGCCTCCACAGAGGCAAGACATTTAAAGGACAACAATCTGCTTGCTTTCAGTTTTAGAACAAAAGTGAGAGGAAAAGCTGCACATATGCAGAGTTTGTCCTTGCATGTACCTGTTGTGCTTTTCATTACAAAGTGCATTACAAGACAGGAGGCACATTCAAAAAAGACTTGTGTTATATGCCATAATTGGAGCTAAAAGATGGGAAAATAAAATATCTGATGGTCACAAATGAGGACTGATTTGGACCCATATTCCTCTGTATTTATGACCTTTATAAAGACTGGTTCTAGATAAGCACTCCCACTCTGAAAATGGTTTGTGGAAACAGACTAGACTACTGTTGTCTAGTACTTAGCTTCGCAGTCAATCTGTGTTTTATTTTATAGCTCACAGGACGTCTTAATGGCTTTTACTCCACAACTCCGTGACACTTATATAACACTGGAAAGATTGAACGGCTTGAGAGAGAAAAGAGGCAACAGATTTTGGGGACCGTTCACTTATGTTCGATACCATTACTGTCGTATATATTTCCAGGGCTAAACTCAAAAGAAAATTTGAACTTTGGGGGGAAACAAACTGGCCTGAAAGCCTGCTTCTACCTTAACACTTGTAGAAATGGTCTGATTTTTCACCAGACTCTTCATTTAAGAAACAATTATTAATTGTATGTGCCATTATAAAAAGATAATCAATGTTGTGCACTTCAGGATGTGAAATATTGTGTAAATTTCAATTCACCACCCATACCTTAAACACAGCTACAGCTAAGAGGATGATGCTTGAACAGAAAAATCTTACCTGAGGCCCCCATTGGAGAAGTGGCAGGGGTGACATTTTGGGCATTGAGGCCAAGAGTGTGGGATGGTGCTGGTGGCAAAGGCTGTGAAGAGACCCCTGAGGGCCCTGGCAGTGGACCTGGAGGAGTCTCTCTCTGTGGGGAGGTCAGGGGGGTGCTCAGAGGGGTTGTGGGCTGGGATGTCTGACCTCCAGCTAACCGTGCCAGTCTTCTTCGCCGGATCTGCAGCAAACAATTAAAAATAATTCATAACTTTATCATTTATTTCTTCAAAATACTAAAATATTTAGCGATACGCAATGTCAGAACAATACAGTTATTCATAAAGGATTGTATGCAGATCATATCTGAGAATCAGACTTTCATTCAAATCTTTAATTACATTGCATGATGAAATATACTGCCTTCTTACACATCAGAATGTTGCGTGTATTTCATTCATTTTACCACAAAATATCCAAGTAACTGTTCAGTTTCTCCTTAAGGCTATTCAAGCTACAAAGGTCTAGTTTTCCACAATTTATGTGCACATGTATCCGCATCAGCATCAGATATTCACCTTAAAAATATCAGATAATGAGATCAGCCTGCAATTCCTGTATCACTGCTCCCACGGTAATAATAATGTTTTATTTGCAACGGCAAACCACAAAAGGCACATCAACCAAGAAATTACACTGATAAGATCAGAAAATCTAAAATAAACAAACACAGACCAGGATCCCACAAAACGTAAAGAAAAAAAATATAAATAAATAAATAAATAAATAAATAAATAAATAAATAAATAAAAACAGTATTTACTTTTCATTTTTAAACTTATTACAAAACATCTTCTGTCTGCTTTTGTCCAGCAAGCAAATGCTTCTGGAGGACCACTGCACTCTCCAGTGACTCATAAGCGCTACAGAAGGTAAAATGAGGACCTCAGCAGTGAAATGTCAAGAAGATGAATTCATTACAGGATAATTTAGCCTCATCCTGATTAAGTCTACTGCATAGACAAAAACCTGGAACTAATCAATACCGATAGCATTTTTACAACAGCTACAGATATTATAGTTGCAGTGCTTCCACGGATCGGACCTAAAGTTACAATCAAGTTAGTTAAACGAAACTATGGAACAACTGAACTCCCGTCACAACTGTCAATCTGTACAGAAATGTAACATGTTCATCTTTCACTCAGCCCTGAAATCTGCACTGTATCTATAGATTATCAAAATACCAATTCCCATGTGCAAAATGTTAATATTAAATCATTAATCATACGTTAAATATTAATCATACATTTCTGGCTTGAAAACATACTTATAGGGCCTCTGCTGTTTTTCCAGCTTGAAGAGGGTCAAAAACCAACATAAGACACATTGTGACTCCAACACTGTTTAACATGCTTAACACCTTTTTTCTGAAAGCGACAACAGTGTTGATGTAAACCTTGTTTAGCCATTTTCTACTGGAACGGATTAATCTGCATGTCTGTCCAAAATGATACATAGCAAACTAAAAGAAAATAACTCCAAAGCAATTCTAGTCAGCTATTGAAAACTGCTAATTAATAAATTGTGCAACATATATATTCATGATAAATGAAAAGTGTGAAAGATCTCACTTATTTTCAGATATTTTTTTTTTTCGTTTTTACACATTTAACATATCTGCATATTTTTCTATTAGGTTATTCTTCTTTTTCTTTCGGCCGCTCCCGTTTAGGGGTCGCCACAGCGGATCAACTGTCTCCATTTCTTGTATTACATTATTATTATTTATTTTAGTTTTTGTGTGTGTGATTTTTGTATTACACTATTATTAAAAGTTCGCAGAAAACTTGGGAAACATTTTAGGTGCGTGTCTGCATGGGACAGCTGTGTCCTAGAGGCCTCGTGATCAGAAGGTTGTGGGTTCGAGTCCCAAACCAGTAGGTTACCCTGAGATACCCTTGACAAATTTTCCCACAAACGGCCTCATGGGAAATACCATCTCAGGTGCTGTGTCTGTTTTTTACTCCCGGTATGTTCATATGGGTTACATACAGATGACAAGTTTGCTGTTCACACCGTTTGTGCCAAAGAATTTCATTTCACTGGTATCAACAATCTGCTGGTCCTCAAATCCAAATCGCCGCTGCATCCCTATAAATACTGAGGTCCTCCTGAAGCACATGAAAATACCAACATGACACAGGAGCCAGCAAGAACAAACGCGTTAGTCAGAGATCTGTGAAGTGTGGAAGGGGTTTAGATTCGTTTAGATGCATTTCATTCACAGGGAGACGTGTATTATTTTGTAGGCCAGGTTCTGAGAGAACATGAAATCCTGATGAAACGTTTCTGACAATCTGACATCCTGCGCACTGACACTGGGCCACTTCTCAGGCGCTTTTATCCAGTAAAGCAACACTGTTGACCAGCATGTCATGGGTCAAAGGGGACAAAAGCGTTGCCCTTTAAAAGGAAAGTCACCCTGGATGATTTTATTGGATGTGGTTTGCCGATGAAGCCGCAGCAGGCTAACCCAGGCAGAGCAGGAGGGTGAGCAGCTAACGGAGCTTCTGAGATGACATAGCACACTTCATTTCACCCTCTCAGAGTCAGAGTCAGAACCACGTCCATTTCCCTCACACGACATGTGCATCAAACGAGCACAAAACAGCGCTGTTAACCCGAGTACTGCTGACAGACAGGAGAGGAGCTGTCTCTTCGCTTTAGCTGCTTGCTAACCCACAGCAGGTACAGCCACGGCTGAAGGGGAAAAAGACAGCCTGCTGAAAACATTACAGCCCTTACATTTATCCCTCCACACTGTACAAGTTCAAAACCACAGCCTTACCTCGTCGGCACTGAGCTCTTCCATCGTTTTCCTCTTAATTCTCTTCACTGAGCTGAGTAATTCCGCTAGCCGCACAGCTAGCAGCCCCCTCTCTCTGTGTGCCTCTTATAAACAGCGAAAGTGCATAGTCTAAAACAACACGACAAAAACAACAACGCCGCCTGATTGTCTGCTCGAAACTGCTTAAGTTAAAACATGAAGAAGACGTTTGTTATTTTCATTCCCCTTCCCCACCCACTGAAGACGAATTCGGGCCGATTTCTTTAAAAGAATGAAACAAACACACAAAAAAAGTATTATTCGTCAAAACACCAACGCGGCCATTTTGGCTCTGAGGTCACGTGACCGGTGAGGGGCGGGGGGAGGGGGTTGCTGCAGAGTGATGGGGGAGGGGGAGGGTAAGAATAAAATTAAATATGGAGACTATTAAAGTGTTTAATGCACATTTTACCCCCTGAGACGACTTTAAAGCGCCGTCCACTCAGTTTCCACCCTCCCCACAGCTCTCCGATCAGTCAGCGGGGGTTTTAAAAGTGCTCAAAACTCGTTTTTAGTCCTCACCCTGTTCCACTGTGATGGAGTTCATGTTTAACCTAACCGATCTTACACTTCTTATAATGACCGTTAAACCATATAAAGAACGAATAAATTATTAATCCCTACGTCACATTTTCCAGCCTCTCTTTATCCCTTAAATAAAGAAGAGTTCTGGTTTCTGTGACAACGGTATATGTAAATGAACTCCGTGCTGAATGGCTGTGGGTCATTGTGACGACATAAACATGAATGAATTAATCAATGAGTGAAATCAGGATAAAGACGTCATATAATTGCAGTGTGGATGAGTTATACATATGACCTTATTAGCGGTATTACTTTTCTCATTTTGATTAAAACGTGTGTGTGTGTGTGTGTGTGTGCAGTAAATTGTATAGAAATTCTATTTAAAAATAGTAGTTGTGTCTCAATATTTAGGGCTCTAAAATAGCCTTAAAATTTGTATTTGTCTTGATGTTACAGCAAAAAGTGAGCAAGTTTTATTTAATAAAATATTTTACATGTCGGTTCATGTCGGACCAGTGTGTTCAAGCAGATCTTTGACATGTTATTTTTCCTTCAGAATATACTGTTGAGGATTGCAGCACTGCAAAAATATCACCTTTCCTGACCATTTTCGTGTGACAGTAAAACACCACTTCCATTTAGACAAAACCAATTTTAATGAAAAACAACATTTACATTAAAAGCCTGAATTGTTTATGATGTGAGATTAGTCAATGGCTCAATTTTCCTGTTCTAGACAGAAAAGTAATCATGGAACACAAAGGAATAAATAAATAAATAAATAAAGGAGGGGGGGAAAAAAACATAAATGCGTGTAAAAGCCTGACATGGATCATTAAAACAGAACTCTTAGTTTCCATTTTAAATGGCGTGTCTCCCTCTAGTGGCCACATAGTATTTATGCAAGCAGTCCATGTGTAAATCCAAAGCCAATCACTGCACTGATGTTTCCCCTGTTCCAGCACACCTCACACCACTCCAGAAGGCTCGAATGGCCAGTGTCTTGAATCTGGCACGTGAAAGGAAGGAAAAACACTAAGACCTGAAGAGTGACTCTTCATCACCACTGCTCAGCATGTGCCTTTGTTAAAGCACTTGTTGTTTGAGGGCTTGGATCTCTGTATTTAGCTCTCCTGAGATAGACGGAACCTATGGTCCTTCCATTGTGCGTTATGAAGATCAGGACATCTTTGTCCCAAACTCTTCTCACACTTTAAGCCACTCGTTTGAAGACTTGCTTGCAGACTTGATCTTCGCAATACAGCTCCTGTAAGACAAGGTAAAGAAATTGTGAATAAGCAAACCGTCTTCAAAATGATTTATTTTCCTAATAAACACAGGTTACACTTTAGTTTGAGATTTTCTCTAATCCATGTGCACACAATTCATCTGTGGTTAGATTTATTGTAAATATTTGCCCATTACATTGCATGCACCGTTTAAAATGCATATTCTATTGTATCTACCAGGTGCATCTTATCGTCTTCAATCCAGTGAGCCCAGCCTCTGTTCTTCTTTTCTCCCTTCTGCCTGCACACCATTCTGTTCCCTTCCCACATCACCAGAGACTGCAAGCAGATAGAAAAACTGTGAGTGGACATTTCAAGCACTGTCTCCATGCTCTTCTTGCAGTGTGAACACTGATGTCGCATGGTTTCACATATGAGAAGGTAATCCGTATGAACATCCTCTTTAGTTTTCACCAAACAAAAAGAATAGTTTTCTGGGATGGCACTGCAGAAATTGTGGTCAATTCATAGAAAAGGTCAGAATAAATCAGATAATACACTTGAACGTCAGTATTAAAAAAATCTGAATGAGACATAAATATATATATTTCTGTGATTATTTTCTAACGTAACCTCATTTTTCCAGTGAAACATATAGCAAAAAGTGGATTTAATCATGTTTGAAATTATATGTTAAAGGTGTCACAAACAGAGTGTTATGCTAAGAAACAAAGAAAAAAAAAAAAAAACTTTCAGGGTCTTAGTAGGCTAATACCGACTCTAAACCAGATGCTAGCCACTAGGTCACCGCTGCATTTATGCATACTCCTGCCCTCATTCAAAATGCAGTCTGGACCCAAACACTCCATGTAATGTGAATGGGTTGGGCTGAACTTCTGCAGGCTGCACATACAGATCTAAGTGAATTGTTAGTTTCTTTCAGCGCAGTTCTAGTTTCCAATGGAAAAAATACAGTCATTAAGAATATCAGAAATCACACTGCGAGCTTCACAATTCTATAACTAAAGTCATTTAATCTTCTAGAGCAGTCTGACCGTATTACCTTGCAGTGCCTTTCATCCAAGCCCTTGGTGTATTCCTCAAACTCCTCAGCAATCCTGAAGGAGAAGATGTAGCTTCTGAAGGAAGTGATGGTTTTGATCACATAAACGTCCCCGACTTGCTCGATCACTTTGCGTAGCTTAAGCTTCAGGGCTAACTTCCGAGTGTACAAGCCAACATCTGCAGGACAAGAAGATGTTAGCTCTTATTCACCTTTACACCGTAAGCACATGACCCTGCTGTCAAAACCATGAGATTGTAAATTTCAGATCATTTACTGAGTGTGATAAAAAGCATGACATTTTTAGAGCAAAAATATTTACAATGATGAAAACAATGGTCCCAAATGAAGCCTCACCTAAAGCGATCATATATCCCTCGAAATTAACATTGCTCAGCATTTCCCAAGTACCATGGATGCGGTCAGGCATTTTGTCTGGTTTGTCAGAACGAGATAAGCCCGGTGTGAGTGAGAGACAGATAGATCCCCGTGTGAGTGAGACACAGGTAGATCCCAGGCTTTATAAAGAGGACTCCCCCGCCCTCACACACACACACACCCACACCTCAGACAGCAGGCGGGGCTTGAGCAGCTCCTGAGATACAATCACACAGACAGGCGAGGCTTTGTGTTGAAAAGTTTAAGGCAGAACTCACCTTTGAGCACCAATTTTACTTTTGCTTTCGCAAGTTATTTGAGGTATTAGTAACTTGTGTTTCACAATTTTTCCGCAGTGGAAAAAAAAAAAATCACGAGATTCACCCTTGTGTGGTGTCCATGTATTTTTCAGTTCCTTTAACATTATACGGATTTGAAAGAAATAAATTAATTAAACAAACAAACAAATAAATAAATAAATAGCCACAGCCATGGCAATTTATGCAAAGAATATATTACCAGATATTTACTCCGACAAGATATTTAACATATTACTAGATATTCATCTCAATTACAAACAATAAACACATCTAACGTGATTCCTATTCGTCATCATATGGTGACGTGGTAGATCACATGGCTCCAGCAGGATGGGGGGGTGTGTGTGGGCAGACAGGTTCTAGGTGTTGATATGTAACAATGTTGTAATCTTGCACAAGAATAGGAAAAGCATAACGTTTAAACATACTCAGCATACGCGCGCACACATGTGCACGCACACGCACACACAAAGTGCACTCACTGAAAATTTTATATTTAATGTTTTAGTACTTTTATACTTAGATCTTATATGTTCTTACAGAGAGTGAGCCAAAGGCGTTAACTGAAAGGATTAAAAATAAATGAATATTAATCATTTTTGTTTTAATAAACACTGAAAACAGCATTGATACTGTGAAATGATAATGGTTGTCTTATTTTGAACAAAAATGTCAATGTATTGTTAATAATATTACTATTATTGGTTTCAAAGTTCAAACAAATGAAACAGACTGGTGTATTTACATTATATTTACATTTACATTATTTGATTTACTGGTGTAAATCAAATATTGTATTGATTTGCTGAGTGATTCTTCTTCGGTGTAATTACCCCAGAGGTAGCAAAAGCAAACACTGTAAAAGTACAGATACTGAGTTGGCTAAAAGTGGAGGCAGAGGTGAAACCTCTTTACTCAGCAAAAGGAAAGGCTCGGAAATGAACTCGGGAGTATAAAAGAAGAAACTAGAAAGAACATTTTTTTCCACATCATTTAAAGACTATTAAACCATTTTAGCTTCAAATTTAATGAAACACAATCAAGTGAAAACAGGGAACATCACTTTTTTTTTCTACTATTTCACCCATCACGGACATTACACACATTTTCTTCACCATCCACTCTTCCTATCTTCCCAGTTTCTCCGAATACATCATTTACAGGGTTTTTATCTGCTGCAGATACCAATGGGATTGGGTTTTAAGCGCATTTTTGCCTAAATAAGTCTTGATGTTGGAAATATGCCTAATAAAAATGTAAAAATGTTCAAAATGTATATTTGTATAAAAATATTTTTTTGCATTTCAACTAATGGATTGAGTCAGTCTTGGAGTACAAAGCACAGCTATTTATATTAAAATGTTGAGAGACAACAAAAAATACTCAAGTAAAGTACAGATACCTGAAAGTTTTACTCATGTACAGTACTGGGGTGTTTGTACTTTACTTCCCCATCTCTGAATTTTCCAACTTTACACACTGTGCAGTGGAAGAAGTCAGAATGAGAGATCCTTTCTTGATTCCATTTTTTATTCCATGTTAATTGAATTAAAATAGTGTGTTTGATTAATCAGGTCCAGGTCAGTGTTGAATTTAAAATGACAAAAAGCCCAGTGAAGAAAGGCTAATCAGTCAGTCAAAAGGGGAGGAAGATAACCAGAAAGCCTTGACAGACTTGTTTCCATTGAGATGCTTGCAATCTGAAGTGTAGGCATAAACCAGCTTTCTCCCAGTCTTTTTCCTTTCCTTGCACACCAAGTGAAACAGCCTGCTCTGTATAATTTCCCCACTGTATGCAATGAGGAAATCACATGATCCGTTCAGACAGTCTGCATAAAAACTAGAAGCATTACCATTCAATGGCTATTGATGGGATTCGTTCCTTTTAATGTTCCTTTCACATGCAAATGTATCTTCAGCTATTGAGTCCTTGGCCGTGCTTGAGCAGGAAATTTTATAAAATGTTACTGTGTGTTCGAGTCGAGCAAATCAAGGGAACATTAAACCTCACTCAAGCGAGGGGATTTCTGATTAGCTGTTTATCGCATCTAAATGAGTGACACCAAGGAGCTTTATTAAGCAAACCTTTTATTTTACAAAAGCAACCCTTCCACACCACAGCAAATCCTCTGATGTTCAATGATGCATTTCTTATCTTGAACAGCATGCTACTGAGAGACAAAGACTTTATGCAAAGTCACACATTTTTGTGCATATTAATGAAGTGAAACTATGCTAATGATAACAACAAAAAAAGTCTGATTCAATTATTTGTTTCACAAGCCAGAATGAGCAGGTTTCCATAAGATACAACTCAAGCTAAGGTTTGAAGACTAAAAACACTGGAAAATTCCCCAATAAAAGTTACCAAAATATCTGATGCATGAGAAGTATATCATTCTTGTTGCAAACCTTTTATCTCCATTTTGGCTGTCTTATTTATTTACATATAAAACGTCAGCTGCTTTTTGTTAAATTGCATGAGTAATGGACTAACAATGATTAAGCATGAACAGAAATGATCAAATGTAGTCAGTCAGGCAAGGCAAATGTGGTATCTAAAGTTTGCTTCTTTGGTTTTGCACTGCAGCCACAGTGCTGATGTAGATGTAACTGGTGTAATGTGTTGACCAAAGGTCTTTGGTTGACACAGACCCAACTACTATAGGAGTCCCCAGTACAAAACTAAAAAGCACCAAACATGTTTTGGGTAAATGATCATATTTAGAGCGAGGAGAAAACTGTATACATTTGATTATTTGCAGAATTATTAATTATTCTCAGGGGTTACCAAACTGGGGGCTGCATGGATGTGCTAAATAGCTGTGGGAAGGAAAAAAAAAAAAAAAAAAAGAAGAATGATGCCTCAAAAAAGACCGACAGGGCCGCAACTTTAATGATGTAACTTGTCAATATTGGAGAACGTAGGCTAAGTGTAAGCTTTAAAAATAATAATAATAATAAAATTTAATAAGATGCCAGAACTTTGAATAAATAACATTATTACTATATAGTTCTATAGTTATATCAGATTTAAACTGCAATTGAAATACTGATAATAAATAAATAAATAAATCACAATTAGACTTTTTCCACAAATAACCCTCATCTTTAGTTAGCAATTTTTTCATTTTTATAAAACCAAATCACAAACTACAACCATCCAACTAGTCATCAGTTACGTCACAGAATGGGCCTATAGTATGAGAGGCTATAGGCAAACAGCAAAAAGGATAAAAAAACAGCAAAATGGTCAGGGTGCAGAGACACTTAATATTCACTAAAAAACCTTTAGACTAAAAAAAGAAACTGGAGAATAAATGCTTAAAAGTTATCCATGTTTATTAAGAAATCCTGCTTTGATAAACAACCCCTCAGATAAAGGACACTGGCTCTGTGTGGCAGGATGAGCAACAGAGGCTCTGTATTTAAAAACTTAATAGCCCCAAACAGTCCCATAGTCTTAGTCTGTATTCTTGGGGTACCTCTGCAGGGGAGCTAGGATGACATCAGCATTCTTCTTCTCACTCTCAGCGCTGTACAGCTGCTGCTCCTGGATGTAATGTAGCACATGGTCGGGCAGCAGGTAACGCACGCTCTGACCCCTGCGCAGCGCTCGCCTGATGTGAGTGGCCGATATGTCATTGACCACCCACTCTCGGACGAGGTGGATATTCCTGCGGTGCTTGTACAGCACATCCGATTGGTGAATGAACTTCTCGGCATCGCTGCCACACCTGGTGATGCACACCAGGCCAAAATGACCTGTTATTTCTTCAATGTCCTCCAGCTTCCACAAATTTGGCTTGCTGAAGGACTCCAGCACATCAGCCCCGCAAAGTAGCTTCAGCTCAGGAGCATCTATGAAAAGTTACACAAAGTCTCATTTGCTTGCATGTAAATTAAGTGTGACTCATGACAAATGTAACTGGTCAGCCGAGTCATGTATAACTGTTTGGGCTTAGGGCAAACATCTGTACATTAGATTTATCTGTGAATTATTCATTTAAAGATGGCGCTTTAATAAGGCAGAGATTGTCTGACAGAATGGAAGCTATGACTTCTTTAACATAAAGTAGCATTAGCTTAGTTTCATGATCAGGGAATGCCAACAAATAGACTAAATACGCTACAACAATACACTGTCACAAAAGCAAACAAACACATGAAATAAATTCTCCATAAGGTGTCTTAGATGTTTAGGCTGGGATCACATGGTACACCTTGAGTACTGAGACATTATGTTTCGTATCCTGCATTTACACTGATCTGTTTATGTAACCACAATGAGCAAGATCTTTACAGGATTTCTAAATCAAGCTAGGTTTATTATCTACAGCAGTAACATCATCGGCACACATGCTGTATTCTGTATGCCTCCCCTGGAGGTGTTTTAAACCCCAGTAAATATTATATTACTACTAATGCAGATAATAAATGGTTGGGCCCTGCTTGAAAGACATGTACTGCTGAACAGATAAACTGTTGTCCATTAAATAAATTTTAAAAAATTGTTTTCCCTTTTTGGAAAGTGTACAAAACATTACCGGTTTCTGGTAAGAACTAATTGCTGGTGTGTATTCATTAAACCATTTCAAATCATTCGGACACTACATTTAAGAGGAATGCTGTCTGACACTACAGAACGCACAACTTGCCACTCTTATCTCTACTCAGCCTGCAGGGCCATCACATGTTTTGGTGTGTCAGCATGTGCAGGGGAAACCCTGAATGACAGTTTAAGTAAAATCCCCCTCACTTTGTTTTTAGTTCCATGTAGTTTGTTTTTGCCTTGTTTACCTAAACTTCTGTGATCTGCGGAGGAACTTCGATTCACATCTTCATTCTCCTCCAATCGTCTCCTCTTTGCATACTTAACATTGTCCACGTCGTCATGTTTCTGCTCCGCCAACAACAATTCAGCATGATGATGCCTTATGAAGATTTGGCCATTAAACAGCGGTTAAGTTTTCTAAAATAGTCTAGGTAGCATATAAAGTCAGAAACCTAACTAGATGCAGACTTATGATTGTTCTATTTTCACACTGTCTGTTAAAAGGTTCTGTGATGGTCTATATTCCATTCACTAAGGTGCAAACAGTGAATGTACCCTCAAAAAGTATAGCATGGTTCTTAAGGTTCAATTTTGTACCTTAATTTTTAAAGAAAAATGTTTAAAACTTATGTTTATAACCATATGTTTAAAAGCTGGAGTTACAAACTGGAAATGTTCATGAGGTGTACCTCTCTTGAGAAAAGCCTCCAACATGAAATATTGTCACAGTGTGACATGCCATTTGTCACAAGTCATTTAGGAAGAAATGCGCTGGAGCGTTGCAGAAAAAAAACACACCCTATGAGGGTGCATCAGATACAGTCACATGTGTTCCTGTTCTCACACACTACGCCCAAATCATAAAGAGAATTTTAAAAAGTCCCTCACCTGATAACCTTGGCTGTCTCCACCCACTCAGCCTGCTGGCACTCCCAGTCGCTCACAGTGATCCAGCCAGAATTCTCTGTAGCTAGCCTGGCCATCTCCACTCGATGACAGGCCTCAATCAGGCCCGTCTTCTTATAAGCATCCCCTACAGGAGAAATGATGCCTCTGACCACCTCGTACCTTCCTAAACAAATAAAACGAAATCACATAAATCCAAAGAAATGCTGACATGTTTCCACACATACAGGCACTTTATCAGACACACAGCTTGTTTCTATACCTTTACGGTCAGATTATTTTCATAAAAGTTTATGAGGGAATGAAGCTCCCTAATAATTCTGTACACCTTGATACATGGTGTTGATCTCCTTAGGCCACCTCATTAAACATCACCTGATCTGCTTAAACCCAGTTAGCATTCAAGTTTATACAGCTTGGAGTTGGAAAATAAGCATAAAATGATTAAATGGTCAAAATACTCACTTGCCTAATAACTGCACACACAGTATATTAAGTAAAGCTTCATGTTTGCGGAAGCCTGTTTCAGGAAAACATAAAAAGCTTCTAGTATCATCTAGTATCTATAATGAGAATAGAAGCATTTTTACAGGTCATATTCACTTACCAGTGTCCTCCAGGTGATCCCGAGCCAGCTCAAACAAACGCAGGTGCATGTTGGTGATGGGGTTGAAAGACCCACACGCCAGAAGAACCACTCTGGTTCTCTCTTGTGGTGCCATTTGTGATGTGAAAGATTTTATGAAAGAACTGATTCTGGACCTGGGAAAACAGACAAGATGATTTTAATTATTATTAAATTATCTGGTTTAACTATTGTTAATTTACATCCAACCTGATTGTCCTAAAACACTTTTTAAAGCCCAGACACTTCTTACTACACTCTTCTGGTCAATGATGAATACCTCAACCAATCACAGAAGCTTCTCCCAATTAAAATAATCAAACACAGCATCTCGGCTGAAGGTCTGTAGACTATGCATGGCAGAGGTTGTGTATGTAAGACAGGAGAGATGTTTCTTCAACACTTATTCTTGTACAGTCCTACAGATATGGGCCGTTCTACACTATTGATGGTGCCTGCCGTTTCTATGAAAATGTAACTTCTAACAATTTTAGAAAGCAGAAGTATAAAGTGAAAGTGACTATTCTTCTCATTGCGAGGTCACAGCACAGCACACAGTGAACCACAACGAAATTGGCATTTAACTGCATTTAACCCATGCACACAAACACCGTGCAGCAGAGGGCAGCTATGAAAGCACCTGGGGAGAAGTGTCGGGGACGGCACCTTGCTCAAGGGTACCTCAGGGCAACCTACTGGTAAGGGGTTTGAACCCAAAATCTTCTGATCCTGTGGCCAACTCCCTAACCACTAGGCCACCGCTGCCCCTACCATATAAGCAGAGGTTCTGATGATGGAGTTGTTCAGTTTGCATGTTAACTTCTCTGGAACAAATGTTTGTTCCCTATTTAGAATTAAAGATGCTGAGATTTTCATTGGGTCTGACAAGGATGGACAGGATTAGAAATGAGTATATTAGGGGAACAGGTCAGGTTGAACGTTTGGAGGCAAAGTTAGCAAGGTTGCGTTGGTTTGGACATGTCCTGAGGAAAGATGAGGATTATATTGGGAGGAGAATGTTGAAGATGGAGCTGCCAGGAAAGAGGAGAAGAGGAAGACCAAAGAGGAGGTTTATGGATGTGGTTTGAAGGAGGAAGATGCAGAGGACTGGAAGAAACGGAAACGGATCTGCTGTGGCGACCCCTAAATGGGAGCAGCCAAAAGAAGAAGATTACTTAATTCAACTAGGCGCACCAGCTGCTCCTACAGACATCTGTGTGTACACAGCTTCAGAAAAGCACCGCTGATATAAAGAGATGATCTGGAGAAGCCACACAAGTCTAACGGGATCAGACCCAATGCTAAGAGTCTGCTTGAGTCCGTCCAGCACTGGGCTTTCACCTGGAGCTTCATCCAATAGCTTTGCGGTGAGCTGGAATGATAAATGGCATTCATCAAACATCAGCATATGTGGTTATGTGCCTCCAACAACTAGGGCAAGCCGTTCCCTGACAGCAATGAGAGAAAAAAATAGCCTTAATTTCAGAAAAAATGCTGGATGTTCAGCTGGGACCAGACTTTTGGACATTACATGTTGGATCATTTATGATGTGAAATCCTAGCAGAGTGTCAGCAATGCAAAAAACTAAGCTCAGTGAAAGAGTCCTGATGAAAAACACTGGGTGAACATCTGTCAAAAGACTTTTGGACATTATGAGTGGGAAAAGTTATGAAGCAGCGTGTGAGACAGCGTTAGCGAAGCATAAAGCAAGTAAATGCATGAATCCGAGTGTATTCAGCCCAACATCTAGACTGATCATGTCAGAGTCCTCTGGAACTCACTGCATGAACTTCAGTCTGACCTACGTGAAGCAAAGCTGAACATGATTTGCAGGCAAGATAATGTATGCAACTCGTTTCATTAACAATGAGTGTAAACATATGCACTGCTGACATTTTGCAGTAAGCGGCGTATTGGAACTAACGCCCACATCTAAATCCGATTTTAAACATAAACCTCAATAGCTTACTTTCCCCATAACTTACCGAAACAGCGGACACTCTGTATCTAAGTTGAGCGGTGATTGGTGCATGTTTTAGTAAGGTGATCGCTGATTGGCTTTTAGCCACACCTTATTCCACGAACCACCATAGTGATAAAGCTGTAGGTTTAGCTAGCATTACTGTAAATGTGAGATATGTAGTGAAGCGTGCTTATAATTAAATTTAATTATTTAAACTTACGAGTGGTTTCAATCAGCGCGTAACGATAAATAAACACTTCTCTTTTTGGGACTCAATTCGGCGCTGGGATTGCGCAGAAGGGCTTGTTTTGAAGGAAGGCTAACCTGTAAGTCAGCTTAAAGCCACTTTATCTTTTTCCTTTTCTTCTGAAGCGACTTACTCTATAAAAACATCGACCACTTTGTTGGAAGAGCGAATTGGTGAGAAAAGACGTTTTAATTGTCCTAAAATGTTGACTCAAGAGTGTCTGGGTAGCAAATTAGATGCCCAGACACTGTAGCTGAGGCTGGATGAAGGAAATAGAGTTCCTAGAGGGACAGTCAGGATGGCAGTGGTTGTTCTACTGCATACCTCACTGTAACCAGATTTACATCCTTGCCTGATTGGTTTTTGAGACATCTGTCCAGACAGATGTACAAACAGGTGATAAATGTGAAAACTAGTGGCTGTTCTTGCTAAGGCCTGAACATCTTGTTAAATATTCTGACCAATGGCCAAAACAGCACTTCAGTCATTGTGAATTGGTGTCAGAAGGTTGTGGGTTTGATTCCCAGACCAGTAGGTTACTCTGAGGTACATCGAGCAAGGTACTGACCCCCAGCACTGCTCCCAAGATGTGTGGCTGCACTGATGTATTTTGTTGTGTACTGAGTCTTGTGGGTTCACAATTTACTTCAATTCACTCATTAATTAAAGAGAGTATCCCAGCCTAATTAATTAAACAGAGCCTATCCCAGCACACATAGGGCAAAAGCTTACCAAACACCCTGGACAGGTTGCCAGTCCATCACAGGGCTGACACACGGACAAAACACTTACACACACATACTCGCACATTGTGTGCAATTTAGTATCTCCAAACCATCTGACATGCATGTCTTTAGAAACCCACCCAGACACGGCAAGGACATGTAAACTCCACACTGAAAAGACCCGGGCTGCTCTGTCTGGACCAGACCCATGACAGCACTACCCACTGTGCCACTTTTTTTAAACATGTATAGGAATAATTTAGTTAAGCCAGTTTTATCTTTTATAGAGCTTTTTCAAATTATGACAGGAAGCAGCTTTACATAGGCTGTACACCACTGCCAATGGTTTTTGCACCTTTAAACATCAAAGTATGTTTCTCTAGTTATCTACTCAGGTTTTTTCTTTTTTTAATCTGTCTGTATATGGAAGGTATCCAAAATGGCCTCTCGAGGGAAATCTGAAACTGGCAAACTAAAACAGAACATGGAGGAGCAACTAGACCGGCTCATGCAGCAACTTCAAGATTTAGAGGAGTGCAGGTGAACCTGTCATAATGAATTGCATTGCATTTCCAGTAGTTAACTTGTTTTGCCAAAAGAGAAGTCTTGCATCAATCTTTGTAATGTAATTGGGCAGGTATAGCTCTGAACAGTCTTTAATAATTTTCTGAGCATAGAGCTGCTTCTTGTAAAGGGTTCTTATAAACTGTGGAAAATGTTATACATTATAGAGAAGAGCTTGATGAAGAGGAATATGAGGAAACCAAAAAAGAGACATTGGAGCAGCTGAATGAGTTCAATGAATCACTGAAGAAGCTCATGTCAGGCAACATGACTCTGGTTGATGAATTAGGAGGAATGCAGTTGGTAAGACCATTAAATTCAGGAAGTCAGTTTGGGTCAGGGTGGGAAATAAAGAGAAAGAACCAGGGTTTGTTGGGGAGGTTCCCCTGGCACACATGCATATTTACTTTCTTACTTTCACTGTCAGGCTATCCAAGCAGCCATCAGCCAGGCATTTAAGACCCCTGAAGTTATCAGATTGTTTGCCAAGAAACAGCCTGGTCAACTGAGGACAAGACTAGCTGAGGTAGGTACAGATGTTGAAGTAGGCATGAAATGTGGAGGGGGTAAAGTTTGTAATGTAATTGACTCTGATGTGCTTAATGTCCAGATGGACCGCGATGTGATGGTGGGGAAGCTCCCCAGAGATCAATACACTCAGCAGAAAGTGGAGATCCTAATGGCACTAAGAAAATTGGGGGAGAAGGTGAGAGTCCCACCCTGGTACTTGAGTTATCATACTAATGGTGAAGAACTGTAGATGATTCTAATTTGACCAAGATACAGAACCTTGAAAAGCAGGAATGCAGTTAGAATTAAATAAATAAAAAAACCACTATATATACAGTACTCTCTGAGTTTTTTAGGCAGGTGTGGAAAAAATGCTGTAAGCAAAGAATGCTTTCAGAAATGGAAGCGTTAACCATTTATTTTCATCAATCAACAAAATGCAGTGAATGAACAAAGAGAAATCTAAATCAAATCAATGTTGGTGTGACCACCTTTGCCTTGAAACAGCATCAATTCTTCTAGGCTGCTTGCAGTTTTGAAGGAACTTCGGCTGGTAGGTTGTTCCAAACATCACTTGGAGAACCCAACCACAGATCTTCTGTGGATGTAGGCTTCCTCACATCCTTCTGTCTCTTCATGTAATCCAGACCCACTGGATGATGTTGAGATCATGGCTCTGTGGGGGCTATATATATATATATATATATGTCAATTATTGTTTGTGTGTCTGGCCTGCAATTCCCATGGGACTTATATATATATATATATATATATATATATATATATAAGTCCCATGGGAATTACGAATAAACCTATTTAATAATTGACATATATATATATATACTATCACTATATACTATATATATATATATACATACATACATACATACATACATACATACATACATACATACACACATATATATATATATATATATATATATATATATATATATATATATGTCAATTATTGTTTGTGTGACTGGCCTGCAATTCCCATGGGACTTTTGCCCTGTGGGATACGCTCCAGTTCCCCCTGAGGCCCTGGTTAGGATAAGCAGCTCAAATGGATGGATGACTATAAATAGTATTTTATAACCTGTTACCTTTTATCTATAAATACTTGTATTCAGTAAGTAATATTTGCAGTCTATATAAATATAATGAGTAAAAGTTTTGAACATTGCATATATTTAATTTGTATTCCTCACTTATAACAGCTCACCACAGAAGATGAAGCTTTTCTTGCAGCAAATGCCAGCGCCACTCTCAGCCTGTTTGAGAAGGTCACTGCAAACTTAGGTGAGTGGAGAATGGTCATTTTGCCTCGTGGACAAATATCATAGTTGGATTGTAAGCATTAGTGGTGATGAATTTGATTGTACACATATTGTTTGATTGCATATACTGCACTGCAGCTGTAAGTAGAGAACGTTACCTGTTCAAATTTCTAATAATTTGATTTGTCAGGAAAAAAAGGTCTATGTATTTGAAAGCACTGCCCTTTCAACTGAAACCAGTGTCTGTACCTCTTCAGGTAATATTGTTTGGAATAATACTGCATTGTATTTCCTGCAGGATCTGAGGATAAGATAATGGCCTTGGCTAGTTCTGGAGTTGAGAAGACTCAGGCTTAGGGATGCACTTTACTCTGATGTTGTTCTGTAAATGCTGTGAGTGATTTTAAAAGGTGTTTTAATGTAATGTTCAAGAGTTTGGATTGCAATTCTTAGGTGCCATTTAAACACTGATTTTCTTGATTATGTACTCCTGTTGATACTGAGACACAAGGACCATTCATGCGCTCTTATAATGACTTTTATGTGTAATTGCACAACTATTAGGTACGTAAGTTGCAGTTACGTGTCACCTCAGATAACAAAAAAAAATGTATAATATGTACATTTTGGTTTTTTTTTTGTTGTTTTGATGGTATGTCATTGAAAAGTATTTAGAATTTCCGATACTGACTTTAAAAAAAAAAAAAAAACACAAGTCCTTGGTGATAGAGCATCAAGCATTTCACAGATTATTTTTGAATCATAATTTGTTCAACAGTTTTGAGATTTTCTGTGATGATCTTTAATATTTTTTTAACATGAACTGCAGAGATGAGGGTGTTTGAAAAAGTTAGAACAAGAATGTTTTGGTGTTTTGAGTATTTTGTATATTACCAATAGGCCTTGGTATGAGTTACAGCTCTTTGACTGCCAAGATGAGACATTAATTAATAATTGTAACTTTTCATATGTATTCTGTAAATTTTTGTACTGTTATTAAAAGCTGATAATACGGAAAAAACTAGAAAGTCTTTCTATTCACCACCCCGCCTTTAGTCCACTTATGCCATTAGCGTTAATAGTTAATATACCAGTATATGTTTTACATGATATTTTAAAATCCTCTCTTTATCCTTTACAGTGAATGTTTCATAACTGTGCCCTAAATACAGAGATATGGTAATGGCCACTATTCTGAATGGCTTCGTTGTGTCTTTAAAAATCAGTCAGGCTAGCGTGAAGTGTAAATTGGCAGAGCTAAGCTACTATAGGCTGAAAAGGTGAATAAATGTAAATGTGGTTGGTTTCCTGACAACAATTCACAAAAACAGGCTGATTTTACAACAATAAATCACATAACCAGGAGTAAACTGTACTTTTCAAAAATAACAATAGTTAACTAATGTGTAGAACCCTCGATGAAAAGGGAAAAGTCCAATTTTGCACATTTCCTTTCATCTTTTCTCTGTAGGAGGAAAATTTAACTGTAAATTTAAGCGACATGATTGATACAGTCCTATATGATCTATAGCAGGGTCACCAACCTTTTTGATACTGAGCTACTTCACAGATACTGACCCATATGAAGGGCTACCAGTTACCATAACTTCATGTATAATAAACCGTTTTAATGTCATTTTTCAAATCTGTATAAATGCAAATGTGATTAAAGAAGAATAGCAACAGGATCAAATTTAATTTTAGATGCTGCTCACTGGGGAGTTGTCCACGGGGGACTCGTGGTCCTTGAGAACACCATGATGGTGACCCCTGATCTATAGATTATATGACACAATTTGGGAAAAGACCTAAAGATTTAAAGCCAGAGATAATGTGACTTCACTGTAAATGTAGTTTTAAAGCAAATTGTCCTCCACAGCACAGCACTGTCCTGCTGCAGAACATAACTAGTGATGGATCTTTGTTCTGGCTCTAGTTTTCCAGTGATCTACTTTTCAAACACTTGGTGGCGTTCCTCTGCAAATATGCTGCTCGCTGGCTTCATACGGGGCTGCTCAGTCAGAATTTTGGCTGTTGGTCAAATTGATTCAATACTTTTCTACGTTTAAGATAAAGGGAAGGAGAAGTGAGGAAACCTGGATAATGTTTATTAAGCACTGAAACTCTTTGGTATTGATGATAGAGAATTGACGTAATTGGTGTGCGCTCAGTCCTGATCCTCCCAAAACCGAGTAGTTCAATGGCCTGTTTGACCTTTAGAATTTGGGAAATCACTGAAAATTATAGCTAAAAACGGTTCCCAAATAAATGGAGTTACTATTCAGCCCTTACCCCACGCTTTTGGAACAGAGAAGATCTCTACATTGTCGTAATTTAAGCTGAACCCCCCAGGTAATACTATGCTCATTCTGCAGCCTCAGGTTTCATTCCTAATCCTCATTATAATAGCTCAGAATAGTGGGGCCACACAGAATAACGCTTATATCCTACAGCATGTGTGTACACTAAGAGAAGAGACACACAGTATGAATTGAATCCCATCTCATCAACATTTTGTTCATGAGCAAGCATCCTTCTACAAATTGCCTTCTGAAAGTGAGCGAGCACAAGGGGCAGCATTCAACATTTCCAGCTCTCCCCACTATACACTGTAAGATCAAAAAATAAAAAGAAACTGGTATACAACGACATTTTGAAAGGTCTGAAACCTGTGAAACAAATCTTTGATTCAGTAGTACAGTTTCCACGTTACCCTCACATAATCCGATTACTCCAAGTGTAATACACAAGAAATATAGCTGATTAATTCATGCAAAGTCAATGGCACATTCGTGTAGTCAACCCACCTATTCACCACACCTCATTTGCAACTTTATAGGCTGGGTGTAGCTGCTACAGCAGAGTCGACAATTGTTGATTGATGCACAGTATAAATGAAGGGCAAAGCAGAATATTAAAGGTTGTAACACTTGTACGAAGAAAGTGTGTAACAACAAAAAAAAAACGGATCACACAATTAGGTGTGCAATGTCCATTTCAAAACGAGTCATATGGAGTATGGAATGGTTTGCTTTTGACCAATAAACAAAACATGGTTGCAAAGTGTTGCATTCACAGAAAAGTAGGGAATATAAAATGACCCAGGGGCAGAAAAAACATTGTGAGATTATAACACATCTTGTGCAAAAAAATGTGTGGAAGGGAAAAGGGTAGTTAATTGGTTCTTGTGAATCTCATGCTGCCGCTCTATAATCTTGGTCAGGAAGTCAGGCGATACACTTCAAAAATGAGCTTTCACTATACACAGACTGTTAAAATTCATACTCATGTATGCTGCCTAGAGATCGATTTCAATCATATACATCTCTGTAGAGGTGGATTTCCTCAAACATGATTTAGTACAATATTGATGATACAATATGGACCTACTTTCTCTACACATCAACATGAACACAGGACAACTATGTAGGACAATTAAAACAACCACTTCTGAAAATCCTAGCTGTTGACCCCTATTCCAACAACAAAAGAATAAAACCTTTTTATGGCTGTTCCAAATCTAATATCAAATCATTCCAAAAGAATATATTACAGCTAGAATATGGTGTGAATGAGTGTTTCTGTTAGTTTTGTTAATAATGCGCAGTGAAAGGCAAAAGGCACTCCCAACTCCACCAGCTGAAATCTGGACCTCAGCTCAGGCTCGAGCTTTTTTCATTTTTTTTTTTTCATTTTGTTTTTTTTTGAAGGGGAACTGCTCAACAGAATGCGACAAATACACAAAAGAACTTGAATTATAATAGCACTCTAAACAATCCTCCATCTGCCTTTACACTGGGTCAGAAAAATAGACCTTTCTTACTAGGCTTCCTGAAGAAAAAAATAGTACAATCTAAGAAAACCTTTAGGTTTTAGCAGAAAACAGAAAACGTCCATACAAAGAGTCAGGAAAATATTTATTTTTTTTAAATCAAGTACAATGTACCGTATTGTTTCATTCTGTCCAGTCTCTCCTCAAGCCAACATTCTTCTAAATGTCATTCTTTCGAACTCCGCTAACCGGCCATAACTGAACAGACATAATTCAGGGCATGACTACAGCGTCCAGTTAAAGTAAAACGATGTTTTAGGAGGAACTATGCAGAGGAGTGACTCACAGGCAAGTCTTTAGAGCTCTAAAAGCATTAACTGGGGGCATAAAGTTTACGGAATGTAAACAGAAATCTTTAAAACAGCGCGACAGCACAGTTCCTTGCAGACCAAAACCTAGTGGTATACTGCAAAAATATTCTTGCTGGTTTTTGAGTACCTGTCAGTGAATACCTAAATATTGAAGAGAACCTTAAGCGTCTATGTTCTTTTTCAATGAAATCCATGAATCTCAATGAGTTAACCTTGTATATTACTAGAAAACAGACACCAAAGAATAAATATCCCTGTAAAGTATTTCTGCAGTACAGCCTTGCATTTTGTCTACAGTAAAACCAACAGCACCTTACAGATTCCATAAAGGTCACACCACCACCAAACTTCAGAGGCTCCTTTTGTCCATGTTACGTCAGATTGGTGTGATCGGAAGGGGATATAGCATATAGTTATATGTGCAGACAGCATTACAGGCAGAGAGAGAGAGGAGAAAAAAAAATGTCAAAAATAAATCCCCGCTATCACTTCAAGATGGCTTAAATACCTGCAGTGTACCTAAACTGTTTGCCATACAGTACCGCTCAAAAAACAAACAGAGTCATCATCTCATGATTATTCAGAGTCTCCAAAATATAAAGCTGTCCCATAGCAGACCTTTCACGGAAATGAAGAACGTCAAGCGTTAGTCATAGATGCAAGCTCAGATAGATTAAGCAAACGTATAGCCAAATACACTGAACCGATTACACACTCACCCACTTGACAAAATTAACTCGAATAAAATAAAATGTTTAAAAACAAACAAACAAAAAAAAATTCAGAAGACAAGACAAGGCCAGACAACACTGCCTGACCTCAGCCTCTGTCATGGGTTTCTCTCTCGAACAGAAAATCTCACTGAGAAGCGTGACAGAAAGAGCTTTGCCAGATTGTTCAGAAACATGCTGCTACTCTGTGACAAAAATAATATTCTACAGGTACTGCGTCGCTTTAGATACTGGACACCACTGGTTAGGCTTCTCACTGATACACATTGACTAATTACATGGTTTCATCTTATTTACAAAATTTAAAAAAGCAATTTTTCTATAAGCATGACTTTGCAAAATTTTCCCATGCACCATAAAGAGAGGGGAAAAAACAAAACAAAACAAAACAAAAAAAAAAAAAAAAAAAAAAAAAAAAAAAAAAAAAAAAAGTTGACTGAGCGAAAAGCATCATCTCCCTCCCTTCTCCAGATCAGAGAGCAAGCAGGGAAATAGCAAAGAGACAAATTCTCTTTTTTAAAAGTTCTGTAGCAAACAAATTGCATGTCCAATATACATAAAAATCATTCTCAATTTCAAAGACATAACATGTTTTTAAAAAAAGAAAAAAAAAAAAAAAAAAAAAAAAAAAAAAAAAAAAAAAAGTGCAAGGCTATATCCATATGTACCTAAAAAAAAGTTCTAGTCCAGGTTTCCCTTGGCTAAAAATAAATAATTTAAAAAAAACTGCATTCAGCTATTATGTGTTAACTATACTACACTGAATACCACCACTAAGCTGACACCAGGGAAGCCTTGGCCAGTGAAAATTAAGCAGACTCCGCAACATCTGTCACCACAGACACTATATATATATATATATATATATATTTATTTATATTCATATATATGCATTTAGCTTCAATGACTTGTTTTTTTGTCGCTTTTACTCATGGCTCCATATGTAGGGAATCTGGCAAAGGAAGTGGGATTCCCCAACTGGTGAAGGAGTGAGTGAGTGGGTGGGTGGGTGGGGGAAAGTGTGTGTGTGCGCGCGCGTTTGTGTGTGTGTGTGTGTGTGTGTTATCGGAGCAGTGTGAGAAGCTTGTGTGTTGTCGGGGGGTGGGGTGTTCAGTAGGTAAGAGTGGAGTCATCCCACTCCAGTTGCTGCTGCCGGCTTGCACCCTGCTGGTCCTCCTGCTCTGCTCCCTCCTCATCCTCGCTACTTTCTGACTCTGCGCTGGTGATGTCATCTTCCTCTTCCCCTTCCTCACTCTCATCCTCCTCTTCCTCCTCTTCCTCACTGCTGTGTTGGTCCTCATAAGTCTGTTCAGGATGAAAGAGAGAAAAGAGATTTTTTTTCCTTTTTACCCTGCATAATGCATGAGCACACTCACTTCAGTGGGTTCAGATAGAAACTCCTCTGCAGTACTCTATAATGAAGGAACGGCAGGGAACATCTAGTCGAAGATATAAAATACTGCTTTCACACAACCGGCTTTTTTGATTTGGTTAAACAACAACATATGATTTTATTTAAACAACCTGAAATTGCAGCGTGATGTCATTTAGTATATGTGAGAAGATTAAAAATCTGCCTGCATTGTTATGACCATAATTGTTTAGCATTTATAGGTCACGAATGCCTTAATCAAAACACCGGACACATCTGATTATGAGGCTTGGAAAATGCTTACTGACAGCCTTTTGATTTCTGATGTTATTTAAATTGATCTGCTACCAGATCACATCCTATCCAACATCAGCCTGCCATGAGAGAAAGAAAAACATAATGCTGTTTAAGGAACGTAATGCTAATGTATGCGAATTACCAAGAAAATCCAAAGTGCTGAAGCTGATGCTTTGGCAGACAATAAAAGATGTCTTCTACTGCCTTTGGTAGTATTTTAGAACTATATTCTCAGTTTTTTTGCCTTGATTCATGCAAATAAAAGGCTAATTCCTGGTCAATAATTGATTGTAAAGGAGTGATTTTTCTTCTTTTGCTTTAATACCTCCATAGGATTGACGGTGATGGTGAGTGCAGAGTCATCCCAGTCCATCTCATTCTCTTTGCCATTCTCTTGGTCTCTCATGGTGCGCTGGTGAGCAGCACGGATGCGGAACACTCCCAAGATGATCATGAACACCAGGAAGCTTACACAGACCACGATGACAACCGTAGCGGCACTGGGGACGACTGTGATTGTAGAGACAAAGGTGAAGTTGAGTAGAAAGAACACCACTTACGAGGTCATTGTTTAGAGACACAGCTTTCACCCATCCTGATCAGGGACAATGAGAGGCTGTATGAGGGCTGGCTATCCAGATGTCACAGTCAGCACTCATGCATAATCCTTAAATTCACTGTATTAAAAGCAAGTAAACGTCCCAGATTTTTAAAAACTGACTTTAAGCTCCAGAACAGCTAAAAGCTAGAAAAAAAATAATTTTGAGCTAGAAATTAAGCAGATAATGTCTTTGATTATAAGTCTTGGATTAGTACTAATGGAAGGTTTGTACAGTGATTGTGAGAAATGAGAGCATCATTCTGCATTATGCCTGCAGGAAAGAGAAGCCTTGAACAGATGGAGGATTGCAGGGGAGCAGGATGAAGAGATCTTTGAGGGGTACCTGAGGCTTGATGTGTGTTGGCCAGGTTGTGACCAGACAGGTCCACTGAGGCATGCTTCACTTGGTTGATGAACTGAGGTTGCCACACGGCATTGTTAGCATGCTCCATTGGGTTAGCTGTGTGGATCACGTTGACCTAAGGAAACACCACGACAATGACACATTAAAGCTGATGCCCTATTTGGAGCTGGTGCTTGAATATGGAAATGAATATTCACATAATTACACACTAAATACATTCCAAAACACATTGACTATGACCCAAATGGATTCATTTTTAAACATTCATTTAATGTGTAGTCTAGTCAGGCTTTCTAATTTAAGTGTATTCCATCCTAATTACTAAAATACGTAAAGCAAAAATAAATAAATAAATAAATAAAAAGTGTGTGTTGGGTCCTACCTCAACTTTGAAGTCATTGCTGACGTAGCGGCCATTAAGCTCTGAGCAGACCAGTTTAAATTTCCTGTCAAACAGAGCTTCTGTGTGCCAGTTCCTGTAGCGAATCAGCTGCAGCACCTGTTCATAGTTAGCCATTGTGTTCACACCTGGTCACAGAAAAAAGCAGATAGTCAGATTCTCAAAAAAGGGTGAGGAAAGGCTTCAGGTCCAAAAAGCCAGAAAATACTCTAGTGTTCTATTATAATCCCCACACTTTTGCTAAACTGAATAAATGTTCCCTTTCAAAAGGACAAATTCTCTTTACAATCATATTAGAAAGAAACTTTGTAGATTTAGTAGAAAACTGAACCGAACATGAATTATTCACTTCAAGTGCACATTCTCAAACATGTAGTGATCCGGTTTTAAGTTGAAATGAATTATCTTATGAAACGCACCAGAGATAACCATGCCCATGTTGGAGGAGCTGATCTCAAGCCCTCTCTGCTGGACTTGAGCCAAATCCACCTCCAGACTCTCATGGTCTCCATCTAGATCTTCTCCCACTACGGTCACTTCGCACATGTCCAGGTTGTGCATGATTTCCTCAGAAACCACAGTCTCTTGTACTGCCAAAGGAACGGACCATCATGTAAGCACAGAAAAATGGGTGTGTGTCTCAGTGTATTCTACTCTAATTCCTAAAGGGAATTTTATTTTGGTTTTGCACAAGGTCAACGCGGCCTGTATGGTCAAATACATTTATATGGTCTAAAAATAAACAAAAAGAATTCATAAAGAAGTTGACTGAAGCATACATGAAGTGCAATGAAAACATACAAGACTACCTTTACTCTATATAACGTACACATTTGAGCACTATCATACATCATTAAGTCTCATAGGGAAGCATCAGTGTCGTATAACATGTCTAGGTGGAAAATTCCCCAACATCACTATTGCTTTTATTCACAGAGTAGCATTTTTCTACTGGTGTAAATGAGAGGTGTCCTAAAAAACACAAGTCTTAAATGGCTTGGCTCTCTAGACTGTTCTCGATAAAGCATTCTCTCTTTTTCGGCTCAAATCTGGCAGGTGGTGTTGTCGTTCTGCCAATCCCTCCTCACCTATAAACCACTAATACCTTCCAGCCACTCAACCAAACCTTTCTGTATTTTTATTGCTCTCTCTCCTCAGTCATTAGGCAGCTGGCTGTGGTGTCTATACCTGTGGGGTCATCCTCTCCCTCAGCCTCAGCCTCCACTTCACGTGTGATTGTGCTGACAATTCGCAGCTCAGGGAAAAGTGTCACTCCTTCTGTGCTTTCAAACTCTGTGGCTCCACGAGCAAAGTGGTCGATGCCACTCAGACTTATCTTGGGTTCCTCAGGCTGGAGGACCATCACATAGCCCTCGGCATCGGGCACAGAGATGCAGGTCTCTTCGTTGAAGCATCTGTGTATTGCAAAACAAGGTGCACCGATAGACGGAGTCAGACCCCAGAGCATACAGGCATGCTGATAAACATTTTAAGATAAAAATATTACAACTCCATTTTTATTTTTTATTATTTATTATAAATTTTATTATTTATTACATTTTTATTGGTTATTACCATCACACTTTATAAGTTTGAACAAAAAAATCGGAATCTTTCCAACGTATGACATCTATAGCTTTAATAAACATACAAAAGAAAATAGTTAATTAACATATGCAAATTTGTTTTCAGAAAAATTAAACAGTAAAGTAAATTGGACCATAGGTTGAACTATTTTATAACTTCTACTGCTTCACTAAATAACGGTCTTTAATTAGTTTAAGTAATTAAAAAAACCACACAGGAGGGTACTGTTATACTGACTTGACAGTTGTGGTAACACGGAGGTGGCGTATTCCTGGTGTAGGAAACTGCCTTGAGTTCAGATAGGAGATATGTTGCATGACCTTCTCAAAGCTCTCAATATCATCTCCTTCCAGAGTCAGAGAGGACTGATTAGGGTTAAATTCCACCTGAACACAAAGAAGACACAAAGAAGTGAAGCAGATTCACCAAGTCACCAAAGCAGAGCCCTCAAAATTACTGCATTCTTTTATCTTCGTGTTGGGATAGTGTGGCATTTATTTTAGAACCTTTTCACTGAAAAATCAGCATACTGACATTAATGTTGAATAGAACCTTGAATAATGTGCAGTGTTGTAAAAATGTGACTGTTTTCAATATGGCTGCAATTTTGGTAGGTGCCAATATCCACTGTATGTGTCCAGTTACATTCCAGTAAATCTTTAGATGGTGACCAGAGTTGTTAACTTCATATCATGGTATTGTTGCAGTTTATGGAGTGCTCTGAATGCTTTTGAATTTTTTCCACTTTACACCAAAGGAAGCATGCAGACAGACATGCACACACACACACACACACACACACGAATACAGGTCATACCTTAACAGCAGAAGCCACGTCCTCTGGGAGCTGAACATCCAGGCCCTCTTTGCAGGTGTACAGGCAATCAATAACCTTCTTATTCTCCAGCTTCCCAGAGCGGATCATGAGTCCGGCCAAATTACCCCGGAAGTACTGAGTCATGCGGGCGCTGCCACCTGGACGAACCCATAGAGAGTGAGAGCGAGTGAGGCAGGCAGACAAAAAATTATTAACCTGCTGCTTTTTAGCTCCAGGGACTCCAGCATGCTTTGCATCTCTGTGTGCAACACCTATGTGACTGATGTTCATGCAAGTTAGTATGGCTCCTCTGCTCTGGCCTGGCCAGGTGTGGTCACAGGTTCAGAGAGAGGATGTTGGATGAAAATATACAGGCTTATAGGTTCATGCAGCTTTGCTTTCATGAGTGATGAAAAAATGAATGGAAATGAGAAAAATATGTAGGAAAAAACTCAGCTAATATACAGCTAATATCTAAAAGTAAAGTAACATTGTTCCTACATTAAAATATCACATGCCACTTGCCCTTTAATCGATGTCTTATAAGAGTTTTTGTTATCTTTATTGTAACAACCATGGTTGAAATTGGCCTGTTACTATTATAATGACCTGACTGCAATGAAGTTAGGTGATCGCAATTGACTAGTTTATCACAATAGCTATCCACAGCTTTATTATTTAGTTTGGGGGTTTTTTGGTTGGAGAAAGTTCCTGTAAATAAAAGAAAGCATAAAAACTCCTTTTTGAGAGGTCAGGGATATAGAAAAAAAAAAAAACAACTAAAAAGAATCATGTTTGGTATAAAAAATAACACCTTCAGGGAGCAGTACAGAGAAATCTTTGCAAACTTGAGTTGTTTTTTTTTTTTTTTTTTTTTTTTTAAGTTTGGACCTGATCAACTTCGAAACAAGGCAACTAATAAGTGAATTTGGACAGTTGAGGCTTTTACAATAATGTCTGTATATTTAAGAAAATCAGTAATTATTTGTATGGCAAGCAATCATCAGTTAAAATGAATAACTTGGCTTCAAGCAAAGGTTATGAAAGTTCATGAAAAACATCTGTGCGATCGCAGTAAATGCTGTCTGTTGCTTTCGATCTTGTATCTGCTGAAACGAAGAAGTGTGGTGCATGAGCAGAGGCATCTGCTCTGCAGTCTCACACACTGTGGTATTCCTGCACTGTCACTCTCACTCTGCCGATTAAAGATGCTGCTGTTACAAACGAACCTATAAAACAAAACAGGCGGAGTCGTAGGTAACGAATAATGCAAAATGCTCCACATGCGGGCTCTTGTTCTGGCTTTTGTGCATCCTCTTATGAATCTGGCAGCATGTTTCCTTACTTACTGGCAAAACAAAATGTAAAAATGGCTGATTGATACATGAAAAAGTGTTGTTAAAAAAAGTAAATGCATGAAAAAAGGAGCAAGCAGAATGTGCGCCATAGCATCTGGTCAGGACCATCTCATGCTGAAAATGTTATACAAATAGAAGCAGAGTGTACATCCAATCCTCACACAGTTAAAGTCGAGCTATTTTCAGCCGTGTACGGATTGTATGTACAAAGTGTTAATTCATGAACAACTTTTATACTGGAGTGATTAGGGAAAGATTTAGGCAACCTGTCAAAGGGTCAGAGACTGTCTCAGTGTCATTGTCATGTCCTGAGAGGTCTGTGGAAGTAAGACAGAAAAGTGGGGAAAGACAAAGCCTTGCTTTAGATAAAAGATTTTTGGTCATCATGCATTACACTATATTTCATCCATACACTGTTGGCTATATGCTTTCTACAGTCTATAAATGGTGGCGTTCATTGTCTACAGATTACATCTACATGCCAAGCATGAAGCAAATTACTAGAGTGGTAAAGAAAAAAAGCTACTAATATGCTTCATGCTTCCAGTTCAATTATGTTTGCAACAGGCTAACTCTAAAGGGGAACATTGCACCTCCAAATGAGAAGTTGCATCATTTTAACAGTGGAAAAACACGTGAGCACTGAAAGTACCTTGCCAGCAGGCGCCAATAGTGAGCTGAGTTTCAATCTTGGAGGAGTGGAGAGGGTAATCCTCCGTGACCAGGAAGGGCTCGAAGGACGCTCCATCTACAAATAGAGCCACGGCGGGGAACTCGATGTTCAGCACATAGTGATGCCACTCTTTGTCACACACCTGAGGAGATACGGCACATCAGGAGCTCTGTATAAATAACTGCTGCACAATGTCTAAATAAAACTCCAATCTTTTCAATAAAACAACATAGCAAATTTCATACTCCAGCATGTGATGAACGTTTTCTGTCTAAATGTTCATTTAGACAGGCAGAAATGGAATCAGTCAATCATATCTCAACCATATAGAGGAATAATTTTCAATAAAAGACATGTTCAATAATCTAATCTTCCTAGAAACCAATAAATAAATAAATAAATAAATAAATAAATGTTGGTCTTCCTGTTAAAAATAGGAAAAAAGGAAGGCCTGAAGCTACCTTTTTGGAGACTAATAACTGGATTTAAGTTGCAATACTAATAAATAGCTCTAATAATTAAACCTTCCACTTAGTTTCAGAATTCTGGTACAAAAAAACCCCAAAAAAACACACCCAAAGAGTCTTATGCTTTGTACAGTTACAGACACAAAGAACGACCATTTTTGATATGTTACTATTACATCATAACCTTCTGTAAAGCAGCATGTGTTTACCTCTGATTCACCAAGGCCTTATTTCCTCTCATCTATAATCCCATTTACGAAAATATAACACTGTTTTTATAGACATTTCAGAAAATGTAATATGAAATACATCATCAAAGTCCCATAAGACGTTTCCTAGTATGAGAATAAGATTGTATACTTTCTGGTTTAAATAAAACCTTTTATTAGTCAAATGCATATGATATTAATCAAATGTATATGATACATGTTTTAACATTTTAGACATTTTTAGTAGTTTCTTGTATACATGCAGGTGTAGGAGACAGAGGGTAAACGAAGCCTTATATTTGGCTCTAAAATTAGTTTTTCAAATGGCTTTTCAGACAGTGCCCCTTTCACAACTACCACTCATAACTGTGTGTCAACATGCACACAAACAGGCCAAAGGAACCCAGCAGGGACCATATTGCGGAAATTATTCCATTACAAAAAGGACCCGGTTGACTTACCTGGTCGAGTTTCCAGTGGAACTCTGCTGGTTTGTAGTTCTCTGACTCAGTAGGGTCCTGACGCAGGAGCAGCACTAGACGACAGTTGTGCACATAAAGGGAGTAGTGGTGCCTGTTCATCTCTGCAAAAGACACCAGTAAAGACATTATGGTCAAGTTCCCAATCCTTGATTATTTACAGAACCTTTCAATTGCAGGTGTACCATTAAATTTATGAATTTCAATATTTAATACAGCATGCTTTAAAACTACATTTTAAAGCATTAGAATCCAGATAAAAACAAGCATATGCAAGCATACTCCTGAATCTGGAACATGTAAATAATGCAAGTCATGTGAATTACAAACACAACTCTGGCCCACATATGGAGTGCAGAAGGGATGAAACAGATCATGAGATTTCCTCTTTTTAATAATTTTAGTATTAACACTATTTTTTATGCCGACTCTGAAACATTTTAGGTCATCTGTACCCTTTAGGTCATTTGTGATGAGGGATACTTTTACTGTTCTCTCCTCAGATCCATGTCTGCATGGCATGAAAAGATTCAGCAGTGGGTTTGATCCACGTGTTTTTACAGTTGATTGACTAGAACATTTAAGGACTAGGATGAACTGCACGAGTGTGATGGGATATTCTACGTCCTGCTTTCTCTCAGACCTAAGCAGGGCTGCTACACAGGGATGTACACATGATGTAAGCCCTCTTACATAAGCCCAACACCAGCTGATGACACTATCCAGCTTTTCTCAGACATGAGAGAAGGATTTAATGACTAACCAACAGAGACTGAAATACCAACAATACGAATAGTGAACCCCCTTCTATTTTTCACATCTACTCTGAAATGTTCTCCTTTAAAATGTAGCCTTAGTGATGCCATTATGACTTCTAGTGACCTGCAGCAGCATCTTGATTCTAAAAATAGATTACAAGGGCTAGATTTAACACAGATTATTAATCCAAGGTCCTGGTACACTGCAGGCTTCAGTAATTTTAACTCTTAAACTGCAGGTTTATTATTCAGTAACCAATCTTAGATGTCTAATAACTACTATAAAATATGTAGCATGTAATATGCAAGTAAAAAAATGAACCATGGAGTATATGGAGCAATATGTGGACATAGTTTAAGGGGATAAAGTTTGAGGGTGTTGGTAGTCTAGTGGTAGGATACTCGGCTACAGACCAAGAGGTCGCAGGTTCAAATCCCCCCTCCAGCACTACCATCATTGGGTCCCTGAGAAAGACCCTTAACCCCAAGTTGCTCCAGGTGGACTGTCCCTGTAGACAGGAATTATAAGTCGCTCTGGATAAGAGCGTCATTTAAATACCGTAAATTTAAATGTAGAGTTCATCCATCTGTGCCTCGTCTATTTGTGTATGAGATGATGTTACCTGTTTTATCAGAGTTACAGAGGATGGTTTCCTTCTCCCTGCCACCGGGTCCATGCCTCATCCACACGGAAATGGTGAAAGGCTCTTTCAAGGTGGTGCTCACCACACCCTCAGGAACTTTAATGGCCTGAGTGCCATTGAACTCAAAGACCTGGTCGCTGTCATGGCCATTGTCAGTGGGCAGGCCCACGGTCCAGTTGACGGCACTGCTGGGAGCAGGCAGGAGTTCCACTGTGCCTGTGGTGGCACCTAAATAAAAACAAAAATTAGAAACCGTGCTCTAAAACTGATGTGCTTTCACCTAGAAAATCAATAATAAAAAGGAGTGGTGTTTTATATATAACCATATAAATGCAGTGGCCAAATGTTTAGGGACTACGCCTCAGGATTGAAAGGTCATGGGTTCGAATCCTGGACCAGTAGGTTGCCCTGAGGCACCCTTGAGCAAGGTACCGTCCATGTTACGACTCCCTGTGTGCTGGACATAGCTGCCCCCAGTTGCATGTGTGTGTATGAGGTAAATGCAGAGATTGCATTTCATTGTGGTTCACTGTGTGCTGTGCTTCGAAATGACAAATACTTTCACTTCATAAAGATCATACTACAAGAGAAAGAAAAATTATTGCAGTTAATATAAACAGCATAAGCAAATCTATTTTCAACTTCAAAACCTGAGCCCAGTTTGTGACGTTTCACCCATGGAGTTTTCATTATGTCAACTGTGTTCAGAAGCTTCCACTTCTGTTAGATTAATATTAGCTTTGGAGCTCCAGTGTTAAACTAAAGAAACAACCTTAGTACATAAAACATGTATTGGTATTGGAAGGGGTGATTTTTGGTTAAACGTCACTGGACGAGTAGCAGTCATAAGGCAACATCTATATAATAATTATAATGCTAATATATTTTTACATAAAGCCACAGCAACATTTAAAAAGATTTATTCCAACAAGTGTTCTGCATGTTGCCTCTTTCATCAGTTTCCAGACACAGTCAAATGCACACATGCGGATTTGATGAAATGGAGATGCTAAAGTGCCTGTAGGTGTGTATGTCTTTGGACGGTGGGAGGAACATGCCACTCCACACAGACAGGACCCAGACCGTCCTGCTTGGGAATCGAACCCGGGACTTTCTCACTGTGAATCGACAGCACTACACACTGCCACACTGTGCCACCTTGTGTTGATAAATGCTATCTAAAAATTGTTCTGGATTTTTTTTTTATGCAAGCTACAGTAATGTGGTTAAAAGCAGTGATGTTATGTTATAAAAAAATTTGAGTCTAGACTGCCGCTCTGCTGTCAGATGCTTACTGTGACTTACCACACAGTCGGTGTAGTGACTTCTCAGAATATGTGTCCCGGTCACAGCCTTTGCCAATGTGGTTGGTCTCCAGCTCAATGCTGGCCTGGATTGAGGTGATTGGTTCCTCACAGGTCTCCAGACGAATGCTGGGGAACAGGGCAAGGCTTCCTGTGCCAGGCTCATACTCAATCCTTTTGTTAAAGCCTGTCAGAGTCAAACACACACACACACACACACACACACACACACACACACACACACACACAGGATAGTTATTAAGAAAGTGAAACCCCGGCTAATCTCAAAAGGAAAAGAAATTAAAAGAACGTGAGATTTGTTTCACACTGTGAACTGCAAGCACCACTTCAATTCACTAATTTCTAATGACTTAAATTAAAGTATCCAGAGTATCTACAAGAAAGAAATTCTGATACCTTGCCAGCTTGGCTTGCATGTGGGTTTGATGTTGATTTTGACGAGGACGTCCTCTGAGGCACGGTTCTTCCCACAGTCATAAGCCGTCACTGTCAGTTTGTACATGCGCTCCTTGTTGTAGTTCAACTTCTCTGTGTTCTTGATATTGCCTGCATAAGAATGGAAGCAATAAAAAAATGTTCAGAAGGAATAAAGCACGGTACTGTATGCAGCACAGTTCATAAATTTAAGTAGAACAAAATGTCTTTAAAAAAAATAAAAAAGTATCAACAGCCATGAAAACCTTGAAAAAGTAAAACAGGAAGCCCATGTTTACATTATACCCTCAGATACTCCAGAGAGATGCCAGAGAAAGTGTTAAAGACTCCCTGCTGAAGATGAAGCCTTCGCTTATGAATAATTTAGTAAAAAGAATATTACAACAGCTGAAGTGATGAAAGACGAGAGTATTAGTCCATGCCGAAGCATCTCATAGAGTTTTGTCCATGTTCTAAGATAAAAGGCAAAACTTCAAGCATATATTCCAGCATTATCCCCTCGATCAAAAGAAAAATGATTGGTGCTAACAGGATCTCAGCTTGAAGAGATTTTTAACAAAAATCTAAATCAGGTTTGTGCACTTCATCCACCTTCACAAACGTAAATAAAAACACGGTTCAGGCCAGTATGGCTGTGTCAAAAAATGAGCAGTATTTTTTGCCAGAGGTTCGTTCCACAGCTCGCATCCTGAGTCTTACCGTCCTTATCGATGGTGAAGGGCACATCGGGTGTGACAATCTCGTAGCTGCAGATCTGACTGAACTGGAAAGAGCAGTCGGCATCCACCGCCTCTACCTTCACAATGCTGTCATACTTTTTGCCCTCGATTACAGTGGCCTTGTAGGATTTCTCTTTGAACACTGGGGAGTACTCGTTCACATCATTCACTTGGATATGGACGGTAGCCCTGGTTGAAAATGAAACGGTCGTTAAAAAACGAAGAGCAGTAAGGCCAAGTTTTATTCAGGGACAGATATTTGATTGTTACTGTACCAAGCTTTAGCACCGAGGCACTGCGGGATCATTAGTGCTATTCCATACTTCTAATCTTTTTTCTCTTCACTTTTGCAGAAGTGCTTGTTAGTAATGAGTCTCATGAGTTTGAGAAAAGGAACTGTGTGACTCAAACAAAGGGGGGGGAAAAAAAAGGAAAACCACCATGTGTCTGTTTCAGGGCAGCAGGAGAAATAAAAGTAGATTTTAACCCATAAGTCACACCATTCAGGTGTGACAATTCTGACTTATTTTTGTTATTCTTTATTGATATCAAATTTCTATTAATTATACATTTCTTTTTTAGAATAATTATATAGGATTTCTCAGTCATAGTGCTTCTGAAATGCCTGATAAGCACATTTGTATTTATAAGTTAAGAGATTTATTTGGTTGTTTTATATATGATGTTTGTGATTTAAGAGGCCAGAATATGCTACACACTTGTGAGATTTCTTCATGTTGGTTCCATCAGGACCTTCTCCACAGTCGTAGGCCTGGATAGTGAAGGTATGCTCCTTCTGAAGCTCGCAGTCCAGTTTGTCTTTGGCTCGGATTACCCCCTCGCCCGTAGACTTGTCCAGCATCACTGCCTCAAACGGCACGTTCTGCCCATGAATCCGGAAGCCGCAAATCTCCCCTGGACACGTTGAGAAGCAAAATGCAGGGGCTCAGTTCAGGACCGTCACTGAGACAAACAGCAACTGCTGTTCACGATATAAAAGAAACGATACAACAAAAACAAACAGCACACAACACACCAAAAAAAACAAACAAAAAAAAAACAGAACAGCCAAAGTTGTTTTGGCAGCCAAAGGGTACATTGGGGTCTGTGGAGGAAGCCTGAAGCACTGTAGAATGGGTGAGTATTTAAGAGGGGAGGGGAGAGCTGGGGGGAGTTAAAGGGAAAAGGCTGAGTGTCTCGTCCAAGCCACTTGATCACATTGCATCCAGTCATGCAGTAAGAAACCCAGGATGTGGACAGGCATTTCACAGGAATACTTGTCAAAGAAGAAATAAAAAGGATAGAAAGGAACAAAAACAGCGAATGGAAAGCCAATATCTTCCACTTTATCTGCAGATCACATTGCATATGTATTACGGTGGCTTGCTTGCTGGTTTTAGTGTGAACAAAAACAGAAAAGAAAGCAAAGTTAAACTGTTACATTGATAGTGGATGTGATGATGAAGAGTTATGATAGAGGTCCGGCAACCTTTCAGAAATTCGGTCAATACCAGTTCAAAGCCCTGAAGCAAATTAAAACAAACAAACAAATGAAAAAAGCCTCCAGACAAATTCCTTTTCTAGGTTTTGGCATGAAGGAAGTCTTCCTGTGCAATGTTGTCTCTCTCACAGCCTTAAGAAACTAAAATAGTGAGACAATAATAAAAAAAGGACAAGAAAAGAAGGGTGAAACTAAACCTCTGGATGAGAGCTGGGGTTAGAAATATCGACTTGCTTGACATCCACATCCAACAGCAGCAGTTACCATGCTCTGATTGGGAATAGGGGTGCAGAGAAGAAACAAGGTTTCCGCTACAGGTAAATGCATCACACCGTCCTTGACCAGAGAGAGTTTGCGATGTTTATCAATCTCAGCAGCTTTGCTTTGCTGTATGATCACACCTTGGTCACAGTGAGTTGGTATAAAGAAGCAGGAATGTGTGTGTAATTTTATAATCAGCATCTTGCCCATAGTAGGAACTCCAGGTCTAAGCTGGTTTTTTCCACTACTAGAAAAAAGAAAAGCAACTTGACAAAGCGTTCCTGGTTTGCATGGCATATTCTTGCAAGGTTCCCCTTCTTACATTGTCACATCAGTATGCAAAAGTGCTGGTTTACACGTAGCGATATTTGTATTTCAGCTTCAGAAAATCTGTCGGAGATCACAAAACATATTCTATTTGGAACATTTGAGTTGAACAAACAAGCAAAATTTATAGCATTTATAGATATTAAGCACCGGAAAACCAGCTTACATCCTAATGTGGGCATGACATTAATTACAGAATGACAGCACAACTTCACTCCTGTTATACTTATAGAAGAAAATCTAGTCTAACATGCATATGCATGCTGTATTTTAGAAGCATATTTTAAATAACACAGTAGATCACGGAGCAGACCACCCATTTAATGTTTCCCAAGCTTATTTTAGATAGAATTTATATAGAATTTCCAGAATTTGATCGACTTCATCTGGCATATCAGACTATGCCAGCATTTTCTGATGAGTTCAGTGTATATGCATATACTTTTTAGTTTTTTTGTAGCTGAAGTACTGGTAGGATCTGCAAACTACAATGGATGTCTCATGCACAGATATTTCTAGACGAATTTTACCCCACGAAAAAATACGACAAAAAAATTAATAAATAAAATAAATAAATAAATAAACAAATAACCCTTTTCATCCAGGTATTATACATATTCGGCCAAATAATTTGAACGTGAAGGGGGAAAAGTAAATCAAACCAAGTGGGAGATTATAGCATGACAGGAGCTTCTGTGTGAAGTGCCAATGCATTTTGCGTTAGTGGGTTAATTGAACAATTTACAATGCAGCAAAAAGAGCCCGTCATCACCTTCTTTGGTGAAGGTCACCTCAAAACTGTCTACAAGAAGGAAGAGAAAATAAACCTGGGTCAGTCAAAGAAAGGAGGAGAATGAAAGATCAAAAGACAAAGAAAGAAAAGGTCAGATTTTATGTTTATATACACACATACAGGGCTAGAAATACTACTCGCTCAAAAACAATTCATGCACTAGTGCTGGAGGAAACATCTGAACATTTGTTCCACACGGATTTAAAGGTTATTTCGAGCCCCCATATGTATCTATACAGTGAATATCCAGGATATATTATTAGAAAATTATGTCTCAGATTAACATTCACAGAGCCAACAAATGGCCACAATGGTAGTGAAAGAGAGGAAATCTTACTAAAGATCTATCAGGCAGCCTTCAGATGGAACATATCAGTATAAACTTCTGATTACAATGTAATATGTACATGTTCTCTGGAACCACGGTACCATGTATAATTGAAAAGTCATTTGAGTGTGTGAGCATAGTCTAGGCTTCACTGACACTACTTATGATAATGGCGTAAGGAAACCTAACATTATTGAACAAAACCCACTAATATTACTGATCATTTCCTTTGGGTTACTTCTGCTTCACTGCAGGCTCATGGCCCAGTTTGCCCCATCACTGGCCCCGGACTGGTGGAGCTGTCCACTCTGTTTTCACCTCAACAATTAGAAATGGACTCCCTATTAGAAGCTGCTGTTCAGAGCAAGTCATGCAGGAGCAGCTTTGTGCCTCTTCAGTGCACTCGCCAGCTCTAATGACAAGCTCTGCACGCTCTTTCATAGTACAGTGAAGCATTCCAACCCAAATTTATTCCAAAACAGCAAAAAGAACATTGGTCCTTGGTCATCAGTAAGCCACGATGCTTAAGATCAAGGCGATAACTAACAATGAAAAGTGGCATTAATGACCGAGTCAAACACTAGGGAATAGTATGCTTGAATAAAAACAAAACCCATAAAATTTACTAAGTAACAAAATTAATGTCTGAAATAAATAAAGTGAAAAAGTGAAAGTGATAACCAGACCAAAATAAGCAGATAAGACTGAGCAGAAAGTCCATACTTTCAAGTTTCATAGCCATGGGAAATAAAAGGAGTACAGCCAATAAGAACCAAACAATTTCTCTATTTCTTAAATATAATTTTTTTAAAGGTTTTGTGTGATTAAACTAAAAAAAATAAAAAAATGTTTAAAAAATTATGAAGAAGCACCATTTTGCCATAAACTCACGAATTGTTCCTTCTCATTACAAACACTAACTTTAGTGATTTGAAACATCTCAAGAGGCAGATGCACTCCGAGGGAAGCGTTCGCAGTAAGTGGATGTGGTCATCCTTACTACTGTGAAGGGAAAGTATGACTGGCCATTACCATTCTGCATTAATCAGCATGGCATACGTCCTGGACTAACCAGGTCTGGCAACAAGTAACTCTCAGCCTTATGACGCCTCGAACACATTCTGAGAGCAAGTGCTGGGAAAAGTCATAAAGCCAGGCTTCTTTACTCCCCCGGCAGGCTTACCGCAGGCGTGTCATTCATTAGCCTGCTTCTTTTAGACTGATGAATGGGTCAATGGATTTAAAGTCTAGCTACAGCATAATACCACACCAGGACAAATACGTTAAATGAAGAAAAACATGATCAATATCGTGGGATGTAATTAATTACACTGTAAAACGAACAGAAATCTAGCCATTTTAAATCTATTATGGTAGGTGAATATGATTCCAAAGTAGACGGAGTGCTCCCAAGCGGTTTTCCATGTGAAAGCTGGAAAACCTGCCTCAAGAGGCGAGAGTGGAGGCAGAGCGCATTCACAATGCACCGACTGCATAAAGAGCTTTGAAATGAGGCCAAAGTAAATCTCCCAATGATTAGAAGAGGCCAGAGCTAAAGCTAGAACCGAGTGTCTTCTTTCACAGAGTCAGGCACATGCAAGAGGTAACAACGTCGAGACGCCATCTAAGCAATCGCCGCATGATCCACTGCCATGGGACAGATTTATTTAAGTAGTTAACTGTGATCATTTTATTCTGCCCCACAAAAAATCTGAAAAAAAAAAAAAAAATTACTTGCAAACGCTCTCAGTTATTTTTGTTATTTGAAAACGTTAGGCAGATAAATGGAATACTTTGTTATGAATGTATGAAGTTTTTCTTCTGCTGCATCACGCAGCCTCTACAGCACAAACATTTTACAAAGGCAAACAAAGCTCATTAATCTGTGAGAGCAAGGTCAGAGAGCACATCTGCAAAACTAATATCTTACAATAAGAGCTGATGGCGCTGATTAGTGTTTTCAAATGCAAGTCTAATGGCAATATAATGATATTAGAAAAGGAATAATGAGATTAAGCTGTGCCACAGAGGCATCTCTGCACTGCACCTACACACAGAAAGCAGTCCAACCTTTTTTTGAATCACATAATCAAAATCTTTTTGAACAAAATCACTTCAAGCTCTGAGCGCAAAGCAAATAACACTGAATACAGCCTTAACCATCCAGTCTTGAACATGGTTTCTGGCTGACCCGATTTTCAAAGGTCATAAAGGTTCCTTTTTTTGTTTTTATGTTTTTTGTTTGAATAACTGGGATCAATCATCCACCTAATGTGGTAATGCAATCAGTCACATCAGAATAAAGTAAGATTTTTTTTAATACAATGTATAAAATGCATTTAACACTGCTGCAAAGCCAGGAAAGATGAAGATAAAATGAAGAAGGTTCAGAGATGATAATAGAAACGTCCTTTTACCTGCGTAACGTAACGGGGCATCCTTATCCAGGGCTATCAGAGGAGGATCAAGGAGAACTTTGTCATCATTTTCTGTTACGATTCCATGATACGTGGTCTCAATCCATGGCTTGTGCTTATTAACTGTCAACAAAAAAGAGGAAATAGATTTTTGTATAATGCAGCAAATAAAGCATATTACAATGCTTGGAGATATCTTCCACTTTCACCAGAGATAATAGGTCGTCACAAAATCTAGTTTCATGTGGTATACAGGGAAACTACGATAACATGGACTGATATCTCTTCACCTACTAGCTACTATGGATGGAACATTTCCAGGAATCACAGTGAGAAAAAAAGGCAGAGACAGAAATGTATTTGTCGACGGGGGAAGGTGAAGTTGCATTTTGATTGGTCATTGAGGGAGCTTCAAATTTTACATCTCCCACGTGTGTGACCTTGTGTAAAGTCATGTTGTGTACATGCTGTGGAAAGTGATGTTTCTGCAACTTTATGTCCATTTCATTAATCTTTCATCCCTGCATTTAAAAAAAAAAAAAAAAAAAAAAAAAAAAAAAAAAAAAAACATTGCCATTTGCTGAATTTGTCCATTTCTTATTTATATTTTCAAAGAAACCGCAGTGATTTTATGACCTGAAACGCGTCGCAAATGTCGCAGCAGAAGAGTGATTAGACCGTATTAAACAGCCTTTCATGGCAGATCAAACGCCAACTACATCCTGAGGATTTGTCATCACAAAGAGTTAGCGATGCTCATAATGTTACATTGCTAACACTAACCACAGGAAGAAGCTGAGCCATATTGGTTCTGTTCACAGAAACATTCTGCAGGCTAACTTTACTTAAAATGTTAGCTTACTCTAAAGAATAACATTTTTATTAACTTAAAATTGACTAATTTAACTATTTAAATGAGGAAATAATTACATGTAATACCTGAAAGATGCAAGTAAAAAAAAAAAAGCCCATTTTTTCCAGCTCTTCCAAGTTTGAAAAATGAAGTGAAAGTGAAAGTGACAACCCTCGTCATTGTGAAACGCAGCACAACACAATGAAATTCAACCTCTGCGTTTCACCCATGCACACACATGCAGCAGGGGGCAGCTATTGAAAGCAGCCGAGGAGCAGTGACGAGGATGGTACCTTGCTCAAGGGTACCTCAGGGCAACTTACTGGTGAGGGAGTGATTTGGGGCAACTCCCTAACCACTAGGCCACCACTGCCGCTACCCCGGTTCAAGCTACGTTCAGGTTGATTAGTCTTTCTGGCAACCCTCCTTGTAAATATGCAGTTTATGCATTGCAGTACAGTTGCGGTGGTGGTGGTGATTAACATCCTCAGTGTAATTGGTCTAAATCTGACTTTATGATCCATGCAGTCGCTCTACAGTTGCAGAAAATACCCACACTCTATTCTAAAACTCACCCTGAAATTTGATAACTACCCTTAATTCAGACCACAAACAGAAAGGCCAATATTGAACTCTGAGAAATGTTTATGAGCGACAGTAATAGCTACATGGAAACAATATGCCATTGTAAGAGAAGAAGAAATCCACTGCTATGAAAAATAATGGTTCTTCAGTTTGTCTCTTTGCCCATCATCCCTAGTGCAGTAGTTACCAGGCCTCTACTTATCCAGAACAGTATGGAACATCTCCAAGCAGCTCATTAGTGTTGATAGAGGGCTGTGTGCTCTGCTGGAGCTGAAAGCCTTGCAGACAGGCCTGCGCCTTTGGCTTCAGGTTGCAGAAAGTGCTGCCACAACACTGTCAGAACACACACGCAGCAGGGAGGGCGGATGTGAAGGGCAGACTGCTCGCTTCCACGGCTAATGGGCATCCATACCCAAATGTGAATGCCTCAGCAGCTCCTGAGCAAAATGCAAAGCCCTCGCTGTGGCACACTCATTGTGCACAGGCAGCACTGACAGCAGGACAGTGGTAGGAAACAGGAGGCTGCAGGAAAACAGGGGGGAGCTGTCCAAACAACAGGCCAGCACTTTACTGAATACAGCTCAATCAGAGCCGAAACACTGCCAAAACTAAAGATTCACCAGGCTGGATAGCGACTGACCTGTCAAAGACTACTCAAGGGGTTCTTCGAGGGATCTAGAGAGGAGTCTTAACATGTTCTAGACACAAACATAGTGGCACTTCTTTTCGATTATACTTTAGCTCTTGATGAAACCTGCTGCAAATAAAAAATGTTAAAAATCCCAATGTTTTATGGCATAGACCTTGCGCAGGGAGTCCTTTATAAAACAATAAAAGAGAAGTAAATGAAGACATTAATATACATCATCTTCAGAAACACTTGGTCAGATGGTCAGAAAAACACCTTCTACTGTTATTATCAGGTCTCTCTACGATTTCTTAACTCACTTTTCACCCGACGATGCATCCACTGTAAACAGTACTGTCACATTTTCAGTATGTCTGTAGATACTGGATAAAAATAAATTACGAGAGAGGTAAACAGAGAGATATAGGCAAAGACAGACAGGCAATTAGCCAGATAAAGACATAGACAGACAGACAGACAAGTTAACATGAGCGAGGGTGCTGAGCTTGCCATTCAGAACAACACAACAGCTGCAGGAAACTACATTTCCCATGATACAAAGTATGAATCATTAAATTGCCAGTAAAGTACCAGAAAACATGAGAAGACCTTTTTTAATCCTATTAAAGCTTCATTTAAGCATCTGAAAAATATGAAATGTGTCAATTGTAAGAATCCAACCCTGAGAAAGATTTAATACTCCTACATTGGTTTTGAACATTTGTTCAATATGAACTTATGACATCCACTAAGCTTTATTTCCACAGAGAACACTGCCTTGGAAAGCAGGTAATATCTACAAATCACAGATGCTGCAGTCAACATGCATGAGCTGGACCTGGCGATCAATATTCTGAGCTCCATTACTAAGGCTGAACATGTACACGGAGTGCCTACCGCTTATCTGTCACTCGAAGGACGGAAAATAGTCTCTTCAGAAACATAGTAAGAATCACCTTTAGGTTTCAATAACATACTGGAAAAAAATTACCTGTCAAGATGATTTATTGGTTTATTTCTAAAAACCATCAATAAGCGAAATTAATCAACAAGTAGGCCATTTTATTTTTTAACTGTCTTTGCAGGAAATAGTTAACTGGCAGGTCAGCAAAACTGTTTCACTGCAATCTTGGGAAGGAAAGATCTCTAAAAATAGACTGAACACTACTAGACGTACGTTTTAAAATGGGAAATTTAAGACCTCCCCTGCTATGATCACACTTTGCTGTGAATAAATTCTCTCTCACCTCACAGTGGTTAATATTATTCCGTAGACGCCTGTACAGACCCCAGATGTCGTTGCACATCTACAACCACGAAACCCCGGTTTGATAGCAAAATATTTTATACTATGTATACTTTTATAAATGTAAAGCGCTTGACTATGTTTTGTAGAAACAGCCATGTGTCTGTGTAATCAAATTACAAGCATAAAAAAAATAACTGAGGTCATTTCTGCTTCAACATTTTGATTCACTTGACATAAAAGTCCGAATTAAACAGTACGTTGACCAGCGATTTGGCAGGTGCTTTTATTGTCTCTTAGTCAGTTGTGATCTCCCTCATAAATCGTCTTAACGGCAAAGCTCACATGACCTGAGGGGTGCTGCAGCTGGCCGTCTTTGGACAGATTGTCAGACCAGACTACCCAGATAATCCCCTTTAGAGTCCCAGGTTCATAAAACCTTAAGAGCTAACACACAGTTAAATCACATGCCCAAAGGGGAGACTAGGACAGGGTGCTACTTTTTAATCAAAAAGCTTGATCAGATTGGTCTAATATAAGCCTTAGGCTATAAAATATTTCTTTCATGCTTCAAGACTTTGCTTAGCAAATCAAAGGAAATAACCTAAGAAGCATAATTGTTCAATGAAAATGTGCACTGAGGAGAAGAAAAGAAAAACTGAGGAAAAGAAAAAAACAACATTTGGCAGATGATTAACTTTATGATAGACATCAAACAGCCTGCACCACCAAGTTAATTGCAGTGCTTCAAGGGAAGCAAAGTATCTCTGTGGCCAAACACTTGAAGCTAAGCAAGACTTAATTCATGTCTAAGCAGGGCTGTTGCTCATTAGTTTTGGCGAGCATATGTGTTCCTCCATTTGTAGCAGACAAACCACCAAGGAAGAACATCCATCAAATATTCTAGATTAAAGACAAGCCATTGATAATGTAAACACTAACTGTGAATTCCGTTACATCAACTATTAGACGTGCTGGTTGCATTCCCTTGCTCAAGGGTAACTAAGGGCAACCTACTGGTCTGGGATTCGAACCCATGACCTTCTGATCCTGCCCCAGTGGTGGCCATCTTAAGATTTAACATGCCAGGGGTGCTGGAGGTCTAGTGGTAGGATACTTGCCTATGAACCTATGGACAAATGCTGCAGGTTCAAAACCCACCTCCAGCACTACCATCACTGGGTTCCTGAGCAAGACCCTTTGCTCCAGGGGGACTGACCTGTAGTTAAGAAACATAAGTCACTCTGGATAAGAGCACCTGCTAAATGCTGTAAATGTAGAAGACTATTAACTCAACCAACGTAGTGAAAAAAAAAATATATATAAAAAAAAATAAATCACCACTTCGAGCCATAAAAAGATCATAAATCCCACTCCAGGTGACAACATCCTGCTGATGTTCCATTTGCCAACTCCCCTAAACCCAAGCTGCACCGGAAGGTCACAACAAATTGCCTATTTAAAGTCTTTTTTGGGGGAACAGGGGAAATAAGTAGGAAAACGCTATAGGGGCTGGATTGTGGGCTGAGTGGTTAAATGAGATTACTGATGGAGTTATTATGTGGCCTACATTGTTTTCGAGAGCGAAGGCCCGTGCCAGGAGTGTGGCACGGCCCCCAGCCAACCAGCCAGCCGCCCACACCACTACATGTGGAAATATTTTAGTGAGGCATGCTGGAACATTTACATGAAGAGCGCGGATTTGAAGCCACATCCGCCTGACCTTCCAATGGAGTGAACTTGCTGATGGCTGATAAAGAGATCACAACATAAGACATGAAAAAACAACACAACTGGACTTATTAGAGCTTGACTATGTAAGCTACAGAACAATTCCCATGCAGACTTTCATTCCATTTCATTTTTTTACAACTGCTACATCCGCAGCTAGAGCCTGAAATTCAGTAGCTGTATGACCCATGTGTTTGATATGGACAACAATTTCACACAATGAAGCAAAACCATAAATGTGCCCAGACATTCCATCTTGATTCTGTTAGTCTTGCAGCAAATGGAAAAAAATACTGCAGTACCTCTGCCCATTCAGCATGCTAATATAGGTCATTGTTTTATAAGCAGTGTTACCCTCCTCCTGTCTGTCCGGATACCTTGTGAAAAGGTTGTTTTCAAAATGTCATTGTAATGTTATTTTACGTTTTCTTAAAATTATTACACGCAATACACAGCTGCCATGCAAGTACTTGTTAATACATCCCATTAAACCCATTCAGCCCAGTAACTATGGCAATAAAGGCACATGAATAAAATCAATCACATATGCCTAACAGCTATATTACAGAAGAAAAATGACTTGCTATATCTCAGCTCATAATCAGTGATCCATCTTTCATAAAAAAAACCCACCCTACCAAAAAAAAAAGGAAAAACATTTTTACAGCATGATCAGACCATTGCTGATAAATGGGAATGATAAGATAGGCTAAATAATCTCAGATTGCCTTAATGCTGGTTAAATCTACAACATTACTCCACTTATTCCTCATCAGATGTTTATGGAAGTCTGTAGACTGAAATTAGCAGTTAATGACTGAGACAAGCATGGAGAAACGCATGACTTGGAGCAATCTGTGGCCATGTAGTGGAAAGAGAGCAAATTTAGGGACTGAACCCAGAGGGCTTCCGGATAACCACGGCAAGGGAGTGACAGAGTGTGTGAGCGTGTGTGTGTGCGCGCGTGCGCGTGTTTGATAGCAGGGGGAAATAAGCCCTGCCCTGTCACAGGGACGTGAAGGTATCCGGAACAAGCCTACACTTCAGCCAACCACTAACTGCCAACCTCAGCATTCCAGACTGAATACCGACGCTAGCAGGGAGGACTGTCCCGTCATTGTCATTTCACATATTTTCTTGCAGAGACAATGAATTACAGAACTCCCTTTTAGAAGGAAAAAAAAGTTAATCTTTCAAAGACTGAACTTACTTTGCTGTAAAATGAAAGCCTTTGCACAGCCACTAACAAGATTTTAAAGCATGACTCAAACCAGGCCACTTTTTCATACTTTAAAGTGATGAAAAGTTCATTTAAATAAAATTAGGATAAGCTAAAAATGACAAGCAGCGGCAAACATATTGATGGGGCACTAGAGGGCACTGAGCGGGGAATGCAGATTTGCTCCCCAATTTGTAAACCCAATCGCACCTAATCCTGTAATGAGATGCTCCTGTTGTATTCACAGACAAGGTCATGCACTAGCAAGATGTTCCTGAGAGCAGCAGTGTATCCCTTTTCTACATCAGTACAGCCTTTAGCTTAATGTGAGATTCTAACAGCAATGCGCAAACATCACAGCCCAACAGCAGTGGACCCAGCAACCCACCCGCCATTAATAACATGAACTTTAAGTGAAAAGTGAAAGTGAAAGTGACAGTGACAACCCGCGTCATTGCGAGGTCACAGCACTGCACACCATGAACCACAACGAAATAGGACCTCTGCTTTTAACCCATGCACACAAACACCGTGCAGCAGTGGGCAGCTATTGAAAGCGCCCGGGGAGCAGTGACGGGGACGGTACCTTGCTTAGGGGTACCTCAGGGCAACCTACTTGTGAGGAATCGAACCCACAATCTTCCGATGTGAGGAATCGAACCCACAATCTTCCGATGTGGGGCCAACTCCTTAACCACTAGGCCACCACTGCCCCAGATGAATTCAGGTAGGAGGTTACTCCTCGAATGTCTTGGTGTCTACAAGTCTTTTTGAAAGTAAATGTGTGTCTTATACCTAGGTGCATGTACGCTATGCTGTATAGAAACGTACAATTGTTTCATCATCAAGTCTGGGTCGACGTTTGACCATTTTGAAACATTCTTGGAAAAGAATTAGTTTCGAAAACGTCCTACAAATATAGCTGACTTCATTTTACACATGTAAAATGAAACTTCATCTGAAACTTCACTAAACATTTCATTGTAATGTTAAACTTGACTTTTCACTGCATGCCAAAGGGCTGATATTAAATATCAAAACATTTAGGACGGAAAACAAATGAGCATTTTGGTGATAGAACAGTTTTGCTGCTAAGAGAGTCATTATCCTGTAATTAGGACTGAAGTAGCTCCAGTGGAGCGATCGCCAGACACTCTAATAAAGGCACATAATTACTGTGGACTGGGCACAGGAACCAGAGAGACATCTTAACTGTTGCAACCGAGCATAGAACAATTTTACATGCTCTGCTGTTGAACCTGACTGCACCCAGTACTCACATGGGGACACCTCGGTGTAAATGCCGGATTAAAGCCTTTGTGAATTTATGCAATAAATATAGGAAAACTACAATAGAGCATTTTAGGAAACAATATGCTTCAGGTTTGATAAGCTTGAAGACCAAACACCAGCGGTGCCAAATTTAAAATATCAAACAATTTAAAAATAAATACAACGATTGTAAGTTTGACTGGAGGAAGTATGTACTTTTTATAAGCATGGAGTTGGTCAATATGCTCTGAAATCCTCCTGTGGCATGATCCTAATGTTATTGCGGTAAAGTACATGTTACATGGCTCACACCTAACTTTGATTAATAAAGAGAAAAGGTAGAGGTTACAAAGTCAGCTCTACAGGACAAGACAATCACATCTCTACTCTTGTGTAGTTGGAGTGGACAAAACTACACGCCTTAAAAACATTAACTACAGGTAGTAGGGTGGGCAGTTTGACAATATGATATTTTTACTGCAATCATGTGTGTCAGAATCAGCAAAACTCATCATACTGTTGGTATTGCGGTGGCCTAGTGGTTAGGGAGCTCGGATCGGGAGCTGGGTTCGACTCCCAGACCAGTAGGTTGAGCCGAGGTACCCTTGAGCAAGGTACCGTCCCCATCACTGCTGCCTGGGTGCTTTCAATAGCTGCCCCCTGCTGCACGTGTGTGAGTGTGTGGATTAAATGCAGAGGTGTAATTTCCTTGTGTTTCACTGTCTGCTGTGCTGTAGCTCACAATGACCAGAACGGTCACTTTCACTTAACTGCATTTTTCTTTAAAAAGGGTGTAGAACCGGCTCCATGGTGCTGCTGCTGTTTTTGCTTTAATGTCAGGAGATCACAAACTGATTCCAGGAGTCTGAGAGAAAATGATTGGTGCTGCTTCGCTTGACACAATGATGTAAGGTACGTTTTTAATAAAATATTGTAACAACAGGTTTTATTAGCATTTTTTATGTGGAACGACTGAGACATTGTGTTTGGTCCAATTGATGGAACCTTGAATGCAGTAATACTAGAGCATAGTAATAAATATGTCCCCATCGGGCACTGTGGCTAGTGATGCGTGAGGACATCAATATCAGATCAGTATCAGCAGATATTTTCTTGAAGAAGATAATCACAGAGTTTAGATTTCAGCAGTATTTCCGATTCATTTTGCATTTATTGCAATCTGGAAGAGCGAAGACTTCGGTCCTGCTGGAGTGCAATGCCTAAATTTACTTAATTATTCTCATTTTCCTGCACTTTCTTAAATGTTTTTTTTTTTCCTTGTAGGCACATGAAAAACGTCAGATATTCCCATACAAATCCTACACTGGTGCATCCCCAGTTGTAGCATCATATTTTTGGCATAAAGCACATCCATAATGAAGAGACATGATCATACTTGATAATTTAAAAAAAGTGTTAATGAGATGTGGACCTACAGAGCTCCATTTGCGTCCATACAATTGAAAACTGGATCTTCTACTTCTGCATTACTGTTAAAAGCAAACAGCATGAGCTTCACATTTCCATTTAGTCTTATGCATGAGAATACGGTCTCTTACAGCCTTAAAAGGCTGGTTAAGGATTTTTAAACACAGTCATTTCCGGTCAGAACAGCGACAATGACGTGACAACAATCACACTCGTAGTGCGACTTGCAGCCACTGCCAATTAACACCATGAGCGCTTCCCTGTTAGCACCTTCAGTACAAGGGAGCTGTGAGATTTCACAAAGCCTACACTGCAATCACAACTTCCAGGCAAAAAAAAAAAAAACTGGAGATGTTCACCTTCACATACTTGGCAAACTACCTGTACTTGCACCTGGATGGCTGAGAAACTAGACTTCAAAAAGGATTTAACAAAGAAGCCTTCTATTCGAGGACTCATCTTAAATTTGTTACTGTGACTTGACATCTTTACTAGCTTGATATCCTTCCCGTGAGAATAAGTAAAGGACAATAGTGCAAACTAATCCAGCATTACAATGGGCCAACTTGAGCACAAAGCAAGTTCAGGGCAGTTCAATGACACCACACCTTTGGCAGCTCTTTTGCTGCATTCTATAGACACAATAAAAATACAAGTGATCCCACTGTGGCTCTTGCTTTCACTGCAGGAATACAGGAAAAGACAACAGCTGATAATACAGGCTTTCTAAAACAGAAAGAAATGAAACGCACTGTTCTTCCTATCCTGATTGTGCTCCAGAAGGTTATATCACTATCTCAAGAGCAAGTTTTGACATGAAACCAAAGCTGAAACACTTTTTTAAAATTTTTTATTCCTGAGTCTGCCACGTTTACTCAAATAAACTCAATTCCACTATAGCTCTGATCATATAGACACCTCCAGACCGCCATCATTACGCAATAAAATAATTCATTCAAATATTTGCTGATTTGGCTTCATAATTATTGTATAATTCAGATAAAGATGTTATTTTAGATGTTGGTGGCCTAGTGGTTAGGGATTTTGCCACAGGATCGGAAGATTGTGGGTTCAAACCCCTTTCCGCTAGGTTGCCTGAGGTACCCTTGAGCAAGGTACCGTCCCCATCACTGCTCCCCGGGCGCTTTCATAGCTGCCCCCTGCTGCACGGTGTTTGTGTGCATGGGTTAAATGCAGAGAATGAAAGAGGAAACACATTGGCAGGATCTCACAAATGAATATATGTTTGCATATACAGACTACTGAAATGATTTTTTTCAGTTGTTTTGATTAATCGTTTAATTTAAAACAACTACACTCCTCTTTTACCTAGATGTTGTTGGTAAGAAAAAAAATGAACAGAAAAATCAATCCTTTTTCTTCCCTTTTTCTAAAGACAAACAAAATGTATTAGCAGAATGAACTAACGTGAGCTGGGACTCTGTCAAGCATCTAAGTGGGCAGGTATATCTCACTCATTAGCATTCGAGTAAAAGGGTGTGTTAACTGTTTAAATGATCCACAATCACAGAGCTGCGACTGTTCTGAAGTGTAATTCCCTGTAAGCAAACCCAGGGCCTCATGCCCAAAAATCTCCCTTTCACACAGAAGGGGTTGTTGGCCACAGCCAGCCAGGCAGGGGGTCCCTATGTACTCAAGGAAACGTCTGTTTGTCCACCACAGCAATCACAACACAGGCGACAAGGCAAAGTCGTTTTCATGGAGGGTGGGGGCAGGGCGGGTGTGAATGGTGCTCAATCTGGGCCTCTGTGAGCATCACAAAGGGTCAGTGAGAGTGAAGTCTGGCCCCACAGCAACAGAGCTGGCTTTCAGCCCACCTGTGGCTGAAACACACACACAGCTGCATTTACCTGCAGGTAATGGCCTCTCTGGTTACCTGTTCCCATGAAGTCCATGGATCTGAAACAGCATGGTCAAAACTAGCAAAGGGCTGTGTTAATGTCTCATAGGAGATACAATGTTCAGACAAGCTCTAAGTAGGTACACTTTTACTCAAAGGGTGACTGAATCATTAACCTACACAATGTGAAAGTGAAAGTGACCACTCCTGTCATTGTGAAACGCAGCACAGCACAACACAATGAAATTCAACCTCTGCGTTTCACCCATACACACATGTGCAGCAGGGGGCAGCTATTAAAAGTGCCCGGGGAGCAGTGATACGGATGGTACCTTGCTCAGGGCTACCTCAGGGCAACCTACTGGTGAGGGAATCGAACAATCTTCCGATCCTGAGCCAACTCCCTAACCACTAGGCCACCGCTGCCCCAATACCACTAAGATCCCATTATTAATGAGAATTCTCCTCATTCCTCAAAAATGGCAAGTCTAAAAAGCAGTACTTTCTGGAAAAGCCAACAATAAAAAAGCTGCGTGCCACAGAAAACATAATAATTCAGTAATAGCACTATTATATCTACAATATATTCTATTGTATCTTTTTTGTAAATACACAAATTAAAACCACCTGTGTGTGAAATTTGTGACAAATGAATCAATAAAATAGTCCAAAAATGACTTAATTACCTTCAAATAAGTGCAGTATTTTTCTTCTCCTAAAAAGCTGACAAGGTTTTCTTCCAAAGTCACAACATCCTTGATATTTCATATTGATCTTTCTTTTTAAAAGATCATAAACCCTGCACAGCCAGCTGACTGCAAGACACAGGCAGACAGGCTTAATATTCAGCACTGAATGACCTATTCGTGACAGATCACTGACTCAATTCAGCCCTCAGTGGACCCAGTGAAATTAGAACTGGCCTCCACCACGACAAAGGTCGATTGTCTCAAGGACTTATATCCACACCACTCCTGGATAAGGAGAACTTTACAATGAGATGATCTGAGCTATGGTGCCTACATCGCCTTCTCCTTCTGTGGTATTCACAATCTGGTTCAGAATGCAAGAAAGCCGAGTTAATATTCTAGCAACAGTGGACACATTGTTACATGTTCATTCCAGCACACGGCCGTGAACTGTAGGCCAAGAAAGCCTTTGTTCCAGAGTTCAACTACTGCTGATGGCACACAGTATTTGCAATATGTTGGGACAACATTCAGCGATTTAACCTTTCAGAAGTGGAGATGGATTAGACTAAACTAGGACTAAATTGATTTTGTAGTCTGCTAATAAATATTGTATGGTGCATGGCTCGTGTCTCTGTTTTTGTCCATTTTCTTTTATATGCTTACCAAATCAATTGTGCCCCAAAATGAACAAATTATTATAAATTATTAGCATAATTACCGACGTGAAATTTAGTTCAGAGTGTTTGTCCCAGCAGCAACAATATCCACGACCGTTAATATATAATGTTCAGAAAAATGATGAGATGTTTGGCAGAAAGTTAATATTATGTTCCTGCCAAAGTTCTACACCAACATGTCTTTAGGGCCAGCTCAGGCACTAAATCTGATTCCCATTCTACAGAACTGCAGACTGACTTATGAGTATGAGCTCAAAACAATCCGTTGTTTCTCTTTACTTCAGAGAGAAGAACAATGAGCCCAAGCTTTATCCCTTGAGGGTAAACATGGTAAGCTATTTCAATCCTACTTCAATCTAGGTTGGGTTCATTCTCCTGGCATTGTTGGCCTAATTAGCTATCAAAACCACAACCAATCTAACAGAAACAGAAAGGTACTATTACGGCTGCCCTCAAAACCACATCATGAGCACTTCCGAGCTGGCTAGTTATGGTGTTGATTTCATGTGTTGAGATTATCCATGTGGCTGTTTGGAACTGAAGGCACATCAGCTGAAGCTTCCCACTGAGCCAGCTCTGCTGAGACAAGCAAAGCGTCTGGCTGGGGGGCACAAGCTCTGAGCAAGCAGCTGTTTATACTAAATCCACGCTAATTTGAAATGTTCTACGCTGCTTAAGGAGAATGTGAGCAGCCAAGGAAGAAATCAGAGCTGCTATGAGAGGGACACACTCGGATCATTCAATTACAGTAGTATAGTGTGAAGACATGTCAGTGGTCAGAAGAAAAACACTTACTTGCATGAGGACAAGAGACTTCATACAAGTTTTCCCATTTAAATAGAATCCAGCACCATTAACACAGTTCTTTGAGACATGTACACCTTCAAATGATCCAAACTGCAATGTTTGCAACTCAGATTGCAGATTTCGTTGAGAATGGAAATTGGAATCAATTATTTTTTAACTGATTACTGATTTTGAATCCAAACGTTGATTCATCAGAGGCATAAGAGTATTATATTTTCAGAGCTGTATAATGATGGCAGAATCACATTAAAATTGGGGAGATAATTGCTTTTAAAAGTTTAATGGACATAAGACAGCATATTTATTGCACTTTGTATTTTGGAAGAGCTTTTAGGTAATAATGTGCCAGTGTCATTTCAGCTGATCAATAATTGTTTATCATTTTCGATTACCTATCATAATTAGATCAATAATAAGCATGTTGCATACTCCAACGGGTTGACCTGTCCCTTTTTTGTCCTGTCTTCTTGGTTTGCATTTTCTAACTCTACTCCGTTTTGGATGGGTCACATGTTGTTTGGATTTTGGGGGTTTTCAAGTAAGCTTTCATTCTGGTTGAGGTGGGCATGATTAACACATGAAACGGCTGGCTTATTGCAGCCGCACAAGATTTATTTTCTCCATTCTATTGAACAGGGTGCGCCCAAAACCAAACCTGCACATACAAGAACTTAACATCTACAAAACATGTGGGCGAGCTTGAAAGCGGTCCTGGTCTAAGCCTTAGCTTTCACGCCCGATAAGAGTTGGAAAGTGAGCAGGTGTGCTGCAGCAAACTGCCCTATTCAAACACACCTTCTCTGATAAAAGCATCAAGGGCAGTAAACCCCTCCTTTTACACAGCGCCACAGATGGCAATAAATCATGAACATTTTCAGTGTCTCAGCACAGAATATGTGGAAGAGCGAATAAAGGTAGAAGAGTTATAATGACTCATGAAAATGGCGCAGATCAATCACGCAATAAAGCAATGTGTTGCTTTAAAGGACCGGTTCAGTGAAAAGAAGAAAAGAAAAGAGGATAAAAAAAAAAAAACCCTCACTTTCTCCTCCTGATACCAAACGCAGTCAGTTTTTCTGCAAAGGATGAAAGTCAACGTCTTTAGGGATCAAGGTGGAAAAAAAAAATCATCTGATTGAAAAGTATTAATCAACGAAGGTGTCATCAGATTTGTCATGCAGTCACATCAACGCAACTGTGAAGAGGGCTTGTACCTTAAAAGGATACAGGAAGTTGATTCACGTGGCAACACTAGGTCCAATTAACAAGGACCTGTCTTAGCAACAGAGAACTTCAGTCCCTGTATCTCCAAAATACACATTTCCAGTATTTTATTCTGGCAGCTCTAGAGTAAAACCAAAAGGACCAAACTTTCATCATTAAGCCTTTATTGACTGCTAAACTGCAGCTGGATTAAAACAGTGAAACATGTCCTTCCTGCCGGAAAGTGAAAAAAGTGAAAGTGACTATTCTTGTCAGTGCGAGGTCACAGCACACAGTGAACCACAACGAAACTGGACCTTTGCATTTAATCCCTGCAAACACCGTGCAGCAGTGGGCAGCCATGAAAGCGCCCGGGGAGCAGTGACGGGACGGTACCTTGCTCAAGGGTACCTCAGTTGTTTCATGACTCAAACAAACCCAACTTCTTTTCATCATGTTTTACAGTATAGATATGAACTTGACCTTCACTACTAAAAACACAGTGGTCTTCATTTTACCAGCAAAATGTATCTGAAATGAAAAATGAATGCAAAGTCAGAAGTAATACAAAATAAAAGGTAAGGTGAAAGAATTAGAGATGATGGTACCCAAGCATAATTTCCTTTTCCAGCACTGCTACCTTGAGGGTCGCCCAACACCTTTAAAATAAGGCTATTTCTCCACCGATACTGATGCCTTTTCAAGTAACGATACAACATTTCACGGTATTGTATCATTACACACCACGTTCTTGCATTGCATGTTTGTCCATGGCCAGCGAGTTAGATCAGGGAACAATAAACAGGTTTTCTGGGCTAAATGCTCCCCTGAACACTATTCTAAGTCTTAAATACTGTCCTTCTATAACACTAACATTACCAACATGAGGGACATTTTCAGACCACTTCAATTTCGCTGCATCAAAAAAAAAAAGTACTAAACAGAGACGCTACCATGTCATATCAAACCAAATCATTCATATCTTAACATATTACACCCTTAATGGCAAAATATCCAAAATAACCATATCTAGCCCTGTTAGCCGACCTGAGAGCGGTGAATTGAAAACTGTGTGATGGAAGTACCGCGCGACTATTTGTAAATTATCCAATATGTTGACTGGTGGCCTCTGGTCACGCATTCCCAGCTGCCTCACATAGCAACGACATTATGCTTTGACAATTATTGCCATGCATTAGCCCAATCTCCACAAAGTCATGTCAAAGCAGCTCCATCTGAGCCACCTTGGTTTCTTTTCTTTTGCATGGTTCATCAGTGTGATGAGCCTCCCTATAACCTTGAGGTGCGAGGCCTGTGGGATGGTACAGCCTAGAGGGGTGGAAAAGCACACAAAAATGGCTGCGCAGGCATGAGCCTAGGTGGCAACGTTTCATAAGCACCTTTACTGCGCACTGTATTTTTCTTCCCACATTTGAAGCGTGAATGATGGCATGGATTTCTCCAGGACAGGATGTCCTGATGCGGGAGAGCGGTCCTCCAAGTCAGTGGTCAGTGCATCCTCCTCTGCTACCGTTTCTGTGCACCTGCAGCGACGTCCTTCAGCACACATCCCACCACCCGGCCCGGGACCACAGTGCCCCCATGCATTTTTAAAAGGCCTCTCCGAAGACTGCTCTCCACAAGATCTGCAATGCGTAGAAGCATCCCGAGCGGACACACAAGCTCACTCTCTTTTCGGCCCACGATCACGATCATGACCCCACCTCTGGAGCAGTAAGTGAAACAGATAGCAGACATATAGAGAGGGGGAAGGTGTGAGAATGAGCCAAGAGATGGAAAATAAGAGGAAAAACATGAGAGGATGAACACACTGATGTAGGGTGTAGTCCCAGTTGCTCGGGATGGACACTTCACCCAGACTGGGAGGCAAAAGAAACAGGACAGATGCACCTTTAGGGTTTTTTTTTTTCCCCCACCAAGCATCCTTTATCAGAGAGGCTGCTGGCAAAACAGAAACACTGCCATCATGATCATCCCATAATTTAGCAGGGTTATCCTTCAAGGAGCACACACACACACGCGCACACACACACACACACACACACACACACACACACACACACACACACACACACACAGGTAAATCTCAGCTCTTACCTTTGGCTGCCCCGGCGGCGGCGCACAGCAGGGCGGCGAGCAGCAGCCCGGCCGCGGAGGAGACGCCTTTACAGCCGCGGACCCGCATCCCGTCTTCTTCTCAAACGCCAAACGGGCCGAAAGCGCTGCTGGGTTCTGTCCTCCTCCTTGTTTTGATTCCCTCCTTTCTCAGGAAAATATCCAGAAGATGTGCAGCTCGCTTACAGAGCTGACTCTAAGATGGCTGCCGCCGCCACCGCCGTTCTGCTCTCTCTCTCTCTCTCTCTCTCTCTCTCTCAACACACAGCTAAGCTTTGCCCCGCTCCTCTCTCTCTCTCTCTCTCTGTCCAAAGGGAGCTACGTGCTCAGTGACGTCACAGCTGTTATTGTGGGCGCAGGCTGATCTCTCTCTCTCTCACACACACACACACACACACACACACACACACACACAGAGGTAGAGAGAGATTAAATCACAGCATAGGGAGAGAGACATTAGACAAGAGCGGAGAGAGGGAGAGAGGAGGGAGAGAGAGGGAAGGAGAGAGAGAGAGACAGAGGAGGAAGGGAGAGAGGAGGTAGAGGGAGAGAATGGATGGAGAGAGGAGGGAAAGGTAGAGGGAGAGAATGGATGGAGGGAGGGAGAGAGAGAGGGAGAGGAGGAAGAGAGAGGGAGAGGAGGTGGAGAGAGAGAGAGGAGGAGGAAGGGAGAGAGAGAGGAGGAGGAAGGGAGAGAGAGAGGGAGAGGAGGTGGAGAGAGGGAGGAGGTTGAGAGGGAGAGAGGAGGGAGAGGTAGAGGGAGAGAATGGATGGAGGGAGGGAGAGAGGAGGGAGAGGTGGAGGGAGGTAGAGGGAGAGAATGGATGGAGGGAGGGAGAGAGAGAGGGAGAGGAGGAAGGGAGAGGAGGTGGAGAGAGAGAGGAGGAGGAAGGGAGAGAGAGAGGAGGAGGAAGGGAGAGAGAGAGGGAGAGGAGGTGGAGAAAGGGAGGAGGTGGAGAGAGAGAGAGGAGGAGGAAGGGAGAGAGAGAGAGGGAGAGGAGGAAGGGAGAGAGAGAGAGGAGAAGGAAGGGAGAGAGAGAGAGGGAGAGGAGGGAGAGAGAGGAGGGAGAGTTAGAGAGAGAGAGGGAGGTAGAGGGAGAAGGGAGGGAGGGAGGGAGAGTTAGAGAGAGAGAGGGAGGTAGAGGGAGAAGGGAGGGAGGGAGGGAGAGTTAGAGAGAGAGAGGGAGGTAGAGGGAGAAGGGAGGGAGGGAGGGAGAGTTAGAGAGAGAGAGGGAGGTAGAGGGAGAAGGGAGGGAGGGAGGGAGAGTTAGAGAGAGAGAGGGAGGTAGAGGGAGAAGGGAGGGAGGGAGAGGTAGAAGGAGAATGGAGGGATGGAGGGAGGGAGAGGTAGAGGGAGAATGGAGGGAGGGAGTGGTAGAGAGAGGGGGGAGAGGAGGGAGAGGTAGAGAGAGAGAATGGAGGGAGGGAGAGGTAGAGAGAGAGAGAGCGGTAGAGGGAGGGAGAGAGGCTGATATTTCTAATCTCCTGTGGTCTGGACCGGCCTGCTGGCTGCCGTTTATTTATCAGGTTGTGTGATGCTGTGAGGAGATGGTCTGAGATAGTTCACTGCTGTAAGAGGGATACACAGCAGTAATGGCGCTACACCTTCTAACGAGCCGAAATAAATCGTATTTGCTGTTTTTACATTCACGGTAACGAAGCGGATGAACTAAATCTGCTCCACATTCAGAAACCAAACCCAGCACGGTTTACAGAAGACAGCCGACATCCGCTCCTTCAACAGAATTAAACACTGCCCACCTATTTAAAGATGAATTGAAAAGAAACGAGGTTGGACTGATAAACGAAAACAGTTTATCTGCTGAAGGGGGGCCTTGAATTAAACGACATTAAAATGAACCGTGTCACGTGACTCGTTTCCACGCCTCTGGAAGTTAGAAGGTTAAAGAAGCATCTGCAGGCCAAAGCATCATCCACGTGTCTGCAGTTAGTTGATTAGACAGTATCTGCTGGTACACTGTGAAAAATAAATAAATACAACAGGATATAACTAATAACTCTCTATTGGTCTGAATCTACTAAAAATCAGTAGGTTGCCCTGAGGTACCTTTGAGCAAGGTTAGGTCCCCAAAAAAGCCTGAATGATCTGATCTGAGATTACATAAGCTTTTCAACTTCCACAATGCAAAGAGAACTCAAGGTACTGCAATGAAACAGCCATGTAGCCTGAAGAAAACTGATTATCGGTGAGCATAAACTTCAGAGCATTGAACTTCAGAGCAATGAACAAAAGTCCATGTGGTCTGATGAGTCCAGATTTTATGCTGTTCCAGAGTGATGTGCACATCCCAAAAAGAAAAGAGGTGGATGAACTTTATTTCTTTACTTTTCTTTTTAAGTTATTAAGCATTACGCACATTGGAATGATGGTTAGATCTGCTATGTCACAGTGAGAAAGTGCTATGGACCAATGGCTCAAGAGGTCCCAGGTTTGAATCCCACCTCCAGCACTACCACCACTGAGTCCCTGAGCAAGACCCTTAACTCTGAATTGCTCCAGGGGGACTGTCCCTGTAATTAGGACATGGAAGTCGCTCTGGATAAGAGCGTCTGCTAAATGCCGTAAATGTAAAGGTACTAAGTTTAATCCCAGCTAGGACAAACTGGGTCCTTTCAGTCTGGAGCTTGCATTTTCTTCCCGTTTGTGTATGGGTTTTTGTTGGGAGTCCCAGTTTCTTTCCACAGTTCCAAGACATGTGCATCAAGTGAGTTCAGGTTTGTCTGTTTATCTGTGTGTCTGCTTTGCAACAGACTGGGAACCTGTCTCCAGTGCCCCCTGTAAACCCCCTTCCCCATCATCTGTGTTGCTTGCCTACAGCAAATCAGCAACTGTATTCATTATATTCCCAACAATAATAAAAAGATTTGTAGAAAGTAAGGATAAAGATAAAAGCATCTGCTCAACATATGAAAGAACACTGCTGCATCACCACACATAAGACAGAGGTCAAAGGGCATTAATCTTGAGTGACAGTCATTGTCCTTCTCTGATCATTTAGGAAGTGTTCTCATTAAGATAACTATATTGAAAAAGCTGGTAAAACTGCAGAATATGATGTAAAATTCAAACGATAATCACTTATTTAGCAAAAATAAATATGAGGCCTGTCTCATTACTAATTATGAACTGAACAAATACAGCAAACAATAGATAGATGGCTCTGTGAGCTGGAGCTGTCTCTGGCCAGCGGCTTGAACTCAACACAAAGAGCATTTGTTCCCTTCTGGCAAGAGACAAACTGGCTCAGAAAAAGTGGAAGCCCCCATGAACCCCCCAGATGTCTATTCCTCTGGAGAGTATTGAGCTCTTTGTGTATGTTCTATAGTGAGAAAGTGCAACATTTAGAACAGCAACAATTCCCAAGAGGCCCTTTCAGAAGATCCTGTGGTGGTAGGAAGAGAAGGATTTACATTTATGGCATTTAGCAGATGCTCTTATCCAGAGCGACTTATAATTCCTGATTACAGTTTCCCTGGAGCAAGTTGGGGTTAAGGACCTTGCTTAAGAACCCAATGGTGGTGGGAGGTGGGATTCGAACCTACGACCTCTTGGGCCATAGGCGAGTATCCTACCAGTAGAGCACCACCAGCCCCATTTTTTATGGAACCTCTACATTATGGGGTTCTGTAACTAAACAGCTTCACAGTACCATTTACAAACAAGGTTCCCTGAAGAACTAGTCATTCAAAAGTTCTTTAAGGAACCAAATGCTTTTCTATCAACTTTATTTTACAGTTATGGAGAGTAGGTTTCTCCCAATGTATGTTTGGGTTTCATCTGGGTGATCCAGTGTCCTCCATGTCCAAAGACAGGAGGGCTGGAGATAGTCAACTACCCCTTGGTGTGACTCTGTGTGTGTTTGTGTGTCTGCCTTATGAAGATCTGAGGATCTGTTCTGTCTTCACCCCATGAGCACTGAGACAGACTTCAGCATCCCCCATGACCTTGATTAGGATGAGCAGCTCAGATAATCTCAGATGGGTCTGGAGTGTGGGTGTAGCTCTAAAATGGAGATTTACTCCACTCTTAATGCCTACCTTCTCAAGGTGCACACCTGAGGATTTGTTTATAGTATGGTCTCCTGTTCTCTTTAATGTTTTGTCTTTTCTTTACCACTCCATTGAGTCCTGTTATGAGAAAAGGAGGTTGAACGAAAGAACCTGACAAGCATACTGATCATTTCATGCCAGACTTCAAAGATCTGGTTCTAGTTTTGTAATCAGTAACCTTTTCAAACCTGAAACCCCTCGTCCCTCGTGTTAAGAGGCTCCTCATAGACACGATGAGATTTAAGGATTGAGTGTATCATGCTATTAGAGTGAAGGAAAGCCAAGTTAATGCTTCAGGTCTGTTCCTCTAATTCCAATGTTTCTTACCTTCCTTAAAGCAGGATTTTTTGGCTAGGCCTATAGCCTGCAGCAACAGACTTCAAAATAGGCAAGCTATTTTAGATCTTGTGTGTGAATGTGTGTGTGTGTGTCTCTACAGGTCGAGAGGAGTAAGAGGAAGAGAGAGAGCATTGAGATGGTACCAAAATACTTCGCCACCACGTCCCATTAAAAGAGCATCTCTATCTTTTAGCTAAATGTTTTGTTTTTCTTTCTTTTATAAATGTATTCTTAAATACATTTGATGAAGGTCATTGGGTTGCATTATCTTATGTAAAAAACAAATGACAGCAGCAACAACAATAATTATGACAGCATTGTTAAGGGTAGTTTTTATATATAATATAATTTCATAATATAATATTTGATACTATTATAACAATACATACCATTTTTATATAATTCACATTGAATACATGTTTATACAAATAATAGTACTAAAATGATTATATTGATATTTATGTATTAATATTGAATTTTGGAGTATTAGCAGTAGCTGAAGTGGTAGGGGAAGTCTTCATCTTCTTCTGGCTGCCTCCGTTTAGGGGTCACCACAATGGACAATCTGTTTCCATTTCTTCTGGTCCTCTGCATCTTCCTGCTTTGAACCGACTACCTGCATGTCCTCTCTCACCACTTCCATAAACCTCCTCTTTGGTCTTCCTCTTTTCCTCTTTCCTGAAGTGGTAGTGGAAGTAGTATTAGTGATAGCGGTAATGGTGTTGTTTTGGTGTTGGGCTTTTCCAGTGCCCAGAAAAAAATAAAAGTTATTGAGAGGGAGGATTCAAATAGACCCAATCCAGTAATGACCTAAGGCTTAAAATAAGGCTTTAAAAAAGTCTGCGTATTATTTAGTCTGTGTATGCATTACCTTAATGGGATCACTCAGCAGCGCTTGCCACTTAGGCAAAATCTAAACTCAAAGTCAACTCAGAAATTGAATAAAAGCACCCTTCAGTGTTTTTCTTTATCCTTCCTAAATACATCCCATTTGCATTCAGCGTGAACTCATTTGATAATTCCCTTTCATTAAGTCGAACATTTTCACTAAGGGGCAACGATAAGCCAATACTAGATGCTGGAGGATTTCTTTCCAATATCATGGAGGTTCACAAACTGTGGTGCCTGAGCCTTTAAAAATGGCTTCCCCTGCAGTCTATTTCAGCAGCAGACCTTCAAAGGCCCTACCTTATAATTCTCTCATTGCAATCTTCACTCCCCATGCAAAGCAGTCCAGTGTATTACTGCTCAAGGTCACTTACTTATTAAACCTGTGCTTCCTCAAAGCGGAGCACTATCCTGCATTCAGCAGTGACTTCAGCCTGTTTTCTTGAAGGAACTCCTTTATCTTTTTGGAGCAGCAAACAGGCAGCGTTACGAGGAGAAAGCTCCTTGATTTATTCATTTCACAGAAGCTTTAGCTTGGCTGATGAGTCAGTTTGGTTTGATATTCTATTATCTGGGGAACACAAAAACAAAGACTGTCTCTGTAATAAGTTGGGTTGTTGTGCATGAACAATGTTAGACTACCCCATTTACTGTTTATCCACGGAAATGTTTGCTGCCTCCAGAGATGGCTGGCTGTGTAAAGCCATCACAGACGCAGAGAGATAGACAAGACGAAGCTGTCAGAAAGCTGCCAATCTCACTGCTGCGCTCGTCTGCAGCGTCTCTACTCTGCTGTGGTGAACGTCTTCATCTGCTGCTTCTCAGGAGAGTCCTCAGAGAGAGGCTGGGTTGACTGAATGTGTCAGAGTTGAAGACAGAACCCAGATTCCCTGTAGATCCCACTAGGCCTGGAGATCATATGAGGCAGAATATTAATGAGGGACTGAAAACACTAGCTGCAAAAATCAGAACCAGGAAACTGAACAGCATGTGTTGTTTTTTGCTTGTAATGCTGGTGATGAAAGGACTAGTTCAGTGTGAAATGCTAATGTTGCGATCATTACAAGAAGTGAATAGCAACCAATCATTGTATATGCATCTGAAATCGTGTAAATGGCTGGTTATCTTCATTTCCCTGGTTAATTATTATAAAATGGTAGTTTACTATCACATGTTCTTAATACAGTCATATTCTGCCTGAATCTTATATAAATTAGATAAGAGAAGCTTTCAAGGCCTTGATGGAAGCAGCTTTCGTAAATGATCTTTAACACCTTGGTTACAAGACAGATCAACCTCCAGAATGTTACATAAAAACAGCCTCTATTTTATTCTTTGGATAAATGGATGTGCATAACAATTACATGTATTGTTATAATGAAATATTATATAAATATTACATATAAATGAAATATTTATATAACATGAAATATTATATAAATATTATATATAAAAAAGATCATTATCAATGCCGATAAATTATGCACATATTGAAAAGGTTCTATACTAAGCAAAGTTCCTTTTCTCCCTAGAACTATATTTTAGACCTTTTCAGTAATATATTATATAATACAAGTGTAAAATATAGTTCTAGGGAGAAACAATAACAATATATATTTTAAGAAATCAAATAACTCTTTCTAGACCTTAAAATACTGACTAGGATTTTTTTCAAAATGGCGGCATGTGCTTTTGATGTGAGTGTTGTGCTGATGGAGTGGCTTTGACAGTCACATTTTAAAGACATTGATCTCTGACCTCTATTAAAAGGCTCTCCTGATGCTCCAATTCACGCCTTTGCAGCAGAGCTCTCACAACAGAGCCGTCGGGTCCTGTGCTACTGCAGGATATCATTCACCTGAAAACATCACTCCCCTGAGACAATAGGCCCTCCCCCAAAACCAAATGACCCATAGAGGTTAGGATACTTTACTGCCCTGTATAAGCAGCACTATTGAAAGGATCACTGCTACTCTGGAATGAGACCACAGCTGAAATACCCTCCATGGGTGCACATACACATCACTGATGTCTTCCCATATGTTTTCTATAAATGCATTAATACATTGCATATGTCTTTATTGTTATACCTTCCAAATCCCTTTTAATTTCTCACTGCAGTATTACTTCATATTTTATATGAGTTTTAATAATTAATTATTATTATTATTATCCTGTGATGGACTAGTAACCTGTATCGTTTTTTTTTTTCTATTACGATTTTTAATTCAGCGGGAGAACAGCTAAACAGGCAAAGGAAGGAAGCAAGCTGTTCCCCTAATTACTGCAACCCAGTCATATGGTGAGTGGGTGAAATTAAAGAAGGAAAAGAGTGTCGGGCCTGCTTCCCCCACTGGATCCTGTGTGAGAAGGACAGCAGGCTATATATGTGGGCTAAACAGCTGGACAGCACATTTTGCTGATACGACACCAGCCCAGATCGGTCCATGTTCTCTATATAAAAGGGGTAATTGCACAGTCAAGTGCAGCACTCTCCATCTGGAAACATCAACACAGGCAATCAGAAATGTTACATGGCTGATAAATGTCACCAACACCTTCATCACTTATAATAATATAATATTATTATTCATATAATAACCCCTAAGCCAAATACTTACTTGTGCCATCTTTAGCAGCAAAAACTGTAAACTTCTAGTAATATAGGATGAGTCTGTTTTTAATGACCCCCTCTTTTCTGGTTCAGTTAAGTTCAAGAACAAACAAAAATAGGAAATCAGAAAGGAGGCAAATACTTTGTCTTAGCACTGCATCTACTGCAGACAAAACCGTTGTTAATCTCGACAGATGTGACAAATATGTTCAGCAAATAATTTTAGTCCAATCGGTAAATGTTAGTTTGTGTTGAGCCAGTCATATCTTTCATTTTGCAAACAAGACAAACTGATAGACCTGATCACTAAACCCCATCAGTGAAGTTCAGCATTGGGTTTTCAGTGGTTTAACTGGAGTAATGCAGCAGTGATTGGACCAGTGACGTGCCAGAATAGTGTTGACCCTATGCTAGTGCTGAGAGCCTGCATCGATGAAACTGGCTGCTGTGGAAACATTTCTCTCTTAAAACTAGGCTGGAGAGATGAAAGTGCATGTGTTGAGATCACTTTGCTACCAGGAAAAGAAAGTGGGCACAAGATACTGAGCCAACGCAAGTGGAAGAGATGTGAGGAAAAGAATTGACTGTGGGAGTAAGAAGCTGTTGCACTAATGACGTCCTGTTAGATTTATTTTGGTATCTTTTTTCAGATAAAGTGCTGTACATTGTGTTCCCTACAGCATGGCTGTCTGGTCTGGTCACACTGAAAAGCTTTGACTCTATAACGATTCAGCAAGACTACAAGACTAATCAGCTTATGATCATTCAATGCATCATTAAATCTCAAATGTTTCATTAATGTTTTTAGTAGGCTGAATGTGCCAATATACATTTTTTACATTTCAAAATGGCCATTTGGTAAATGTTTAGTTTTTGGTGCCAAAAAGCAGGGAAAAATCCAATCCTATCCAATAATAAAACCCATTTACCACTTTAACTAATTACAGCTCTGTCACAACTAAATCTGATCTCACACTGATTATATGTTAGATTAATAGAACCGAAATACAATTAAACACAGAAGCAGCTACACATACACACCACAGCTGCCATACACATTTCTCTCTCGTGTTTATAAAAGATGGATGAAGAGAAATTTCTAAGGAGATGAAACAGAAGGTCATTTACTTGCCAAAGAAAGGAATAAAGTCAGATGAAAATAAGTTAAAAAATAAAAAATGGGCATCCATAAAGGTACAGCAGACTGCCCAAACCAGATAAACATATTAGCGCTCATCTTTGGGAAAGAATGTTTTTTTTAAATCATTTTGCTTTTTTTATTAGCTAAATGATGGACTGGCTCCAGTGTGTTTTTCCAGCTTTCAACTTATATGTGCTAGGATAAGCTTCAGCACCACCTGTGGCTCTAGTCAGGATAAGTGGTTAAGTGATCAGTGAAAAGTGAATGAATATTTAAGCAAATCCTAAAACTGAATTTGGGAAGTCTTTGCAAAAAAGTTGGAAATATCCCTTCTAGATTTCTGTAGAAAACTGAAAGCATTGATATTACACTAAAGGGTCTGTGATTATGTAATTTAACTGCGATTATGTAATTTGTATGTCAATAGTGGTTCAATCCAGGTTACAAACTCAGTGACAAGTTAAATGAAGCAATTGCATTTTAACTCACATCCAATACATTGTTTTTCACTCTGTTAGTCAGATGACCTTGAACAGTTTCTTCCACTCATTCTGACTGGTTTTCACCTGCATATGAAAGAGTTTTGAGTAAAAGCTTGGAGCTTTCATGCACTCTTCACCAAAGGTCTGAACACCCCTAAGAATGCAAAAGTCTCATATGATATCCTTCACCACGGCTTTGCTTCCACGCATGAGCAACTGAGGAATGAAGGCCTACAGGAGCACTAACTGGGACAAGGATCAACAAGACAGAGGTGGAAGCAATAATAACAAGGTGGAACAAAGTGTCCTAACTGGCAAAATCTCAGCCGTGTTCGTTATTGGGAGCATGCTCTTTGTTTTAGTCACTACATTTTGAACCATTTGTATTGTTTTGACCTACAGTAAATTATTGCTTTTTAGAAAATTCAGAACCTGAAAAGTTGGTTTCCAGCTGGAACAAAAAATTGTTTATCTTGTTTGTATCCAACAAGAATGTTGTTCTGTTGTGTACCCCCTCTTCAGCTGATACAACCTTGGTTACAACGGTTCTTGGTCCAAATTGTTGGAAACGCAGGCTGATTCAACAAATGGCACTAAATATCATGAAATGAACCAATTCAAGAACCGGTTCCCTCTTACCGGAAGAGGAGTAGTACAGGTCCATGAGAGTGCTTAGCAGGGCTCTCTTTCTCAGAACACTTCAGGATGGATGGGTGTTAATACAGGTCTAGGTGGGAAACTACTGTCAAAGACAAATTTGGAGCACAATTAACTGTGTGCACTGTGTGCACAACTATTAGGCAAGTGAGTATTTTGACCATTTCATCATTTTTATACATATATTCTAACTCCAATCTGAATAAACTTGAATGCTAATTGGGTTTAAGCAGATCAGGTGATGTGTATTTGTATAATGAGGGAGGCTGTGGCCTAAGGAGGTCAACACTCTATATCAAGGTGTGTAGAATTATTAGGCAGCTTCTTTTCCTCAAAGACAAATGGGCCAAAAAAAGATACAACTGTATCTAAAACTAACAACTAAAAATTGTACAAACTCTATCAGAGGAATGCAGCATTTTTGAAATTGCAAAGCTATCATGGCGCGATCACAGAAGCATCAAACAGTTTGTTGCAAATAGTCAACAGGGTCACAAGAAACATGTTGAGAAAAAAGACACAAATTAACTGCCAAAGATTTGAGAAGAATCAATTGTGAAACTGCCAGGAACCCATGATCCTCCAGCACTGTCATATTCTGAACCTACCTGGAGTGTCCAGAAGTACAAGGTGCTCATTGCTCAGAGATATGGCCAGGGTAATGAAGGCTGAAATCCCACCTCCAATGAACAAGACAAATCAGTCGAAACATCAAGACTGGACCAAGAAATATCTCAACACAGATTTTTAAAGGTTTTATGGACTGATGAGATGAGAAAGACTCTTGACGGACCAGATGAATGAGCCTATGGCTGGACCAGTAACTTGCTCAGAGCTCCACCTCCACTCAGACACTAGCAAGGTGGAGGTAGAAAATAGATCAGCTTTTCGGGTTCAAAATCAACTCCCAAACTTACTGCCAGTTTTTAGAAGACACTTTCTTCAAGCAGTGGTTCAGGAGAAAGTCTGAATATTTCAAGAAGGGTATGATTTCTCTGCAGGACGATTCTCCATCACATGCATATAAGTTCTCCACTGCACCGAAGATGAAAGAATAATGACATGGGCCCTTCCTCACCTGACCTAAACCCTGTTGAGAACTTGTGGACCTTCTTAAACAAGAGATTTACGGGGAAGGAAAACCGTCCAGCTCTCTGAACAGAGTCTGGGAGGCTGTGGTTGCTGCTGCGCAAAAAGTTGTTCAACAGATCAAGAAACTGACCGACTCCATGAATGGAGGGATTATGACTGTTATTGAAAAGAAGGGTGGCTATTTGTGTCATTTTTTTTATCAAATGTTTATTTGTAAATTTAGATTTTGATTATCATTCTCACAGAGAATCATTTAACAGATGAAAGTTTAGTTTTAGTTTTGCATTTAGTTGTGTAATTATTCTGCACCCTAATAGTTGCCTAATAATTCTGCACACATATATGTCCCCTGAGAAAGTTCACATTCACATAATGTTCATAAAATATTCAGGTTTCAGGGTTTTCAACATTTTGTATTGACTGATAGATTTGTTCCAGATTAAAATGAATCCTCAAAAAACAGTGAACAGTAAACAGTGTACACCATTTTGTTTGAACAATACACCAATTTGTAAATTTTCCTAAAGAATCAAAAGATTTGCATATTGTTTTAATTAAAATTTTTAGGAAATTTTAGGAAATTGCAATAATTTATAAAGCATTTTTTTAATACAAAGGACTGGTGACCTGACAGGTGATAGGCCAATTTGAGCCCTGGGTTTGACTCCTGCACTTCCTGCAACTCTGGTGAGGTTGAGCAGGTTGCATAATTAATGGAAGGATTCATGTTTTTATCATTAATGTCAATGATTATAATGCATTTCAAAACTGAACCAGTCAAATTGCCACATAAAAACTGATGCCTCACATGTCTGCTCTTTTGCTTCTCACTGCATCAAACGTCTATTCCCACATACACATGCATTCACTAAACCTCCATCTGAACAGCTTTTCATACCACCACCACGATGGTTCTGCCACTTTGCATGACCTTTTAATTATTGATCCTCTCCTCCAGCAGCAGCAGCAGCAGCTCCTCTATCTTGCTGGAGCCTGATATTAAATTTCTGGCTGCGGTGCATCTGCAGTGTCAGCGCTGTAACTGAGGGGTGGGGGAGATAATTCATATAAGGTTGTCAGTATAGGTGAGGGAATATTTCCCAGCCTGTCATAGAAAAAGAAACATTAGTGTACATTTGAGTTGATCACAGCTGGGCTCATACATCATCATCCATTCTCACACTCCAAATATAGTCAAGCACACACAGCTTTCTGCATGTCTGCTCATCTGCAATGCTCTCACCCCCTGCCTGTTTAGTAAACACCCACCTTGTATTCCCATTGGCTATTTTTCAGGTGTGCCTACCAGATGTATTTTAGTAAGGTGCTGGACCAGTATGAGGTCAATGCAAGTGTACATTTTAAAAGTGCCTGGGAATGTCCTGGAACTGCACTCTCTGCAGAAACATATTCTTTCAATTTGTGCTTGAAAAATTGTGATGGAGAGCCCTATATGATCCATTGGTTCAAAGTCACCCACGTGTATTCTGTTCAGTTCTACTGATTGTGAAGGTCAAAACATACATCATTTTTATGTCACTGAATGTGCCCTTTGGAGAAGTCACTTTAGTCACAAATTCTACCTAAACACAGTCTTTATGACTGTGGCTTGTACTGTCTGTTCCCAGTAAAATCTATTTGAAAGTCACTCAGGCTTCATTCACAAAGGCAGTTCAAGTCTGATTTTTTTTCCAAATGTAATTTTGTTTGAGCGGGACAGATTTTCTGCAGTTTGAATGATGCTTGTGCAACTGAATGTGACCAGAGATCCAATTTCATGTGTCTTTTCATCAGTTGGGGGCAGAGAAGTCAGAGGTGCATTTCAGGTATTATAGCTCAGCCCTTTTATGAACTATTGCATTGTTTTTTCATTATTGTTAAGGAACTCTACAATTAAGGTCTAAGCATATAAATCTGATAGCTTGCTATCCTATTTATTGGAGTACAATAATGGAAATGGACCATCTTAGAGCGGCCATTGACTAGGTATTTTTTAAGTGGTGGACAGTTCTCAACTCAGTGATGGCACCAGTATGACAGAGGCATGGTGGTGTGTATTATACTGGTTTGAGAGTTTCTCGAGTTTTTACAAACATAGGTATTACAGCTTTAGATCAAGAATCCTGTCCATGGATTTTGTAATTGGTGGTGGGTTATTGAACTGTTTATTTAATTGATGCAACTGAAATATAAAACAGGTTAACAGGGCAAAGCAGTTAATTTGGGATTAATGTATTCATACCAGTGAAATACTTACTACCATGCTGCTACCATGTTGATTTAACTGCTGTGCTGAGAATGGTCCACCATGCCAGATATATCTTGTAGTCAGTATACCTTTAGTTGTCTCTTTTCACTGATGGCAACAGATGGTCTAAAGTCAGACATTTTAAACCTACAAAGTGGACCTACAGAGTAGATATTTCTGATGAATTGGCCAATGAACATATGTACCTTATACTTGTGCTGGCTGTAATTTGAGTGTATATCAAGTTTCAGGTATTTATGTTTCCTTATAGTGTTATGTTAGTCCTTTGATTGTGCCTGTATTCAGATTCTGATGCTATTTCCACCTCAACAGGAAGCTGAACGCGTCACCCAGGCTGGCGTAACACACGACACTCTTTAAATAGTCCACTTGTTCAAATATGTCATCCTTCCTTCTGCCCACTCACATATAAGCACATATATCACTGGGACCATTCTTGAGATGAGCTGTCAGTGTCCCTCCACTACCCAACATTGGGGTATTTTGGGATTGCGTCTCAGGATAAGATAATCAGAGGACAGCTGCTGTCTAATTTTAAGCTCAGGCTCTGAGGATATGGACACTGAAAAACCACTCAAGAGACCACCGAGTTAGAGAGGACAACATAACGTAAAATCTTTAAAACTGGGTCTAAATTTTGTCTGATGACATTGCTAGAAAGACTTTTCTTGACAGAGGATCATTGGACATCCAATGACAATTTAGTCTAATCTTCTCCAGTGGAGAATTTTAGACTACAGTGCTAGATATTTTTGGGTGGTGGTGTGTAAAAACCCCAGCAACACCACTGATCTGGAAACTCAGTGTCAAACACTAGTATGTTAGTGTCTCTGTGTTGGTGAGAATGGTGCACTACATGAAATGTTTCATTTGTTTAACGTGGTTAGATGTTATTTATTAGATATTATGATTGGCAAAGAGCAGCATGGGCACTCATTTAAAGGGGTAAAACAAAAAAAAAATGGATTATGACACAATAAGGGAAGTTAAATGTGCATTCATGTCTTTTATTACTTAATGTAGTTCACATTTGTTTTTATGCAACATGTAGCAATCATCGTGAAGATGAAAGAGTGTAACATTCTCTAGGAGAACAGAATAAAAGTCATTTTAATACTGCACAGCCATACTGAGGACATTAAACACCCGCCAGTTTAATCAGTAATCAACAATTTGCAACTGAAACATTCATGCTGATTGATATGACTGATTCCAAGCATGTCATACACAAACATTGGAGTATGGTGCTGGAAGCCTCATGATGTGGGTATGTATCTCTACTAACAGTATTGGAGGATTAAACTTTATCAAAGGAAACATCATTTGAAACAAATAAGTAAATATCTGTATAAAAGTGTATTTATTCTTGTTGGCAAGAAAGGGGGGTACATCCCCAGTGACCCCAAAAAACAGCTAAAACAATTCAAATCTCCTGACTCATTTAACATTTCTGATTTTGACATTGCAAATCTATCAGAGAGATTTTGTCAACTTGGGAGAATTAAAGATGGCTTGCCAAAAGCATCAGGCAAAAACAGAACCAAAATGCTACATACCATAAATGTCTCAAAGCTGTAATTGCCCACAATGGTTTTAGATTATTACAAAGTAATAGTGTTACTTGTGGTGTCTAAACACCTTTTCCCTTTCAGTTTTCACAAGTCTTTGTTTGTCCTCAGAGCCAAGAGACATGTATAAATTAGGACACATGCACCAGAAGTATATTAAATAAATAAAAAAGATAGAATACACGTTACCACTCGTATTTTATTCACAATGTATGCATGTGAGCTTCACTACATTGCATTTTTCCGCATGCATCTGACAGCACTGTATGGGCTGATGTGGAGAGATTTTGAATGTAGAAAAAAGCAAGAGCACAGAGAGCAGTAAGGGATGTCTGATTAGCTGAACTAACCTTGAGTTCATGTTCTTTTTAGTTTGCCTGCTGGTCTAAGCTGACCCACACTACAAGGCTAAGAAAACACCGCCCGCTGATAAGTGATAAGTGAGAGGTCCACATCATCCACCCTCAACAAATGAGTCTTCAAGCCATCCTGATCCAAAAAAGTACAGAGATAAGAAAGACTTGAATTCAAAGGCTGTGTTCCCATGGGGTTGGAGTGTCTTCAAAGACTGGCTGCAATGCTGAAGTGTTATGAAGTAGCTTTTGGTGGTGGAGGCTGTCAGATTTAATTCAGATGCTCTCTGGCTGTACACAGCAGGAGATCATCAGGCAAGAGTCAAAAGAACAGCAGGTTTCTGCACGCCGACTGCCAGCGGTGTGACGGATGTTCTGCCAAGCCACGCTGAGTCTGCTGAGTCACTCAGTGCCTGCCCAGCTCTCACACAGGCTCTCATCCAGCTGGTTAAAGCTGATCTAGAGTCAGTGATGTCTGAATTTTTCATGACAGTGCAAATTTTGATCTAAAAAAGGATGTAAACCAAGCCTAACAGAGTGTTTTGAAGTAAAAAAAAATCTGTTTTGAACATTTGAATCAATTTGTTACAGGAAGGATGTTAACATGCTCGCTAGTACTAATCATCATTATTTGATTTCTGTTGTTACCTGATTATTCCAGTGATGATGTAAACAACTGCACATTGCCATGTGTTATTACAACTCTGGTCTTAGAGATCCAGTCTGCAGCATAGCTTGATGGTTTTCCTACTTAAGCACACCAGATTCAACTCATCTGACAATTGCTAGGTGTGTTTGGTGCAGGGTAATAGCCGAACTGGTGAGGACACTGGTCCTCCAGGATCAGAGCTGTGTGACCGTATCTTTTATGTTATCAGCTTAAAGTCATCATTTGGGTTTTTTAAGAAATCAAGTGAATTAATCTGGATTTATTCCATTTTTTTAGGACTTATAACTTTAAACATTAATCTCTGGTCTTTTTTTCACTGCATTGCATAGTTAGAAACATAACTGGATAAGGAATAGCTGCCTCAGGAGCGATAAACACCATAGACTTAACCCTTGAAACATTGTTGAATGATGGTCCCGAGTTAACATTTGCCAGTAAAGTAACTATTAACTTGAAGTTTTACATTACAGTTACAATATATTTGGTGTGTTTATGGTGGAGCTGCAAAGCAACTGCAGAGGTGTGCTGTGCTGTGTATTCATGAATAAATCTATTCACTAACAGACTTGTTTGCACTGGGAGTTTCTCCATAATCAGTTTAAGCGCTTCAGTAAATGTAAACACAAATTTGATAGATTTTTGGTAATAATAAGAAAAGGAATAACAAACATGGAGGTACGAGACTTTTCCTGTTATTGACAGTGTCAGTATAATCAGTAATAGTGACAGTGCCAGGAAGCAGTGATGGAAAGGTTCATTAAAAAGAAAAGATATTATCAGTGAGTGTTCCATGTAGATGTTCACAATGTAAATTGTTCTCTGTTTGTTTGGATTACAATCAAAATGTTCAGTCATATAGAAATGATGGCAGAATGGCAGAATGTTTCTTCTTACTACAATAAGAGCATACTTCCTAATTCATGGTGCGAAAAACCTTTGCTCCAAAGTGTTTTGTTCCACTATGAATAGCCTTCTGAATTTCTGTCCTTGAGCTGATTTTTTTTGGCTGAGCCAACATGAATTTTCACTAAGAGAAGCTCACTTTCTCATGCAGTCCTTGTGTGTCCTTTGCCTGCACCCGGGTGCATGCGTTTCTCATTGTAGCCTTCATCTTGTTGGCTACCTTGGGGGACAGATGGCTAATAAATGTGTTTTTGAACGTTTAGGTTTACAGTCACTTTCATTATTCACTACTGAGGCTGCTGCCTACTGTGCATCTCTTTTTCCAGCCTGCTGTATCCCGGGGGAGGAATTTTATTACTCTGGAGCTTCTCGGATCTTCTTTCAGGAAGACGGAGAGTACAACAAAAAACCCAGCAGAAAAAGCAAATGCATAGAAAGAGAATTTTACTTGATGTGCAGCTAATGCAGCGTCAGACTTTCATGCTAATTAAGTCACTAGAACATGGTGTGATGAAACATGGTGAAAAATATAGAAGTCAGTCGTTAGAATAATAACTGTATATGAATATCTTTATCTCCGGTCAGTCATCCAATTCTTGAAGTTGAGTTCCTACAGTTCAAGGCCATGAGTGACAGCCTGCCAGCACAAATGTTTAACTTAAGAATAGAATATATGTATGACAGTTGTTTCTATGGTGCGGCACCATCTTATGTCATTATTTCACAAGACAATATTAGGATTAATAAAACAACAGGCTGCATCTGTAGAATTTGGGCTGTCAGAACCCGATTAATAACTGCTCAGGCTGGCCCAAGGCTGCAGGCTAATGCACATAACACATGCTGTGTCTATGGTTACAGGTCAGGCCACAGAAACATGGTAAATGAGATGTTACCACTGCAAACTAATAACAAAGCACATGCTTTTAAATAAGCATTCATACAGCAGTAAAGTGAGACATGCAATTGAGACTAATCTATATCAGATCGGTAAATGCACCCTTCCTTTAAGAGAATTGTTTGGCGAAAATCCAGTATGCATCTTTCTTTACTCTGCCTCCATTCTTCTTCCTACACTGTCTTCCACCTCTCCTTTCTTAAACCAAACAACTGACTGATTTTTTTCAAGTCAGGTCAATCTATTATAAATAAATAGTATCTACAATAAAGTAATAAAGCATCTATAATAAATACATTTGTAAAAGGTTACCAAATTAGGCCTCAATGCCTGCTTAACAAATTGCAGGTAAAACATGATAAATTAAAAAATCATGCACTATATTTGTGGATGGCATGGCAACAAATGCCTTCAGCTCAGCCCCCTACCACCTAGTGCTAGTCACGTACTCCTGATTCGAAGTCTGGGTTCCATCTTTGCTTGAGAAGACATTTGTGGTGATGTAGTGGATTCACTTGACATGTGGCAGTTTTCTCTAAAACTAGGCAAGCAAGTCACTATAAGAAGAAGAGAGATATTAAGCTGCTTGGGCAAATAGCCACCTCTGAATTAATGAATGAATTATCAGTTAAACAGAGACATTTCTTGAGACAGCTCTAGCTGGGGACCTGGTACTGAAATGGAAATCGCCCCACAAACCAGGGACATCTGTTCGCTCTACTGTGTCTTAAAATGGTAAAAATGGACAAAAATAAAGTATGGGTTAAAAAAGTTGAAGCAACCATGTATAAGTCATACTTTTCATTTTTTTAAGATGTGGCAAGAGTGTGAGAATATGTTAACTTCCATTACTTGTTAGCTTTGAAGCTTTGGTATTGACTTCAGACACCAGCCATATCTTGGATGATGAGCTACGTTTGGGATGAGGGACTAAATTTTAGGAACTTCCCTTCTGGCTGAACAATTTGCTTTAACACTGTGAGAAGTTGTAATAGATACTATAGTATAAGCTGGGATTTCCACATGGCCCCTTTACTGGAGCAGTAGAGGAAGCTGGAATGTGTCCTGATAGCAAAAGCAGTTAATAGTGGGAGGAATTGCTGTAGGGCCTTGGGGCAGGCAGCATTTGTGCCGATAAAATAAAGAGTGATGGGCGGGTGCTTGCCCCGAGTGCTCCTGATCATTGCAGGAAATTATTAAAAAAATATGGGTTCAGAGGAGTCCACTTTCATCGACAGGCTCCACTATCAAAGAAAAAACTGGATGACTCCTCATCTGGTATCCTTTCAATGTGTTTTTCTGTGAAAAGCCATTCATCTACTGGGATGAACTATTAAAAATATAGATAATTAGCAGCCTTCATAACAGCTATTCACCACATTACTCAGAGCTCATGAATGCTATTCAGCAGTGGAGCATTTAATATGACCTAAATGTGAGCAGTCAATAAAGAAAACGTCCTAGCTGATAAACTAAGCTTTTACAGAGCTATACACTGCAGTGTTTCTGTCCTTTGAAATGGAAAGGTTATTGACATACCATTATATATATATATATATATATATATATATATATATATATATATATATATATATCATATATATATATATAATATGTATACATATCTATATATATATATATATATATATATATAAATATATATTATATATATATATATATATTATATATATATATATATATATACAGTACTGTGCAAAAGTTTTAGGCAGGTGTTGGAAAAAATGCTGTAAACAAAAAATGCTTTCAAAAATGGAAGTGTTGATCACCGGGGCAGTGGTGGCCTAGTGTGAGGGAGTTGGCGCTGCATCGGAAGATTGTGGGTTCGATTCCCTCACAAGTAGGCTACCACAGAGAGTACCAACAGGCAAGTACCATCCCCGTTACTGATCCCCGGGCGCTTTCAATAGCTGCCCACTGCTACACTGTGTTTGTGTGCATGGGTTAAATGCAGAGGTCCAATTTCGTTGTGGTTCATGTGTGCACTGTGCTGTGACCTCGTAATGACAAGGGTTGTCACTTTTCCTTTGTTTTCATCAACCAACAAAAATGCAGTGAATGCACACAAAGAGAAATCTAAATCAAATCAGTATTTAGTGTGACCACCCTTTGCCTTCAAAACAGCATCAATTCTTCTAGGTACACACAGTTTTGGAAAGGAACCGGCTGGTGAGTTGTTGCAAACATCTTGGAGTACTAAGCCACAGATCTTCTGTGGATGTAGGCTTCCTCACATCCTTCTGTCTCTTCATGTAATCCAGACACACTGGATGATGTTGAGATCAGGGCTCTGTGGGGGCCAGAAGAACTGGTGCTGGTTTGAAGGCAAAAGGTAGTAACACCAAATATTTTTCTTTTGTTCGCTTACTTTGCATTTTGTAAATTGATAAAAATAAACAATCATTATTTATATATATACATATATTGCTAAAGGCATAACAACATTATCTGTGCAAATTGCAAGGTTCATGGTCCATCATTTAAGAGTAAAAATAAACATTGTCTGAATTTTAATGACTTGTTTTTCAGTGCTGCATTTAATAATTTCTGGCCTTAATGACCATAAAATAATTCATGTCCAAATATGAAAGGATATTTAACTTCAATCAACTACCAAGTCAGTTAGCATAGAAAAGTGAACCTCAAGTCATAGTATTCACTGTTCACCGTGGCTGCAAATCACAGTTTTAATAACTGTCCCTAGTGGATGGACAAATGGATGGATGGATGGATCAATGGATGGATGGATGGATGGATGGATGGATGAATGGACACAAAGACTAAAAGATAAATTGATTGATCAATAATCCTCAAGAAAATAAACTTAAAGCCTATATACATATACATTTACAGAATATACATTTACAGAAATGTACAGCTAGATAGATAGATAGATAGATGGACAGAAGGACAGAAGGACAGACAGATAGAAAGATAGATGTGTATACAAAGGAAGAAGATGATAGTTAAGCTGAAATCCTTCTCCTGATCCAGTGCTCGGGCCACTGCTGCTCGAGAGCAGAAATCACTATAGACCAACTACTGTTCTATCTCTAAAACAGAAGGACCGTCCCAGGAGCAGGTCTGGTTTGAGTGAGTGATAAAACAGTACCCATCCACCCTCATATGAGTCATCAATATCAGCCAAAGTCATAACAGAAGACAATGAAGAGGCGGGCAGGAAAGGGTTGCATACAGGAAGTAAATCTGCTATAGTCATAAGACACAAATGAATATACAATCCTTCTATTAAAAAAACAAAACTGAAAGTGTACAATGAACAATATGGATATTATCTGGTTTCATTCAGTGTTGATATCCACGGGTAGAAGAACTTTACTAATGGATGATGTGAGTCTGTAACTTTTTTCTGTGCTGTTTTATGACATTTTAATCAATATTCAGCACCACAGCACTCCTGCTCTGCCCCCCAGCTTTTTTCATGCCGTTAAAGGAACAATTCAGCAAAGAAATGTATTTGATCAGTCAAAAAACGCGTGGCATCCTAAATGTGTTAGGACAAATAGGTCCTAATAGATGGGACAAAATTTTATTTTAAAGAACTAAAAGGTTAATATAGTTAACAAGTCATGGAAATGTTTATCTGCTCACTTCTAACTTCATGTCTACATAACCACTCAAATAGACTTGCTGCTTGACATGTTTTTATCTATAAAAACATATGTCACAAACATAATGGCAGCTATGTTGACCCAATGCTTTTTTGTCCGTTTAGTAGACCACAGTGTCTTGACAGATCAAATACATTTGATTTACTGGGGAAATTAATATTTTCCTTAAATTCATAATCACGTGCTTACTTTATTTGCTTATATTCTAATGGAAACAACACCAGCAACCAGTCTGAACTTGATGGCCTGTTAGTACAGGCATTCAGTTATCATTTGCCAAGCCTTCCTGAAAGGAGTTCATACTGCCTGAGGGTGACAGAATTCCTGATGTGGCAAGTTCTAGACCATATGTAGGGCTGTTCAGCGCTGCTGAACATGTGTTTTCAGAACATTAAAATTATTTTTAAGTGATGAGTAGATTTTTACATTGAGACTACCTGGTATATGAAATATGATTTAAGAACATATAAGAACAATGAAGGTACTTCATACTGAATACTGAATTATCAAAAATATAGAAGAAGCCTGAGGCCTTGGTTTTCTCTAGACATTTGTTATAGAGTAAAGGTCCCCAACTCTGGTGTCCAGCACAGTTTGGTAGTTCCCTTCTTACAATACACTGATCAGACCTGGAAATGAACAGATGTCCCTGGAGGTCTATAGTTGCTGTTAGTTATTAGTTAGATATTCGGCCTCATTTATAAGAGGGCTTGCAAATGTTCACTCTCTAAGATGTAGGTGAAAAACACCTTTCCACTCAGGCATCCATGGCTGAAATGGATATTTGTAGAGGATAAATTCCTTGTTCACTATTCACCAATGTATCACTTTTAAAATGCAGTGGAGTGTATTATCTTCATTAAATCTGACACAGTATAATACACCTACATTTTGGAGCATTTCTGCCTTCCTTAGATTTAAAGAGAATGTTTATGTGCTTTCTGCTAAGAAGAATGAGCGGTGCATTCTGGTTAATGATCTTCTTTACAAAGAAGTCGCCACGGTTACATCTAATTTCAAAATAAATTGGAACGGTTCACGATGAAGATGTCCTCCACATTAGGAGACAGAGGAGTGGAACGTTTTAATCAGTTCCACTAATGTAATGGCTTGCTGTGAGCGAACTATATTGATTGGCCCTGGGTGCCCTTCAGTACTCATCCGGAACATTTTGCCAGTAGAGCATTTCGGCTGCACTTTTTCTCCACATTGCCTCTTATAAAGCTCATTGGCCGCCTACGTTCATTTTAGTGCATAGTGCACTGCTGTGGTGGCAAAAGAAAAGTGTTTGGATGTTTCTTAACTCCACAAGCACATTTACATTTTTGTATGAAAGTATTATTTACTGAAAGTGATCATTCTAGTCATTGTGAACTACGGCACAGCACACAGTGAAACACAACGAGTTTACACCTCTGCATTTTACCCACACACTCACACACATGCAGCAGGGGGCAGCTATAGAAAGCGCCCGGGGAGCAGTGACGGGGATGGTACCTTGCTCAAGGGTACCTCAGGGCAACCTACTTGTAAGGGATTAAAACCCACAATCTTCCGATCCTGGGACCAACTCCCTAAGCACTAGGCCACCTAGTAATTCTAATAAAAATGTTCTAGACAGTGCTGTTGCAAATACATTACAGTATATATTTTCTGTTCCCCACAACAGTGTACTAGTACTAATAATGCTTCTTATTTTCCTTGTAATAGTATTTGTTCACTGATCCCCATAATAGTGTCCTGGATAGGACAGCCTTACTATTCCCACCAATAGTGTTCTATATAATGCTGCTGATTTGAGTTTTTTTTTTTTTGCATACATTTCCTGTTCCTCATAAGTGTTCTAGATAGTGCTGCAGATTTTCCTTGATTCTCATAATAGAATAAGTTCTAAGTTGTTGATTCTCTTTGTACCAGCATGTTTCCCAATTTCTTTATAGTGCTTATAATAGTATTATAAGTGTAATTTTTTCTTATAGTTTCTTATAGTTTTCTTTCAGTTTCGTCATAATAGTTTGTCATAATTTTCCTCAATAAGATCCACGAGAAGAGAATCATTTTAAAACCAGCACCTGTTTTGAAGTAAGTGGATTTAGTTTAATTTAAACCCTGCAAAGGAGCAATACAGGCCTTTTTGCCAATTCATATCCAAAGTTGTTCAGTGGCATTTGGCAGGCTGTGCTGTCATCATGCTGTCCACGCACACAGCGTTACATAACGTGAAGTGCTGAGTGCAGTTATCGGCTGGCATGGATGCAGTAATCATAACAGACACTCATGCTGCTCAACACAATGAGCTTTAGGCAGCAGACAAATAGGCTTCAGGCAGCGACTCTCTGGACTCTGCTTAGACAATCTGGGGACTGTCCTCCAAGCTACAGAAACTGGGCACACATTAGAGCTCAGTGCATTTATCATAACACACAATCAGCCATCTTTTAGTAAACACACAAACACACACACACACACACACACACACGAGTTTACGGACATCTGCTTATCTGAAGCCTCTTCCTAAATGATACCCCCTGTTGAGTCCACAATCTTGGATCTTAATACTCCTATCATGGCTGTGAGGATTTGATTGCATTAGGTCACAAGAGCATTAATGTGGTATAGACTTTATTTCCCTCTAGATGAAGCTTAGCATTGAGCATGGTAACCTTTGACTGTGAGTGGTTACTTTTCTATGGACATTAACTTCTTATGTTAATTCTTAAAAGGTGGGGCTGCATATTTCTGGAAACAAAGTCTAATAGTAGGGGGGTCCGTGGCCTAGTGTTTAGGGACTAGGCCCCAGAATTGAACAGTCATAAGTTCGAATTCCAGACCAATACTGAACTGGAATGGTCTTTGTGTAGAAAGTGAAGATGAAAGGCTCCCTGGCCACAGCTATATATGTGTGTCGTGGGAGGACCCGTGTTATTGGCCTGAAAGCAACAGCTCAGTAGAAAATGTTGCACCACTTTTAACATTTAGATTCAGCAACAGCTGGTGCTTTATTCCCACAACCACCGTTCTTGAAATTGCAGGATCTGTTGCATCTGTGAAAGATGGCTAGAGCAATGGAGAACAGATGTAGGTTATTATAAGGGAAAACATGCCACCTCCTTATGGTGAATTGGACCACAGTGTGGCATTAGAAGCAGCCTTGACGTATGGTCAATGGTGGTCTCCATTGTAAGGATATTTGAATGTCCAAGAGGACATTGTTATCAGGGATTTTTTTAAGTAAATGGCATCAGAGTCAGAGCCATTTTTATTTTTTATTTTGCAGGAAAAAGTTCTCTGCAAAGAAGCACCAGTGGGTGAAAGTAGCAGGCAGACAAGGAGTATAAGCTTCTAGCGACACTGGCTTTGTAACTCCAGCACAGAACACACTCTCACTCACTCATTTTTATAGCCGTTTGTCCTAATTAGGGTCACAGGGGGTGCTCAAACCCATCCCAGCTCTCACAGGGCAAAAGGCGAGGAAACACTCTGGACAGGTCGCCAGTCCATCACAGAGCAGAGACACAAACATTCCCTTGCCTACGGGCAATTTAGCATCTCCAGTCCACCGGACGTGGATGTCTTTGGACGGTGGGAGGAAACTGGAGCTCCCGGGGAGAACATGCAAACTCCACACAGAAAGGTTCCGGACCGCCCCACCTGGGAGTCGAACCCAGGACCTTCTCGCTGTGAGGTGATGATGCTGAACTATACTTGGGTAAAAAAATTTGTAATTTAAAGTAAGAAATAATACAATTTTTATTAATTTATTATTACATTAATTATTAATATAATTAACACAAAACACTGCTTTAAAGCATCTCAGCCTCAATTGCAGCCATTATTTGATTAAAGTAAGATAACAAGGGTGAAAGATTAATAGTCTATCGATTAATAGACTATTATTATTGTATAATTTATAAACAGTGCACTATACCTCTGTCCAGCTAAGATAGCATCGAGAGGAAAAGATGCAATCCTGCACTTTATAACTTTAAAATGTTCTGCATGGAACTCATATGTGAAAGGCATTATTTCTCACAGCATACTAGGCTGACCTCTGATGAATTTCAGAGAAGCGGTCTCTCCCGCTTTCTCTCACATTCTCAGTTTTTTTTTTTTTTCCAATCATTAGCCCTGGGAATAGCTCTGGTGTTTGAGGTGTGGGTGAAAGTGACCCTCAATGAAACAACGGCTGATGGGCGGGCAGTGTTGAGCTGGTGAAAGGTCACAGCAGGCTTTTACCCTTATTTTAAAGGTCTCTGAAGCGTGTGAAACATGTCTGGGTGTATGAGCAGCAGCAGTGAGAGTAACTTAGCACAGAAAAGCTGATAGGCAGGGAGTGAATGATGCTGTCTGTCAGGTAGGATAAGGTCAGCAATTGAAAGTGAAAAAAAAGTGAAAGTGACAACCCTTGTCATTGCGAGGTCACGGCACAGCACACATGAACCACAACGAAATTGGACCTCTGCATTTAACCCATGCACACTCAAACCCGTGCAGCAGTGGGCAGCTATTGAAAGCGCCCGGGGAGCAGTGATGGGGACGGTACCTTGCTCAAGGGTACCTCAGGGCAACCTATTGGGAAGGGGTTTGAACCCCCGATCCTCCGATCATGCGGCTAACACCCTAACCGCTAGGCCACCGCTGCCCCAATTACTCATAATCATATTGATAAACACTAAGTGTATTACAGGTGTGTAAAATACCAGTTTATTTCAGAACATTTTCAGTCACAAAGTAAAGTAAAGCTCTTAAACAATGTTTTGGACAAAATACAGCAGGGAGCGTGTGCGGGTACTGAGTTCAGGTTGAAAATTTGGCATTAACATTCAGGTCAGGTCAGGTCATAAATATAACAGACCTCCTGTTCAGATTTTATTTTATAATCAACACTGCATGCAACGGCTAGGCTTAAACCCCTTTAATGGTTCACGTTTTGGAAGCATTGGGTAGAATTACATGGAAGCAATTATTTCGAAAAACAAATTAGACTCAAATGCCAGCAACAATATAACATACCATCACAAAGTTTAATAGACACATGGACATTCGTAATGTAAAACAGAGACTAGAGATGTAAGCAAAACTTGTTTTTTGTGAGTTTAATAAGACATCATTTTTGGCAACTGAGGGTTATAAGACGCATCCAAAATTTCTGCCTGAAAGAGGTTTCTGCGTATTGGGGTACACTGCTTTGACTTGATCACAGAGCCAACCATCAACATATGTCTCTATAGATATTTGTGTGTATATATGTAAACACACACACACACACACACACACACACACATTTTATCCTTTTAAAGAACAAAAATGAGGTTTTGAACACTGTTTTTAAACAAAATCATACCAACGTGTTTGTAAATGGTGATAGTTGTTCAGGTAAAAGTAGAAGAGGGCCATGTTTAATTAAAGACTTCTTGCCAACAGGGTTACCAAAGATGACAGTTTACATCTTGCAGAATATTTAAAATGACTAGCTTCCACAGATAGCAGAAATAATCAGTAATGTTCATTGTGGCTTTTAAGACCTTCAGAGATCTACTTGAATGTACACCATAAAACCACAAGGCAGGCATGCGTCATTTCAAAACACAAGTTACTGTTAAGTTACACAAGTTAACAAAATACTTAAATGTGCATTAATTTCTGAACATGGTGTCATGAATTAAAAAAAGAGGCAAAAGCTAAAACAATCAAAACTGTACTTAAACATTCCAGTTAAGTGTAAATAAATGTTTGGGCAGTTCTTTGTTAGAAAGATTCCCTTTTCACTTTGAGTGCCAAATACTCAGGGGACTACAAACACTACATTTTAGCAAAAATTGATTTAAAGGTTTGCTCCATGGCAGTTGGTTATGAAGCTTAAGGGTGGGATTGTGCTGATCTGACTGTTCTGAAAAGCTCTAATCAATGGCAACTTATGTAAAAATTGCATTTTGCTGAAAAGTTGATTTGAGGGAACCTATTTGTTCACCTTCAGTTTTAAGGTTAATTCAGAAAAATAAATATGGACTCAAGACATTCATTAGATATCTTTAAAACTTATTTTTACAATAAAAGAAACAGTTGGCACAATTCATTCACTGGTAATTTTCCGTATTGTCTTTACAATAAAAAAAAAAATAAAATAAAAAATAAAAAAATGTGAAATTTCACATTAATCCAAACATACAAAAATGACACTACTGAATGAGTCAGATAATTCTTTTACACCTTTTGTGTGAAAATGCACATTACACACACACACACACACACACACACACACACACGTCCTTTATGATGTAGTGCAGTGGCCTCCTCAGCATCTAGCACATTTGATGTGATGAGATTATGATGTGAGGATTACAATCTGTTTGAAGGTTTTAAAAATAAAAAAAACATTGAAAGACTAATTGAAATGAATACACAACTACCTTTCCACCCAAAGGATACCAACCAGTAACAAAACAAAAACATACACCATTCCCAAAAACAAAAAAAAACCTAAAAGTCCATTTATCTGAACTCATCCAAACTTTGCTCTTGGTTTGACCAGACAATGAAGGTCTGGGTCCTTTCAGTCTCTGACCAGGACACACACAAACTGCCAGAAGCGTTATGCTGACCAAAAAGAAAAAAGGGGGATAAAAGACAGTCACACTGACTCGTTACTCATGACCTCGTCTGTCAGCAAGGCGCAGGGCTGCTGCCTCTCAGCAGCTAGTGTGGAGGTTAGTGTGATGAAAAGGAGGGGAGTGAGGAAGAGAGGGAGGGGGAGTGGAGTAGGCAGTGAGCTTTATACACCTGCTCCTCTCCCATCCTACTCTCATCCCTTCCCTCTCCATCAGTCAACAGTGTTGTGTTGGGTTCAAATGTAGTGAGGAGCCACCGCAGAGCAAGGGGTCACTGCCTCCTGTCTTCCGTCTCTGATCTGGAGAAAGCCATCACCACATCCTCTGCACCTAAAGATGTAAACACACAAGTCTGGTAACTGAGTACAGTGATATAAAAGTGGTAGTGCTGACAAAAGTGTACAAAACTTTACTTTTTTTTTTTAGAGGGAACAGACAAAATGCATTTCCCACAGAAGGCATGAAGTCATGTATAACAATATTTCTAATATTTCAACATTTCTCCCTTACAAAAAATATGGTTCTTATGGGAACAACCTGAGTGTGAACGTTCCAATCACTTGTGCACTCAGAAAATGTATAATTAGCCTATTTAACCTTAATGGAAACTCTCCCAGAAAACATATTTAGCATGCAGATGTGTGCCATGTGTGCGGAACAAACTAAGTGATAAAAATCAGTGTTACTTTTTGCAAGAGAAAAACAGTCCCATTGGTGAAAGCTAGTTTTCAACTGTAGTCCAGCCATCGAAATAGATGAAATTAGATGTTGGAGAGGGTGTACTTGTCTTTGCAGCAGTTTTTGACACATTCCAGCACCTGAACAAGATGTTATGGACTTCCGTTACCACTGAAACAACACATTTTTGTCTTGAAATAAATGCCCTTTTAAGCCAAAGCAGTCTATGCAGAATGTAATTATAGATTTGTAGAGTCAATAGACTAGCACAAATAACTAAAAACGATTTGAATTGCTTTCAAGGGATGTTTACAAAAGATGTTGTCTTTAATGACTCTGCATTTAGACTTTAAGCTACTTTTGTTCCACAGAAGGCTTTATGTTCAGATAGACAAAAAAATACTCAGTCTTACTCATGATGTGTGTCTGGCACTAGTATTTGGTGAAGCCACACTATATTATTATATTGGTCCATCTATCTGAAAGTGTAAAAAGCTAACTGAGCACTGAGCAGCTTGGACAGATTAAAAAGTGGCCAAAGGGAATGATGATGGATCAGGCGACAAGAGACATGGGTCAAAGTTAGACTAACATCCACTGTGGAATGTACTTGCCAGAAGAAGACACACACACACACACACCCCAGCATTCAGCAGGGAGCCCAATGACTCAAAATGAAAGAGATCACTTGTGATTTTAGTCAGGTAACAGGCTAGACTCTCTGAGGGGAGCACTAATCAATTCAAATCCTACATTATGGATTCCGTCTCAGCTCAGAAAACAAACCCAGTCTGCGAGGTAAACAGGATTTGAAGTTCCAGCTGTTCTACGACAGATACGGAATATTAAATGCAATTTCTTCATAACAATAAATAACAGTTAAAAAAAAAACAAAACTGCTCTTTTACCCATTATTCTAGGCCAGGTAGATGGCTGAAGGTTAAGGCGAGTATGTGTAATGGAGGAAGGGCTCTTGTGCTTGGGTGGAAATCTCCCAGGACCTAATCGAAGCTGCTTGCTGGAGTGGCTTTGTCCTTGTAAGCAGGTCAATAAGGAAGCTGCATTCTCGGCCAAGTCAACAACGGTGGATTCCTGACCCCGGAACCATGTGTTCTAATTGCTGCTGGTGATAGAGGTATGACCAAATTGGTACCAACGGTCAATGAAAGGACCATACAAAAACTAAATATTACTGCTTTTAGATATATAATTGCTAAACCTCAACAAAAAGTATAACAACTGGAGAAACACTGTAAACATTCATATTTTTATTATTTTATTTAATCTAGTCTTTATAGTTCTATTTATCAGGAAAATAGGATAGCAGCAGTTTTCAAATTTCACATGATTGTCACACATACGGCATTCAATTAAATAGAACAAAAAAAATTATCACTTCATAAAAGAACAAATAATAGTAATAATAAAACAATTCTCTGTGTTTATTAAAAGGAGAACTGAGACAGACTGCAAGCATCATTTACTGAGGGTAAAAGCTTTGATCTGAGCATTCCTCTCGGAGACTGATTTCCGACACCTTTAAGTGCTGCTTTTGATGAAAAAAAGACCTGTTTTTATTCCTCTGCATTTTGCTAAAAAAAGCTTTTACAGCTTCCCATAACACCTTCCTGCATGATTGATTTAATTATATGCAAAGATAAAAGTAGGCCACAGACTGTGAGAGTCGGCATATGTATGTACTTATGAGGATGCTGAAGAGGGTGGAGCTTTTCCTTCAGCCAACGAGACGGCAGTTATTGCCTGGCATGGCGAGTTAGGATTGGTCATTTCCATGGCCCACATCAGAGGCAATCATTAGAATGTTTCTGTGGTGGGCTCTGCTCACTTCAGCTTAATAAAGCAGCAAGGCAAAGAGAGCCGGAACCCTTTCATGTCTCCTTATTCTGCCTTTCATGGTTGCAGTTCTGCTACTACAAACACACCTGCCCTGTGAGGTAAGAGGGGCAGGGTTTATTCCCTTCCTCACGTCACCGTTAAAATCGAACAGCGCACAGATTTTACTTCAAAGGTGCCTCTAGCACAGAGCTGGCCATTTTGTTCTGGTGAATTAGGGTTTTCTATGCATGGTTAAGTCCATGTTTATTACTCATTTTTTGCACTATAATAAGCATACTTACACTGATGATCAGTAGATTCCTCACCTTCTGACAAGAGTGTGATAGCACTAAATAATAACTAAATAAACTAAACTAAATAAAAGCAAAAAAAACTCTTGATTGGCTAATCAAACGCCATATGAGTGAATAAACTAAAAGCATATTTAGAAAAAAAAAAAACACACTTCACAATACAACACAAACAGCCCAAACAATATCGATATCTGTAGTAAGCTGAGGAAAAAAAGTCAGCAATCAGAGAAATGCTCAGTAAAAGAGGATATTTCAAAGACACCTTGACTACAGCGTCGAAAGGCTGGATGTATGAGGGATACAATATTCTATTGATAACTATCTGCTATGATCTTTGGTGTGTCCAGAGGAATATGGCCCCTTTGTGCTCTCTGAAATCGCTGAACATGTGGACAGTTTTCATCAGTGAATGGCAAAAACCACAAATAAGCAAGGTATATTTTTTTAACTCAGCAAAGGATAATACATTCAGAACGAAGCATTAAAACACATATCTAACATCTGCTCTTTCTGTTTAATTAGTTTATAGGATCTGAGTCATTGCAATCCAAATGGCTTGGTAATCATGAGAGCATGAAGTGCTGGATTTATTATGCACATAGCTACAGTTTTCTTATCTTATATGGTCTTGATATAAAATAATCTATTAGGATGTCTCAATGCATCCTGAACTGCACAGAGGAAACATCCTATTCATCTTTCTTGGACTGTGTGAAACAAAGGCAGATTTAAGATTAGACTTAAGTTATGGGTTAATGTTAGGGTGAGGTTAGATTTAATAGAATCTTTTACATTTAACTTAAAATTCAGTTGTATTTGACAGATATTTATTTGAATGTTGGTTAATAAAAAGCTCAGCAACTACAAGCAATACAGAGGTGCTGTGAATAAATTGCCAAAACACACACAGACACGCACACACCACCACCGACCCGTTCACAGAAGCATTTTTACCTTTGAGTCATTTGGACTCAAAAACTCAAAATTACTAGAAAGCTAGCAAATGTTTTCCAAAATGACAGAAAAATGTCTTCACACTGACTAACCATAAAAGTTAAGGTTTTTACTTTGGTGAAATAAATCTTTTAGAGATATACAGCAGTAAACTTGTTAACATACAGTCTAATCCAAAAATAATAGATATGTTATATAATTTATGGTACTTTGCCAACAGAAAACATCCATCACCATAATCAGAGGTTATAACCTTTGTTCTGAATTACAGTAAACAGTTTTCACATTGCAGGACGCTGTGGTTGGCGAGGGTACAGAGGTTAAGCAGGGCGACACAGAGAGAGAGAGAGAGAGAGAGAGAGAGAGAGAGAGAGAGAGAGAGAGAGAGAGAGAATTAAGTAGCAGATAGATGGAGTGTGCAGCAGCTGTTTGTTCACAGGCGTTAGCAGCCTGCCGGATGGTAATGAAATCCGATTCGAAGCTGTTGCTAGGCAACAGCTCTGAGGGGCCTTGACGTCTGTGCGGCATTGGGTGGTTCGCTGGCTGGTGCCTGTGCGACACAGTGCGGGTTACAGGGAGGGGCACAGACACAGGTCCAAACACACAGCCTGCTTTATTCAGACCTCACACCCCTCAGTGGCAGTGGGAGGGTTTGGAGCGGTCAGGGGGCACGGTTTGACCCATCTGTACAATGATCAGACCCTTATGCAAGCATGAGCTCTGTTACACAACAGAGATGAGACAGGATCAACATCAAGTAGGCACAGTAACTGATACTGGACATCCTCATGATGTAGATATGATGATGGCTTGGTGGTGATACAGTACTTTCTTAAGTATGCTTACAATTAATTATCCTAAACATTTTCCCAATGCAAAAGTATACTATACACACCAATCAGCCATAATATGAAAAATCAACCATCTCTTTTGTGGTTTGCCCTTGTGTTGCCAAAATAGCTCTGACAGCTCTACACAATATTCCAGAGCTTGTTATCTGGTTATGGCTGATTAGTTTATGTGAAGTATATTATTCTGAAGCAAAAATCCATTGTGTTTGCTTTAGTCTATGCTATAAGATTCATTTGAGCCTATGAACATAAATGTAGCTTTCCTTGACAGTGCACTTTTTACTCGTGTTAAAGTGATCATGACAACAGAAATAAGAGATTGTAGCAGGATGGAAAAAGGCCATGGGGCTGAGAAAGGTAGACAAACTAGAATTAGATGTAGAGAGGCAAAGGAGTGATAAATCATGGTCAGAGTGCTCTGAGCTGACAGAACATTTCTTAAACACACAGATAAACACACACCAATGTGTAAAAAAAGGGTTAAAGCTACCAAACTGAAACACCAACACAGGCTTTTGCAAGAAATTCAAGCAAATAAGATTCTGAGATCTATAAAGATGGCAGTATTTTTATAAAACATGGAAGTGCAAGTCAAGTTCATCCATGAGAAAAAGAGACAGAATGGTTTATAATCCCTTCTGGTAGCAATGATCAATTGTTTTTAATCACTTCCCGGTTAGGCAGAGTGGGCATAAACAAAGCAAATGTGTGCACCCATAGTCTAAACACTCTTTCAAAAAAAACAAAACTACCACATCAGAAATTCATAATTACATTTATAATCAGATTCATAATCTAATTCAACCATTGTGCTTGGTTGGTTTATTATGTTAGCACTATGGTCAAATGGTGTGATTCCTACTGCCAGAAAGCATAATTCTGCTTTGGCCATTTCTTTTAATGGTTGTATTTTTCTCAAGATACAGTATTTTTCACATTTTTAATTTTACTTTGTAGAAAACTAGTCTTTCCAGTTTTGGATGGTGGGGGTCATAAAACATAAAGCAGTTTATGTTTTCTTCACTTTGCACTTGACTGTTTTCATCATGACAATAGAGCTGACAATGCTGCCATCGTTAAATTTTTTCCCCAGAAACTAAAATAACAGGCTTCATCCATTAGATACATTAGAATTAGGCATGAAGCAATGGGAATACAAGTAAGTAATGAATTACCACAAAGTAGCAAAGATATTAACCCAGTTGGAGCTTCATTATCGTCACCATTTTATTAATGCTCATTCCAGTTAATTCCTTTTCATTTTCTCATTCTCATCACAGCAGTTGACAGGAAATATGACTCACTTAAAACTTTCCAAAGCCAAAGACTTTTCATAGCTCCTTTGTGTCCCATCAGTGTTTTGAAAGAAGGGGAATTTGGGATTATCCTGTCTGCAAGGATTATAAAGGCTAGGAAGAGCTGACAAAGGGGTGTTGACTTTAATGTGGTAGATGTCTAATGTAATGGCTAAAAAGTAGAGCACTCAAATATGGAGTGCAGTGAACATTCTGTGTCTTTGATTTTGCAGACAATATATTGACAGCCACTGCCTATTAAAACACCAGAGGACTGTGTAGGAACGACAAGCATTATTGATTTCACACTGGACAAAGCAAAGTGTTCGCCCTTTGAACAGCTACGTGTGTGTTCATACAGTGTTTTGGGTAGGAGATGAGAGCTTAAAGGTCTAGTGGCGTGGCCCCCTCACCATGCACCCATAATTAACACTCCACCCGCCTCCAGGCCCCCTAATGAGGCCTGCTCCTCTCCTCCAGCCATACAGCACCATGGAACACTATCCACCGAGAGCCCCGCCGCCACTCCTCCTTCCCATCACCAACCCTGTTGCCATAGAAACCCTCCACTGTACTCTATGTTGTTCTGTCCCCAAGGCCCAGCGAGGGGCCTGCAGGTTCACTCGCAGCCTCGTCGCTCGCTAACACTCTAGCTAAAGGCTTTGTACTGTTCTCTGAGTGCAGCAGGACCACTCAAACCTTTTCTTCCATCAGCGTCCCCTTATGGGTTCTCACATCTTAATATCAAATAGAATATGAATATATTTGAGGTTTTGTTTGTGCCAGGGCAAAAATGAATGACCTTAGTACCTGGACCTAGTACCTGTGCATTACGTGAAGGTTCACAATATCAAATCTTATTTACTTTAAACAGATGTGTTCATATTCACTTAATTAAATAAGTAAAAAAAAAAAAAAAAAGTCCAGCCAGATTTACTCTTTTATAAAAAGATCCAATCTTTGTGAAACTGTCCACTATTGCAGAACTTCCTAAGTTTTTCTTAGCTCAAAAGATCTCCTCCTCCCACCATCATCCCAGCTAAAAGAGTTAAACAGTTTAATTCCCAAAACTTCAAAGCTCCAGAATCAATTAGAAACGCAGGGCAAAAAATACATAATTCACATATATGCAAATTAGCCAATTAAATGTGCACAAATGCAAATTTGTTAACCCGTATATTTGTAAACAGTCAAGTGTGTCTGGGTTTCGAATGCTCTTTCAAATCAATCGGAGAAATTGTTTTCAGGAGCTTTCCGAAAGCTTAGTCGGTAAACATTTTCCTAATTTCACACTCGTCAACATCTGAAGAACCAAATTTGACCAACACAAAACACGACAAAGCTGTGGAATGTCAAAAACCTCATTTTCCGTTCACATACACAATAAAATCTCTTTCACAACTGTTTGTTCACATTAGAGAACAATAGTTGAACAGAGCCTGAGAGAAGCCGTCCCCGCGGTCTGTCTCTGGAGCCCTGGCCTATTCTGTTCTACACATACAAACGACTCACTGTGCCTGCCGCAAATGAACTCCCAGTCTCTATGCAGCTCTCATTAAGCTTAGAGACACTGCTTTCATTTTCCCAGAAAAATAACAGCAGGACACTGCTACTTCTAAACAGACAGGAAATTTTTCTATTTGCTGCTTTAATTCATTTAAAGAGGCTGCTGAGGTTAAAATAAGTCAAAAAGAGAAAGTTAAAAGCTGCAGTGGGCTTTATATTGATTGCAGCGCACTTTAATAATTTCTTACTCTTTAATAAAAATCTTACTCTACAATACTTTACAAAATTATGAATGGGAGAGCTCAGAAGCTACACAACAATTTTTATTATTATTATTTTTCTTACATAAACCCAACTACTTCCAAGTTTAGGAAGAGCAGTGCTGTCTTAGTGTTCAATACTAAAGCTCCATCTCCAATTAGCACATCACATTCACCTCAGCAGCCCCTCCGCCATTTTAAGTACATGCGTTATTTAAAGCCTGTTTTTGTGACAGCTTCTTTTAATGGCGAAATGACTAATGTCTGACGTGCTGCTCCCAAAGTAGGTGAAAGTAAACATTACTGCTGACCATGTACCGCAATAGCCTGCCGCTGTACTACACACAGGTAGGTATATATAGGATATCATTAAAAGGTGTTCACTTTCTGTGATTGATTAAACTAGGCCATGAAGATTGTTGCTGCTTGTTTGAAAGAAAAAACAAAGGAGTTCAACAAATTTCTAATTTCACAACATAAGCCCAAAACACCATCATTTAAGCAGGTCATTTGACATCTTTAAGAAAGGAGCTGAAGCTGAGAAATTTCCAAAAGTATTGATATTATTTTTTTTGACATATTGCACACCCCTATTTTCTCTATTGTGATCAGAGATGTGCATGAATCAGAAGATGTTTGCTACAAGCCACAATGAAGCAGCCGATAAATCATTTCAATTTTGGCCCATCTGTGTTCAAGTTTCAAGTTGAAAAGATAGATACTGTCTGACTACTTGCTGCAAAAGGAAAACTAAATCTAGGCCAGTTTTCCTCTGTAGTAAATGCTTATACAGACACAGTGTGAAAGCCAGCATATTGTCTCAAGCAGTGCTCAGAAGCAAAAGCTGTTTTGAAATGCACATTTATATCCACCTTACTCATGCTAGTGCATTATTTATGAAGATCTTTCCAAAAAGAGCACAGTGTTGACATCTTTGCTTATGAACAGCTAGGCGTTTATGCATATTTCATGAGTTTAAAGCATGCGCTAGCAGCTATTCCATAGGCCCTGCATTCTGTGTCCAAGGCACCATTTATCTCCAAAGCAGACTACAGGACCAAAAAAACAGTTTTAAACACAAAACTCTGTTTGCTCTCTTTATGAAGATGGGCCTGTTTAACACACAAGCACAGTGCCACATAGACTGGATCATGACTGGAGAACAGAGACAGCCTGAATGTTCAGTAACTTGACATGCAAGAGGCTGAACACCCCGCTCTAATACCTGATTTACAGTCAGAGCGAAGCAGAACTGAGAAGCTCGGCTAAAACCTGCCGCACTAATGGCTGCAGTGAACTGCATGTTTTGACAGCAACCAGTTCAAATATTCCTGCTGCTATGGCGCCTCCTGGTGTTGAATAGATTTAATCACTATGCTCCTGTAGCACATGTACAGGTTGCAAATAACTAATATTGATTAGAAGGTAGAAGAAAAAAGCAAAATGTAAACATAATTGCTCATTATGTAAATATAACTGGTTTACATATTTCACACATGATTAATAAATTATAAATTAATTTTATTAATTAATTTGCATTAATATGATTCATTTATGCAATGTATTTTAATGTGTTATCACAATTCAAATTCAAGAGGCTAAAAAAATGTGTAAAATTATACTTAATATCTAATTACTTCTTGTTGTTCCACCCCAAACATAAAAAACTAAATCTAAATATACATGCCAGTATCTGCTTCATGAAACATTTTTATTGTAAATTTATCTAAAACCAAAATTGTTGGAAAACACTTGGTGTGTCATGCTCTTAAGATGAATGTGTCTGCATCCTGAGTATAAAAATTTGAGACTAGCAGGTTTGCCGACATGGTTAAGTCTGGGTTAGGAGATAGGCTGTCGCAGTTAAAAACCTCTTACCCTGGTCTATGTTGTGCTGTGGGAGTTGGCTCATCTGACTGTGCACCACGCCTGCATAGTTCCGCAGGAACGCTTCCTCATTCGGCGTCAGCTGCAGGGTGGGAACAAAAAAATAATATTCATGTATAAGATGGCCAAACAAACAACCACAAGAGAAGCTTTAATACAGATGAACTTGTAGTGGATGTAAATCTATTTCTTCAGTTTTTGTAATACTTACGTTTGATCCCATCTTCTTCAACATGAGGAGCACCCGCACCTTCTGCTGAATATACATCTCCTCAGGAGACTTCCCAGGGGCCTCCTCACGGTTCATCCCCCCTGCTCCTGAAGCACCGCTGAAACACACACACACACACAGTATATAAAACTGGCTTGCATGATTAGTACAAAACACCCTAAGACTATAATGATTCATTAGTAATAAATCTCCATGCTGAGCCACGTTTTACAGCTCAGTTTAGACTTAAATGGCCTCCCCTTAAAGTTAATCTTTTCTCTTTTTTCAAAATTGTTCAGCCAATGTGAGCTGAAAACAAAACCACATGCATTGCTCTTCCATCCACGAACATCAGATCCATTCAGCAACAGCCTCAAACAAGTGCAAACTCATGTATATTTCTCCAGGCTCTGTCTGGAGAAATACCGTTTTGTAAATTGTAAATGTGATCTTAATGAAACAGCACTCTGCTGAAGAAGAACTCAAACTATCCACTGCAATGGGTTGTACCGCACTGCTGTTCAAATATTAGGAATAATTCGTTTTAAAATAGGACATATTCTTTGTTATTTTATTCAATAATATAAATTTTTATTGCAGTTTCATACAAGCAATTAAAATCAAAATCTGGCCATTTAAGGATAGAGGTCCTTTACAATTAAGCATCTTCTTCAAAGTTTTTAGTCTCTCAGCAATAATTTATGATGCAGGGTTTTAGAGGATTTTTTTGCATATTATATCGATAAATATTGTGAATATTGTAACAGTGTAATCATAGTAATAACTACTAAAAAAGAAAATTAGATTATTCATTTGTACTTTTTCCAAAAGCTGCAATCTAATGACTTGCTTACTCATGTAAACAATGTCCTGTTGTCTTTATTTTGATTAAAAACCTACAGCTTTGCCCTGTACCTTAATTAATTAGTTATATTCAGACTGTCAGTGCTTATAAAAACTAGCTGTAAACAACCTCCACCCTAAAAATGAAGGTACAGCACATCAGATCCTTCCACAAAGAAGGATGCTGCAGCAAAACTCTTCTAATCATCTGAAGCCCTTGATCGTTGTGTATCCCCAGACAGAGGCATGTGTGCATGCATGCACACAGAGCGGGCAGGGTGCAATGGTGATAGATGCTGTGGTGCAGTTGAAGTCACGGTGCAGTTTGGCAGAGCAATATGAATCGGCCTCATCCATATTTAATGCTAGGGTTCTCTGAGCTCTTTGCCTTGGCTACTCTTGCTCTTGCTCACTCACTAATGACCTATTTCTACAGCAAGGCTCCCTGCGCAGCACTTTTAAGGACAGATGCAGAGCGAAGTGCAGGGAAGGACACAAATTATGGAAAAAAGGGATTGGTTCCTGCGTGACAGGCGATACGTTCCACAGCCAATGTCCTTGTCAGCTTTAATTTACAGTACACAATAGACTTAACCACATCGCACTCCTGGGCCAAAGCAGCAAAACATATTTTTCAGTTAATAAAATAACTGCATGCCGAACAAAGTGACAGCCTACACTAAAGCGCCACACAACTAAGACCATAAAAACCGGACAGTTCCACCAGGTTATGGGGGAAAAACTACAAGCACCAAATATCTTTATTTTGTTTGTTTTTTGTGTTTTTTTTTTTTTAAATCTGTAGTAAATCCCTTTGGAGGCCTCCAGTCTGTGATGTCTCACACACTCTTATCTGTACAAAGGACCTCTAATGCACGTTGACAGAGCGTTTGATGTGGGGTTATGTTTAATTGAAAAGCTGGCGCATCCCCCACCCAATTTCATGACATAAAACACAAAGGCGCTGAGACGCAGTTCGTCTGGCCACTGAATGACACTTTGTCATACCGTCCTAATCAGAGAGCTTAAGCTGGATATTTAAAAAGATGTTTTTTTTATTTTTTGCCTATTCCTGGAGGCGTACATGTAGCCGTCCATCAAAACAGGGCTCGTTTTTTGCTTGTGCTTGCACTTGAGATATAAATATATGATCAAAAACAAAGCACAGCCAAATTTAAAATCTCCTGAATCCCCTGAAAAATAACAGGCTTCTTCTGAGACTCTGCATGGAGAAGAAGTCACCAAAGGGCACAGCATCAAAAAGACTCTTCACATTAATAAAAAAAAAAAAAAAAAAAAATCATGCTCTCAACTCTGGCATTTCATAGGAAGGAGTGGGGGATGATGTGGAGAGGGAGAGAGAGAGAGAGAGAGAGAAAGATGGGCATGTCAGTTGCAGCGTTGTGACACTGGGCACACACCTTCAGGGGGATGCATCGCTTCAGAGAGATTTTTTCCCCATTCCCTTCTCTCTCTCCTCCTCCTGCTTATTTGATCATGGTAAGGCTCAGCACAGCAGTCAAATGACACAGTGGTGACAGGAGCCACAGTCTCACTGAATGATACAGCGCTGGGCTGAAACACGACAACAACTCACTGCCATTTCACACCCAAAAAGCCTCGTTCTACTGCCAGTCCCTGGTACAGTAGCATCTGTAAGCACAACACTCTCCCTGCTGCTTGTAAAAGAAAGGTTTGAAAGAAAAAAATATCAAAAGGTGATAAAGTTGTAGGTATACTTAGTCTTTCCACAAACAACAAAAAAAAATATCTGCCACAAAAAAGAAATCCTTTTTATCCATTTCTAAAGAAAACCACATGAATCAGACTGTTAAACAGTCAGTATCAGCAAAGGCAAATTCATGTATACTCTTGCGGCTATAAAGTTTACAATTACAGACTGAGCTCCACCCGTTCTCTGGATTATGTGTTACCCAGTCCATCAATGGTCAGGAGGACCACTGTTGAGCAAGCTTTGTTTGGAGGGGTAGTTATTGTTGAGACAGCAGTGATCCTGATGCAGTTGTGGTACAATAGTGCACAAAGTGGATCCTACAGTGTTTGATAAGAGACCAGAGAAAAACATTCTAAATGTATAACTTCAGACTGATTACCATCTTGCAAGGTGGATCAACTTGTAAAAAGTCTAACTGAGCAGACAGTGAATGGACACAGTGTTTCAAAAATAACGCAGTGCTGCTGTGTGTAATCAACCCTGTTCAACACACAATCACACACACAGGCCAGTACCATTAAAACCCCTTATTGTTTGAAAACAAGAGCATAATAAGCAGTTACAGAAGAACCTTATAAACCCAGCATGAGAAAATCAACTTAGTCTGCTTGGGGGGCCTAAACCTTAGAAATGGGAATCCATTAGTGAACAGTGAAGTTACTCTCTTGAAAGCCTCCAAAGTCTCAGAGGAGACCAAATTGAATCTATATGCATCCTCTACTGTTGTCCGGTTTGTGTTTTCATTGGCTGTGAGCTCTAGAACATTTTGGGACGCAAGAGACTTTACTGTTAAATCTCAGGACACCCCTCATATCATCACACACAACAATGTGTCACAGAAAATTCTGGAACCCTAGACTAATTTAGTCAAATATTTATCTTTAGACTTTTTATCAAGAATAAGTGAACGTTAATTCATTTTTTTCATTAAAATTAATAAATAATCTAAGTAATTATTAGGATGAGTAACTTAATGGCACCACATGAAGTCTTAGTTTACAAAACCCCGTGTGTTTATTAACTGAAATTTAAGCAGCCTGGGATTTGGTGAAGATAACATAATATGTTGTTAAGTCATCTACTGATATTCTGAACCTTTTTATAGTTTTTTGAGAAAGACTAACAGTAAAATGTAGGTCCAAAATATTTACCAGAACACGTCATAAAAAAAATTCGCTGAAAAACGATGTTTAAATTGAAATACTACTGTGTAAAAGGGGACAATATTTGTTGTTACAGTGATAAATCTTGGATTGTTGCCTGTAACAACAGCTAAATGTTGGTTTCGTTATAAAAACAGCATGTTTTATTGGACTGCATTCAATGCAGGATGTGAAATGGTGAGTAAAAAATAAAGTAAAAATAATTTTATGCATACTGATAATTTTTTTTTTTTTTAAGTGACTATTCTTGTCATTGCGAGGTCACAGCACAGTACACAGTGAACCACAACGAAATTGGACCTCTGCACACAAACACCATGCAGCAGGGGGCAGCTATGAAAGTCCCCGGGGAGCAGTGACGGGGACAGTACCTTGCTCAAGGGTACCTCAGGGTAACCTACTAGTAAGGGGTTTGAACTCACAATCTTCCGATCCTGTGGCCAATTCCCTAACCACTAGGCCACCGCTGCCCAAGTATTTAACCAAGTACCCAAAAAATGGAAAAAAAAAAAAAAAAAAGTTAATTCTGTCCCTTATATAAAGATACAGTTGGGGGAGAATGTAAAAGATTCATTATCATTCTTTAAATCGTGAATGTAATTAGTTTAGTAGCGTGATATGTTTAAGTAATTGTGACAGCCCAGTGCTTCACCATTTCAGCACACCAAGATCAACTCAAACGGCTGAGCTGATGAGTGGTGTAGGGTTAAACTAATTTAGAAATAACATTATAGGCTGAAAGCTCCAGCCTGAAAATGAGCAGATATTGCTGAAAGGTCAGTAGGTAAGTAAAAACAAATCAATTTAGCAAACTATTTGTTAATTCACACACAGACACATGCTTGCCATGATGTTTATACCGTGAGCTTAAGTAGTAAATACGGTACTGTGCAAAAGTTTTAGGCAGGTGTGAAAAAATGCTGTAAACAAAGAACGCTTTCAGAAATATAAATAATGATTGTTTATTTTTATCAATTTACAAAATGCAAAGTGAGCGAACAAAAGAACAATCTAAATCAAATCCATATTTGGTGTTACTACCTTTTGCTGTCAAACCAGCATCAGTTCTTCTAGGTACACTTGCACAAAGTCAGGGATTCTGTAGGATTATAGTCGGTTTCTGATCAACCAGTTTCACCAAACAGGTACTGATGATCATCAATGTCACACGGAGGAGAAACACAGTCATGTTTGGAACAACCTACCAGCCGAGCTCCTTCAAAAACTGTGTGCAAGTGTACCTAAAAGAATTGATGCTGTTTTGAAGGCAAAGGGTGGTCACACCAAATATTGATTTGATTTAGATTCTCTTTTGTTCATTCACTGCATTTTGTTGACTGATGAAAATAAACTTCCATTTTTGAAAGAATTTTTTTGTTTACAGCATTTTTTCACACTTGCTTAAAACTTTTGCACAGTACTGTACATATTCGGTTTCTGAGTAAAGAGGAGGCAGAGAAATTCTAAGACAGATGTATGATCATCTAAATAAAGGTGCTGCTGCTTGGTAAGCTCAGAGCTGCACTCATTCACTCCACTGTGGGATCAAGAATTCAGAGGATTACAGTCAGTGCAATGTGATAGGCCCTTGCATGTGACAGGGTCATGAAGGTCACAGACCACTGTCCAGCCCTTTCACAGTCCACTGAAGTGTAGCGAATGCATTCAGTGCAGTCAAAATGATCCAATTAAGGATCAGTTTTAATAACTATGTTGACAGCACTTTAAAGGTTGTCACTATGAATAATGGCTTTCGGATTACTGAATGTCACTATCATATTGCTGAGAAGATTTATTGATTACTTTGAAAACACACATATTCATATATACACACACATTATACACACACACAGGGAACATTAGAAAGCTTGCCCTGCCACTGTATTTTGCTTTGCTCTATTTCATGCAGCCTACACATTCTGCAAGAAAATTTTCTGAAATGAAAATAACAACCATATATCCTGAAAAGCTAACCATATCCTCAAAAAGAATCTGTCAGCAGCTATCCCATCCTTGCCAGTATTTCGGCTCCTCCTTCCCTCCTGGAACAGCTGGGGAAAAGCAGGGATGGGCTGAGTTACAGTTGACGTTAAGAGCAATGGGGTCATGATAACAGTCTGACTAGCCAGTCAGACACTTACAGAGGAAACACACAAGCAATATTAATATTATTTGCAATATTAACTGGAATGTTTCTCGACTGTTCATAAGTAAGTGCATAAGTAACATTTGTTAAAAAAAGTGCCTGTGTGGGGTGAGGGAAACCGCAATTAGATATTTATTGCAAACGTAAAGACGTGTTACAGATGCTGCAAACCTATCTGTCTACAAGGTCTCTATCTCTTGCAGTTTAGACTTAAAATGAAGGAGGTTAAGAAAATACATGCGAAAATAAAGTACAAGAAAGTGAGTGTGCATAGGCCTATCAAATCACAAATCACCTATGAGTGTTCAAAGGCCAATCAAAGACAGGCGAGAGAAATTTTTCACTTCCTGATGACTACACGGGCACCAGCTGAGCTTAGCTTCAGTCTAACTGTGTCATGTTTGCTGATGGATTTTTCCGTTAAGCTAGCACTTCATATTTACAGGACGAAAACAATGGCTGCTGTATTTGCCAACAATGGTGATGAAGCGGATGGTGCAAGTATGATTGATAAGTAGGTCATGAAGAATGCGAAGCATGACCCGCAAGCAGGATTTACTAAATCCCATTTAATTGGGCATATATTACATGAACCACTACACCTTTTTACAGTAATGTGTTTAGCATTGCCAATGGATCATGCCATTTATTATTATCTATTCACTCACTAAAAAAATAACTTTGTGAAGGGGGGCATACGTAAAAGGCTTTGCTCTTTGTTTAGTAGCAAGTCTTTGAAAAATATATAACAATCTATATAACATAATATATAACAAATCGTGTGTACTGTGCCTGTAAGACAAAGATAGATATCAAGTTTGGCATACAAGAGAAGGTTCTGAGGTACAAAATCCATCATAACATTTAGAAACTGAAATAAAAAAAATCATTGAGGGTAAGTGCTATAAATGACTGCCCGTCTCACACCGGAGTGCTTGTCATGAATTACAATACAAAAGCTACTGCAGTGGGTTGGTTCCCTTGGGATTACACTGCTGAGGCTGAGCTACAGCTCGACTCCATAATGAAGCTGCTCTGCGTGCGATTTGGAAATAAGAAAAGCTCTAATAAAAATCAAATATTCCTTTTCATGTGTAATATGTTCTAATTACCTAGAAATACATGCTCATACACACACACAAATCCTAAAGCAAAATAAAATTACTTGTGTCTTTCAATCAGTTAAATAATATATATACTGAATACATGTTTAATTAAATTTATAAACTTACACACAGTGTATGTTTATACATTAAATTCTGATATTGACATACACCCACATATGTATTGCGATTGCTTAACTTTCCTTAATAAAGAAGCTATGTTTCATCAAGCATCCTGATTGTAAAACCAATTCACTTAGAACAAAAATGATGAAGTTTTTATTATCTTATTATCAGTAAAAACAGCCAAAAAATAACTAATAATGCAGAAGCAATGGCTTTATTGCAATACAGGCTGAACAAAATGTATTTGCATTTGCATGGATTAATCATTATAAAATTTTAAAAATGTCAAATTTCAATAAATGCATTATTTAGGACTTATATACTTTATACATAATATACAAATATTAAATGGTATATTTTATTTAAAACTTTTTGTTGTAGATTTTTCATGTTGGTTAAGCCCTAGTCTGCAATAAACTGAAAGAAATAAAAAAGGCAGAACAAAATGTAATTAATGAGGCTGTGGTAATTTAACACTTCTCACTTGAACCTGCTGGAGTAAATAAGATTATTTTCCTTCTAGTACCATAAAAACCTTTCCATGGTCTCTTTGGTCTAAGCCAACCGCCGCAAGGTGCTTTCCACTTGGCTACTGCGAGGATTGGATCACACACTGCCACTGCTTCTGTTTCATCAGAAGACTAACGCTGCAATCCTATCCAATAATGAGTGCATTAGTGCAATCCAGTTGAAATTTAAGAAAAAAGTAAACTGAAAATATGCCATAAACATGTATCTGGGCATGTAGTAACACACACCTTCATTTAACTACATTCTGCTCGCAATAAGCCATTTCCTCAAAGGCTCAGGCTATGCCCATTCCTTGATCATGAAACGGGACCCCTGAAGGCATTAAAAGCACCTGAGCTGTGTCTGACTGATAGAAAATGGGGTTGAAATGGCTGAGTGTCACGGGAGGGGGGGCTCAGCCCTCAGCCAGAAATTGTGTTGGAGCCTAGCAGGGGGTCTGAGCTGGGCCTAAGCTCATAGCCAGCTGATGATCCACCCTTGGGACATGGCGGCTGAAGCATGAGCTGCACCTGCCCCCAGTTGAGTCTTACTCTGACTCATTGGTTTAGACCCCATAAAGGGAAAGCCTGAACACCCTCTTGTGATATGAATAAAATGATAAAAAAAAAATTCTATATCTGATATGAGAGTGAAAGCAAAATGATGACAGCAAAAATAAAAAAGGTCTTAAATAATTTTGTTAACATATGTACAAGTATATTATTTTATTAAAAGATAAGCGTTATAAATGCCGCAGTGTCCTGCTCTACACAGTTCTATCGACACAGAAGAGGGAAGAGTAGTATGGGTTTCATCCAAGTTAGGACACATTGCATGTTTTCAAACCGCAGCTATTGCATTCACAGCTTCACACGCTTGGAGGAGAACATCAGCGAGCATAGTGCTGAGTGATGGGAGGAGAGAGAGGACCAAATGTGTTCTCTAAGGACTCTCAGCCACCAATGATTTCACTGTGAAACAATATTATATTCTAGGGAAAATTATTTTCACTATCAATTATTCAATTAAGAGTCTTTTCTCACACAACATGATTGTAGCCCTAATCTTTCACAAGGTGAAAGTTTTTGTAAATGTACTACAAAGATCAGGGGCAAATTATTGGTGAGTCTAAAAATTTTACAAAGAAAAGTCTTCTGATCCCAATCTGAACATTAATTGTGGTGATGAGTTCCATGCACAATATTGTGCTGTTTCTCAAAAAATAAAGAGGAGAGCAGACAGACTGGGGGAGATTCCTCCAGGTGAAAGATCTTGTAAAGTGAGAACCCCTGTCCCTGCTCATTCATGTGATGTCTAAGCCTCACCCACTCCAAGATACATAATAACTGCAAGTTGTGTTGAGTGTGATTCAGGGTGGGGTGCAAGTGGTCTAAAGGAAGGATACTCGCCTACAGACCAAGAGGTCTGGCTTGAATCCCACCTCCAGAACAACCATCATTGGGTTCTTGAGCAAGACCATTTAACCCCAAGTTGCTCCAGGTGGACTGTCCCTGTAATCAAGAAACGTAAGTCGCTCTGGATAAGAGCATCAGCTAAATGCCTTAAATGTAAATTTACAGCCGTCTGACCTCTTTCTAAGACATGTAGTGTGTCCAAGTACATGCTTCTTTGTTGTGGCGTAATTCTGAATATTTTGGATAACGGCGCATTTTCATTTACAGTGACGATCGTTCCAGTGAGTTATGGTCAGTACTCAATAAAATGTTTTGTTGCCATTAACATGTACGGCATTTAGCTGATGCTCTTATCATTAGCGACTTACATTTTCTTTTTAAACTTACAGAACAGACTGAAACAGAACAGTACCACAATGTTATTCAAGAGAACCCGCATTCCTTCATGCTCTGCTGCTCATTCATGTCTGGACAGTATTTATTACTGTTAAGAAACTCTATAGCTGTTGTACATCCATATACGAAGTTGTCTGTTATTATAGAAGCACCGATGGCGTCCTTAATACTGAGACATGATCTTCATTGTGATCATGATGCTAAAACAAACCTTCAAACTGCCCATCCTTACAAAAGTTCCAGCTTCATTTCACACAAGTGTCACACTCTGCCCTGCCCATTCAGCATACTCGCAGAGTGCCTTAGGATGGGCAAGCTGCCCACCGCTCTCAGATGGGTGGCACAATGTGAGCAACACTGCAGGCTGACAGTTGGGGGGACGGAGGCATGTTGTATTCATAATGAGTTCAGGGTGTGGAGAGCCACAAATAGACCCTGATCACCATTACATGGCAAGAGCCCAGTGCTTCAGGCTCCTGATTCATATAAAGGTCCCACCACTATCAATAATGATGTATTGATCATGTACATCATCTACACACTGCTGACCATACTGTCTGCCATCTCACCGCTTCTGGCACAAAATCAGGACCTCCAAACAGTGAGTTTGGTGTGTTTATGAAGTGTTAACTCCTGGTCTGCCTGCCTGTCCACCTCAGAGCCCAGTTGTTCAGTCCAAACCTGACTGGCAGCTGGAATTACAGGCTGCAGTGACACTTACTGGGACAAGCCCAACTAAAGAGAAGACACAACTAACAGTGAAACGAGGGAAAACAAAGCCAGCGGTGGTCTCCAATGTCAGTTAGCTGCAGGCTAGCTCAGCTTCAGGCTCTGCAGCCCTCAAAACCCGTCCAAACAAATGTGTTTAACACCAAACCGAGGCGGGACATCAGGGGAAGCCGGATTTCTGCGAGCCTGCGAGGGAGAGAAGGTTAAAGTGCGCTGGAAAAGGGAAGAGGACCGGTGTGTGGAGCTGCTGTGGGAGCCGGTCTCTCTAACAAAGCCCTGAATGAAGTTCCCTCAGTCCAGGCTAACGCTAAAGAGCTAACTCTCACAGGCGGAGCGGAGAGTCGGTTCAGCAGAGCTCACACACACCCCGCCACTATCCCCACTCACCTCTCCTCGTCCAGGGTTTTATCCGCTCGGGTTTATTTTTTCCTTCGCCTGTGGTTTATCCGAACGCGGAGTTGCTGTTTCTAAGGAAGCGTCCTGTTCCGGGGTCACATCCCGACAGAGTGGAGCTGCAGAGGGAGCGGAGCGGGGGCCTACAGCACCTCACCGCCAGGGGGCGCCAACTCCACACAAACACTCACTCACACACAAACACTCACTCACACACACACACAAACACACGCGCGCGCGCGCGGGGGGAAGGGAACACTAGCAATGTGCGTCTATTTCTGTCTGTCTATCTGTCTGTCTTCCTTTCTTACCTTTTCATTCGTTTAACGTTTGATTGATCGATTGACGGATTGATAATTAATGCCAAACTGAAAGGCGATTAATAGATACATGTTATAATATATAGGTCATTTCACCAAATGGTGCCATTTTAAACTTATTTATTTTTTTACACTTAAAAAATATTATCGAAATTTGTGTTGATCCATATCTGGCAACCCTTTTTTATCCTTTTACTACGTTGCTAAGTGATAGGTCTTATTATCACACTCCATTAAAAAGCTATTTAGAAGCATATCAGCTAAATTGCGTTTTTGATTGATATTGGTGACTAAATCCTCAATTGTATCATTTGTTATTTCAAGCTTTATTGTGCATCTCACTTCTCACTTCCTGTGATATTCACTGTAATATAAGAACATTTTGTGTTATACTCCTGAACGGTTTTCTATGTAGATCTATTCTGTTATATATCTATTTCTCTCATTTTTCTCTTTTTATTTCATCCTAATTTGATTATTTTATTCCATTTTCATCTCACTACCTGGTCTGGCAGTTTAAACAGGGATTCAAGGATACATTTCTCTGCAGGTTGTACTTCCAGAACCACATGTGTTCATTTTTACCATTTAATCCTTTTGTCCAAATTGTGATGAGACATCATCTCTTGAATTTTGAGCTTCAATTTGCTCCTCCAACTAATAATTTGAAACTTTTCCCATTTTAAATGATTTCCCTCTCTCCCAGTGATACATTGCTTTTCTTTCACGTGCCCTCCTTCTGAAGCCCAAGATACAAAAGGATCTTCATCATTCATGCAGCTTTGTCATCAACCCTTTTCTCGTGTTCTGGTCTTGTTCCTTCTTATGGTCTTCTTCAGCAGGACCTGTAGGATATCCATGAGTTCCTGAAGATCTTGTGTCTTGTTCAGCACCTGGATCTCTCAGTGGTGGAATGGTTGTGTCCAGAGGACGTTGTTTACCCCTCTTACTGTCCCTCAGTCCTGGGACTCTTTATAGGAGGGACCAGACTGAAACGAACAAGACCGAGGATTTGGATAGGAAACTGAGCACATCTGAATTATTTTCCAAAAACAACATATTCGAAAGCATGTAATGTAACGAATTAATATTTAATACACTAAATAAAAGATGTTAAATGGACTATAAATGAATGTACAGAAAAGATGACTCAATACTACCAGATTTATATCATTCATTTAATGCAATTTTACATATAAGGACGGAAAAAGCCATTAAACACATCTTTTACATGTGATTTAAAAAAAAGAATAATGCTTCATGGATGATATTTCTGATTTTGCACTTGATTTGGCGTTTTTGTTTCGCTTGTAAATCCATCGGTCTCGTTTCCATGGTGACCGACGCCGTTAAACAAACACAAGACACGTTTACATTCAAACACAAGCAGCGTTCGATCCGCGGTTTAAACCGTCAACTCAAACACGACCTTCCGTCTTTCTCGGACTTTCTCTCCTGAAGCTGCGTGAACTCTGAGCTCGTGCTCCGTCTCGCTCCGCTCACTATGCCGCTTCGGCTTCGTGCTGCTGGAGCTGCGCTTCACTGGCGCCCCCTGCTGTTCGCGGCTGGAGCTGCGGCGGCCTCTGCGGGAGCTGTTTATCTCTTCTGCAGGTCTGGAGGTCGAGCGAAGATCACCGTCGATGCGGAGATCCAGACCTGCCCCGAAGGTGGATTACTCACAGTCACAGCACGTACTTATCTCAACGCCCTTCTGTAAAGTTGATTTAACTTAATAAAGAATACACAGAAATCCTAAGATTTCCCTAAGTGTGCTGGAAATATCTGGTTATTTAAGATGTCTGAAATGAGGTTTGCTGAATGCAGTCTTAAAGAGTGTCTTTATTGTTTGGTTTCAGCTACAGCTACATCTCCTCCTGAGGCTCTACCTACACTTCCTGCTGAGATTCCACCTCCACCTCCTCCTGAGGTCCCAGCTACACCTCCACATGAGGTCCCCAATACACCTCCTTGTGACGTCCCAGCACTTCCTGCTGAGATTCCACCTGCACCTCCTTGTGAGGTCCCAGCTACACCTCCTTGTGAGGTCCCAGCTACACCTCCTTGTGAGGTCCCTGCTACACCTCTTCCTGAGGTCCAAGCTACACTTCCTTGTGAGGTCCCCAATACACCTCCTCGTGAGATCCCAGGTACACCTCCTTGTGAGGTTCTAGCTACACCTCTTCCTGAGGTGCCAGCAACACTTAATTTTGAGGTCCCAGCTACACCTCCTCCAGTGGTTCCACCTACACCACCTGCTCTTGGCCAAGGTTCATCTCCTCAGCTTTATTCAGTGTTTGCTTCTCAGACAGATCCAGTTTTTTATGCCCTGATTTCTCCTGAGGTACAAATGAACACATCTGTTATTATGATCAGTTACAGGTTTTCAAGGAAAACGTTGATATTTAACTGTGTTTCTATCTTTGTTTACAGGCAGCTGGATACACTTTCCTACCTTGGGCTGGGCAGGTGCCTGCCATGTAGTAAGTACTGTACTTTTTACAATTCATTATGTTGAATAGTTTTAACCATTTAAATATGACTTTAGTAGACATTTATTTATCCATAGATTTATCAAAACATGTTTAAATGGGAAATTTGTTCTGTTTCCACAGTATCTACTCTATCATCAAGAGGATTTCCAGCTTTGATTTTAAGTTGAACGCTCTGCGGCAGGCGTTTGCTGTAAGATAGATCTTGATTTATCACTTGTGAATGATTTTCTTTTCATCCCGTTTTGCCATTACAGTCCCCCTCATGCAGATAGTCCTGTCTCTGTTTTATAGATTGTTCTGAGTGACAGCCGGAAGTGCTCATATATCAGTTTGGTGGGCAGGAAAATTCTAGTGAAACTGGCTGATCTGAATTCCAGGGTAAAGCATATTTTTATTATGATAGTACATAATAAATTTGTGGCAGGGTTAAGATATGAATTTTCTAAAACAAAATTGGAACGATCTAATGTAAATTATTTCTTTCTCCTCTAGGATCTGACCATGTTGGAGCTGGAATATGAAAGACTGATGGCATTCACCCAGAATCCATCTATTCGTGGGGTCATTTGTACAGAACTGGAGCAGATTGGGGTGAGTTCATAATGTCTTGGTCATTCAACTCGGAAATGGTTAAACAGAAGTGTAGCGATCTGGGACACTAATGCTTCATATGTTTTCAGATTGGCTACTTCAGCTTTATTGATGTAGTTTTTGAGGTCGTGGTGCTGGGCATTATGGGAGGAGCGAGGCCTCAGATCTTCACGGTGAGCAATGTGAAGCACCTTAAAGTATAGACATTGTATCAGCTCTGTAAGTTGCACAGAGTTGAAGTTATTGTAATATTTTCAGGAGCTTTCAAACTCCACATAGGTGTCAGAAGGCAGATCTGATCCTGAATGGACACTTTTGTTCTGAGAACTTTAATACACTTTCATTTGAATGACCAAGTATCATGATCTTCCAGAGCCCAGGAGGTTTCCTTGACCAGTTAATGCGCATGATGTTCTCCTTCACCCCCACCAGCCTGCCAAAGGATTCCAGGGCAGAGCGCTGCCTCTACCTCCTCATGGTGAAAAGCACATGATTAGCAGTCACTCCATGCTTTCTTTTTCGTGTGTATTTGGTTTGGTTTTATTTTAAGAGTCTTATCTACTCTTTCTATATCTCTTACTCTCCTTCTGTTAGACCCGGGCGTTGTTCCTGTTGGAAGGTCTTTTTGATGGCGAGGATGATGTTTATGCAGCTCCTGAAACTTTGGCCTGTGCTGTGTGGTACATCATGGAGCGTTACATGCAGGCAGTTCAGGAGGAAGTTCAGGCCTTTTAGAAGGCCAACTGGTTTCCATCCCTTTAATAATTCTTTCTCTTATTAGCTATATTCCCATTCCATTAACATTCAGCCAATCAGAACCTTTTGTGACCTGTTCTGATTTTAAAGCTTAAAAAATACTGATAATACGAAATATTGTTCAATGTTGTGATTTGTTTAAATTTCATGTAATAGTTAAGATCTTAAATTAATTACTACAGTATTAACTTCGATTTGATCAAATAAGCGTTCAATCATTTTTATTCTCTTTTTTAATATTTTGCTTGTTGATGCTTGTTGTCGATTCATAAGCTGTCTATATTTGTCCAAGGTATTTTGCAGTCTGCCTCTCCTCCCTTTCTTTCTTTCTCCAGGTGATCCTGCTGTGGGGAATTTGGTGTGCACGGTTGCTCTCGCTGCGAGTATGAGAATACAAGTGGAAGTATTTTTAAGCATGTAAGTGGTTGCAGTAATTTATTTCACTGTGCTTGCGTGAAAGTGCTTTTGCAGACACTCTTATTGTACTCACAGGGCGCTTCTGACCGATGATCTGTCCCATCATGCATCTCCACATGCCCATCAGTTCAGTCTTGCCTTGCCTGTGAGTGGCTGAATGTCCTCCACCATCATCTGCCTGTAAGATTCTAATCCAATACCTGCTTTTTCATGGTTTTCTAACTGACACTAAAACCTGTTCTCATGTTGTTTTGTTTTCTCTTCTCTCTGTGATGTGTGATCAAGCACCACCACTGCAGTTAGAGTGAGACCTGTGGAAGGAACTTTTGATTTCTGTCCAAACTCTCCATGGGGGCAGCGGTGGCCTAGTGGTTAGGGAGTTGTCCCCGCATTGGAAGATTGTGGGTTCGATTCCCTCACAAATAGGTTGCCCTGAGGTACCCTTGAGCAAGGTACCAGCCCTGTCACTGCTCCCCAGGCGCATTCAGTAGCTGCCCAATGCTGCACAGTGTTTGTGTGCATGTGTTAAATGCAGAGGTCCAATTGTGGTTCGCTGTGCTGTGACCTCACAATGACAAGGGTTGTCATTTTCACTTTTTTTTCACTTTCATACAGACTGCAAAGGTAGCATTGTTAGCTAACGCTAAAATCACTGTGTTAGTTGTGTCCGTTTTCTCTGTTGTTAGTTTAGTAAATGTGGTTATTTAGTATTGTCCTTTTTCAGCTGCTTATAGACCATATGCATTAGGCCAGGAAATGTTACAGATGATCTCCCAGTCATGAATCCACTGTGTTTCTGTTCCCGTTTATTCAAGTATCACTCATCCAGATTATTTTCTTTTCAGTTACTCCATACATTTGGCAACCATCCTTCCTTGTCATCAGTGTTTCAATAAAAGTGCACCAAACAAATTTCCTTAGCCACTTGTCCTGCGCAGGGTCACAGGTAGTGCTGGAACCCATCCCAGCTCTCACAGGGTGAAAGACGGGGATACAACCTGGACAGGCCGCCCGTCCATCAGACATGCAGACAAAGAAACTCTCTGACACACAGACATACTTAGAGGGCAGTTTAGCATCTCCATGCATGTCTTTGGATGCTGCGAGAAACTGGAGCTCCTGAAGGAACCCCACGCTCATGGCAAAAACATGCAAACTTCACACAGGAAGGATCGCCATGCCTGGGAATCTAACCCAGGACTCTGTCACTTTCAGGGACAGTGTCATAAAACGTTCAGTGAATAAAACCGCCAAAGCTGAAGAGGATGCATTAGGGCTGTGGAAGCAATCCCAGAAGCTCTACCCGTGGCTCCTCAATCCAGCAAAGAAATATCTGTGCCTTCCAGTCTCAGAGGATCTTCAGCACCTGTGTAATGAAAGATAGTCAGCAGCATTCACTTGTTTCTGAAACCAGACCATACAGGCTGGTGGTTCCGGCTAAAAACCTTAAAGAGATTACTTGATGTTTCAATAACCTCTGACAGAACACACATTATACATCTTCTTTATTAGGCAATGTATTTAATTATTATATATAAAAACATTTTTAATTGTATTTTTAAATCATTTTAATTATGAAATATATTTACATATTTTATTCAATCAATTCAATGTGTTTATATTTAAATTAATTCAAAGAAAGAATTTTATACTATAAAACTTTTTTTTTTTTACAAAAAGTTTAATAAATGCATGTTTCCAAAGTCAGACAAGTCATGTTGAATATTATTCAATATGTATGACATAAATGTTGTCCAAGTTAATCAAGATAAAGATTTTTACCCAAAACAAGCAGCCCAAGTGGTGAGAATCAGGAAATAACAGTGCAAAGTAAAAGAGACACCACACAAACAGAGTCATTAAATCTGGATTCCTTTATGACATTCAAAGCATCTGTTTAACAAACTATGTGCTGAACATCCAGCAAAACCCCTGCACAAGGAATGCCACACAAGTGAAAATAAAATAACCATAGGCACATACTAAAAAAAAAAATTTAAAAAATGAATTGCCAACTAGTTTCAGCCCCTCTTTGACTCTTTGCACAGAAAAAGAAACTGAAGGTCCATGAAATACTACTTGGGTGATAAAAGGGTTCACATTTTAAACTGTTTCACACTTGCAACAGCTTAAATACCAGTTCTGGCTACCAGAGCGCAAAGAGCGAGATTAGGTTCATTAATATCTAATTAATGATAGATCACAAAGCGACCGTGGATTCAGAACAGACCGGCTCCCTTCCATCCTCCGAGTCCACGGCCGAGGCCGAAGGTGACAAACTCTGAGTGGTGTCCATTCATGATATTGGCTTCTTCCTTATATTGTCTACATGACATTAAAAAAAGCAAGATTTACAACCAAAATACTGAATATATAGCTCTGCACTTAAATATCAAGAGAAGGACCAGGACTGTTCTATTTTACACAAAGTGATTGAGCGAGAGCCAAGCGAAAAGTGTTTGAGTGCAGTCACTTTTGAACATAGGCACGCATAGTTTACAAGTGCAACTGTAAAACAAATCTCCAAAGTAATGAGAGAAATCAGTATCTTTCACTTTGTCCTGAAGTTTACCAAAGAGGTAGATCAATTCAACTGATCTGTTTTCATGATATGCGCACACCCCCAGTGAAGCATGGAACAGTGCAAGCCAACACAGACCTGGACAACAGGCCCTAAAGTGTTCAGCTTCTAACACATCTCAGCTAAGAATATCCACCTTATAAAGAGCTTTCCAGGCTCATTTACGACAGTAACATAATCTCATCTACACAAGGATGAATAAGCGCATGAATTTCCTTTTTACACATAATTAAAAATAATCCAAAATAGTACGCACTTTAAATACCAAATACAAAACACAAATAAGGAATATTTACAACCCAAACATTCAAGTAGAAATATAGATAAAGTAAAAGTTTAAAAATGAATGTAAACTATATGAAACACACCAAGTGTTTCCTTCCTCTGGCCAGTAGTCAATCTGCTCTGAACAAGGAATCATAAATACATGCACACTTTCAGCTTTTCTCCAGTGCCTTAAACAGTAATAAAACATCAGTAACAGCATTTAAATTAGTGACAAAACAATGCTTACATTTGTTGAATTCTGGTTGGTTTTCCATTTTCCTACATTTTTTCACATACAATATTGAATTGATACACACGTATTACATTTAAAAGGCATAAACCTTCGGTCATCAAGACATAATTTACAGCAAAAGGGTGGAAAAAAAAAAAAAAAAAAAAAAAAAAAAAAAAAAAACCACACACACCCCACTCTTTGAGGAAGTCAATCAGTTCAAATCCTGGCTCATAAATGTCTCTTGTTTCACAGAAGCTTCTCGTGAGCATAACACCATTCATCTGTTGTCTTTGGCAAAAGTGTGCATCATCCAGTTCACCTTGGTCTTCCAGCTTTCTCTCAGAGCTTCATTGAACTTCACTTTGAAGTTCTTCAGTGCCTCCTCTTCACTTTTGCCCAGTGCTAAGGAGTCCTTCAAGAAGAGGGAAAAGTCAGTCAGTTCCAGTGAAGCCGCAATAATTTAATTTAACCATCAAAAAAAAAAAAAAAAAAATTTTTAATCATCAAACAAATAAAGCAAGTTTTTCCATCACTATCTGTTGCTCTGGATGCCAGAACATACTATAAAAGAACAGACTAACAGGGGCAGCGCTGACCTAGTGTTTATGGGAATAGGCCCCAGAATCAGAAGGTTGTGGGTCCAAATACCAGGCCAGCATGCCCTGAGATACACTTGAGCAAGGTACTGTCCCAATCTCTGCTCTTTGGGTGCTTTGAATAGTTGCCTCCTTCTGCATATGTGTGTATGGGTGAAATGCAGAGGCTGCATTTCGTTGTGTCTCACTGTGTGATGTGCTGTGCTTCACAACAATGACAAGTCGTCACTTTCACTTGAACTAATGAGAGGAAACTCTGAACTCTGAGCAAATGTCTAATTGGACAGGCCTTGGAAATGGGATGTTTCTTTTCTAAGATATGTTTTATATGTGCTTTCTATTGAAGGCTTCCAGTGGCTCTTACCTTCAGGTACTGAATGTCTTTGGAGGAGCTGAGCTCAGGAAGCCCTGCAGCTCTCATCAAGGCAAACAGGTTCACAAATAGAGTTCCGTTACGACACAAGATCTTATAGGCTTGTTCACAGCACTCACGAAAGCTGGAAAACACACACATGCACAAAGTTTCCATAGAAATGAAATTCATTACTCATATATGGAATAATAATAATAATAATAATAATAATAATAATAATAATGACTGGATGAAATGAAATATTAAAAGAATAATACAATAATGATGTAATGCATTTCATTTACACTTATCACCTCCATTTTAATCCAGTGACATGAAAAACAATTATAAAAATATCCAGTCATAACAGGAGACTCAAAACACGTTTTTTTTTTTTTTTCCTCTTTACAAAAAAAAAAGTTAATGTTTATACATTTATGAAAGCTTGTGCACGGAAACTGGGCTCATTATTTCACAGTATGTGTGGAAAAAAATTATATTTGCACAGAAAAATGTATGCAAGAAGCAATAACGATATGGCTTTTTTTTTTTTACCCGAAGCTTACACAGTGGGAGAAAAATAAACATATAAAACACAGCAGTGGGTCTGATCGTGCTCTCCGTTAGCCCTTTCAACATTTAATCTGATAAATTTGAATAATTTGCAATATACCATTATTTAACATACCACATTATAACACACTGCTATATGGGGCAACGGTGGCCTAATGGTTAAGGACTAGACCCCAGGATAAAAAAAATAAGATTAATATAAATAAGAAATTTAATAAAAAAGTTTTAAAAAACCCAACAACACACACAGGTCAAGTGGTATTAACTTATCTATGTGCACCTTGGCTGGACATCAAATGGTTAAACACACACTGCTATTCATGTGGAAGTGTGACTATACTACAACGCTTAACACTGAAGTGTTTATACTTCTGAGGGCTGGTGGTGAAGAAGGAACAAGATTGTGATCTAGTGTGAGCTACATGTGTAAGTTTAGCTCTTTGTGCTTTCAGCCTCATTACAATACAACCACTCTAAAGACAGAAGAGGAAGAGCAATGCCAGTATGAGCCATTACCAAGAGAGAAGATGGGATGCAAAACAGAATGTTTTTCTCACCGTCTTCTTTATTTTCAAAAGCAGGAAACTTCCCATAATGCCAAACAGTCAATTAGGTTCACTTAAAACAGCTTTACTTTGGCCTGCATCTACTTAAAATGGCTGAAAAAATTAAATCTCACTGTTTAAAGAAATCATGTGGAATGTGATGAGTGACAAGTTTTGTAATGACAGTTTAAGCTATATTTGGTGGAAAAAAAAAAAAAAATAACAATCACATTAATTTCCCTCTGTGTGTTTCAATTTATCCCCCCCTGGGATGGAACCAAGTCTCAGAGGTTGAAAGCAGCCTTTACGGATTGACACCAGTGACAAAAGAAAGACGGTAGGCAACCCTGTGAAATGAAGTTGGATTTGCACTCACATAACTACACCATGTCCAACTGATGGAAATCGATAGAGGAGGGTAAACCCACCATTAAAGAGTAAATTCATCTCAGATATTGATCAGCTTGGTTTATGACTCTAAGCTATTCAGTTAAAACTAAACAAGTAATCCTCAGGCTTGCATTCTGATGTAAGGGAATAACCGTTACCAAAAAAGTGTCAGATACGCTTATTCACTCATTTGACTCATTAGATAATAGAGGTGTTCATGATGACTCGCATGCCCAAAGACAAAGACACGAGGCAACTCAATGAAGCATCTTGAAACTAGGCTGGATGCTAAACAGCCTGTGTAACTGAAGCTGTAATGGGAGTTAAGGGTTTTACTGCATGTTGATGTACTCACCGTTCAAACTTCTCACTGTTGTTGGTCCGTCCTTGCTGAATTACATGCACGAAGTCATATGTAAGAATAAAAGGCACGCGTTCCCTGTTGATCCCGAACTTCGCCTTGAAGTTCCCCAGAAAATGCCCAAAGTCTATGTGGAATAACTGCAAAGGAGAGAATACAAAGGTTTAGAAAATGTGTGAATTTTGAAATTGAAAGTGCCCAGGAAGCATTGATGGGGATGATACCTTGCTCAAGGGTGCCTCAGGGCAACCTACTGGTTTGGTTCTTTCATTCTATTGGTGGTGATTTTCTTTGGGCAAGTTTTTGTAATTCATGTGTTCCAAATCCTTTTTTTAAAAAAAATTTATAAATTTTTTTTTTTTTTATTTTTTTTTTTTTACAAGCAGTCAATCTTCTCACCCCATAAATCCAAAGAAAACAAAAAGTGAAGAAGACTGAAGCCAGTGTGGCAGATAGTAAATGTTAATCTCCATGAGAAGGCTCGACGCCCCCTGGTGATGTGCAATATTACTGCAGATACTCATTACCTCTTGAAACATTTGTTTCAAGCTATTTTCAAGCTTTTTTCTTTTTATAATTTTTTTTTTCCCTTACCTGGCCATTCTCCCTGATCATGATGTTGTCACTATGGCGATCCCCAATACCCAGAACATATGTAGCTACACAGTAGCCTGCACAGGACAGTGTGAACTCCTCAATGGCCTGATCCAGTTTATCCCTGTTGTTGAAGAGATTTTGAACAGGATAAATTTTGTGATTTGATCTTAAACCAATCTCTTTCAGGCTTTATCTGTGTGTTCTTTTGTTTTACAGAACAGACTAACCGCACATAGAGACATACAAATGCACAGATGCTGAGTCACAGGAAGTTGTCTTTCACTTACGAGTTAAATGTTTTCACAAAAGTAGTCTGAAGTGACTAGACATCATGGCTCATTTGTGCGAAGGAAAAAAAAAAAGCCAATAACAGCAGAATATATAGTTAATTCCTCACACTACATGCAATAAAAAATCTAAACAGAAACTAACAAGCAAAAAAGAAACAATTTCAGTGCCATCGTGTTAACTGCGGTGTTTAAATCCAAAATAACTAAGAGATATGCACCACAGAATACATATTTAGCTTGTGTTCCTCCTGAAACATTTGTTCTCAGTGCATAAATAATAGATAATGCTTAACACAGACACTTTTGTGTGTAATCAACTGCTCTTTAGAGCTCCTATTCTAACGCAAACATGCCTCACACTTCTGCATTTGTAGCAAGAAAGAGCCCAGTGTTTATCACATCAGCCACATCTCCTGGGAGTGGACTGGATCCTTCTACAAGGGGAATAGAGCTCCTGTTTCATAGGAGCAATCAATGCCCTTCCCGTCCAACATCCACTACCAACAGGAAAAACAATCCAATAAAATTCATAAAAATACAAGCGGAGTGCTTCAACAAAGTTAAGAAACATATACTGAAAGTGATCCACTATGATAAAAATGTACCAAATGATGGAACCAAATCCGATCACATTTGCAGAATGTCTGCAAAGACTTTTTCTAATATGCAGACTGCATTCCTGAACTGATCCCATAGGAAACATTTTGAGGTTGTAATAAACTATGCATTTATTTTAAAGACAAGGAAATGAATTATTTTCATTGTTCCTTCTTTACTTCAACGTGTGAATGCTCATGTACAATGATGAAGTGGCAAGTTCCTTTACTGTAGTGACTATCGCAACAGATACTCTCACAGCCAACATGATCATCACAGTCTTCCTTAGAAAGTCATAACAACCACTGGACCCAGGGATCTCGTGCACCAACATGTTGCAAAACACGCTTTCTGCACTCATATCAGTTCTGATCAGTCACACAAGTAGATGATATCACTAAAGCTAAGAATGATCCAATGAGGTCAATCAGATATATTTGAGGAGGCAAATCTCCAAAGCAAGCGTCATCCAGGAATGAATGAGCGCTGGACTATCAGCTGGAGTGAATTCAGAAACAACTTTCCTGCCTTGCAGTTGAGTGAGTCAATTTGCATATGTAGCGTTGTGGTTTAAGCATGAGTCAGTCTAGAAGAGCAGCTTACTGCAACCTTACTGACAAACAGTGCAGGCTGAGGCCATGAGGGTGGGCTAATGGAGCTAAATTTGTCCAGAATTCTAAGCACCCAATTACACTGAAGCATAGTGCAAATACCGCAAACTCGCGAGTGTCATGCACTCACCCCGGGTTCTTGGACTTCAGCCAGTTCAGAAGAGCATCTTTGTTGAAGGCAGCAGTGGCGGCACTGTTGCTGTTGTTTCTCTGGATGTTAGCAATGGTGTCTGAGTTTTTCACAACCTCTATCACGCCTGTCTTATTCCCGGTGGACAAGCAGCCATATGGGATCATTCTGTCTCCCACAAAACAGAATAAGAGAAAGACAGTGAGTGACCTTCTCTGTGGTTAAGAATGTAGTCTTGGGCCTGTGACAGCGGTAGTGAGAGGCAGTACAAACAAATGTATGTTACAATCCGTTTTTACCTTCCAAACAAACACACGATTATGTGCACTATATATTGTGACACAAGTGTGTTTGTCAACAGATCATGACATGAGTGTATAAAGAGCCCAGCCTTCTTTCACAAAAAGCTCATCTCCGCTAACATGAAAAAGGTTATTTAATTCCCATGAATATGAAACCTTCTGTAATTTTCATTTGTTTAAAATCAGTATTTTCTCAATCCATGTAGGTACTTTTCACTGCTAGGCATACAGGGACTCAGACAGCACAGTTACAAACCTGAGATCCAGCCCTTCGGTCTTCCATAGAACATCCATTAGCTGTATCATCTGAAGGGTTAGCATGTCTTGTCTCAAGTCTGAAAACACCACAAAAAGGGTCAGAATGTGCATGAATATGTAGGAGAAAAACTGATATGCAAGTTGTATCAAGAGTCTTTGGTTGGACTGTAGAAAAAGAAGAGAATGTTAACTGCCTACCATCTCCGTTTTTGAAGATAATTCCCACGGTGTCTGTCTGTACCCACTTATTCTTGTACATCAGCCAGAGGGGCTTCATTTTAGAGTCCATGAACTTACACTTGTCCGTGCTAAGACAAATATTACAAGCTTTAATTATAATGAATTCTAATCATTATAACTAGGAGTAAAAACAAACATTGTAAGTGCATATATATATATTTTTTTAATAATGTGTGTGTGCGCGCACGTTTATGTGTGTGAGTGAGAGAAAGAGCAAAAAACGAGTGAATGAGAGAGTGAAAGCGATAGACAGAAAAAGAGAGCTTGTAAGAAAGATCTCAGGTTTTCACAATCACAGCCTTGTATAAGATACTGTGTTTGCTTAAGGTAAAGAAGGGAAATCCCTGATAAACAAAAACTCTATTATCTAGATTATTATCTGGAGCACATTGATTCTAAAAACGACAGTAACTCCAGAAACAAAGCAGTTGTATTACACACTTTACCTGTAATCATTAAAATACTAGATAAAATGTAAAAAAAAAGAAAAACAGAAAAACAAAGAAGAGCACGCAAAGTGTTTGTGAGGCTTTTGCTATCACCAACATCAAAACAGTCATCATCAGTTCCAGTCATTCATGCTATCTACACCACCATGTATATAAAAACAGGAAAGTAGCATTGCTCAACAGCGGAGCACAAATACCAACCAGCATTTAGTTACATTTGCCAACTTTAGCTAAAGCCTAAAAAGCAATAATGATCTGCATAACCATAAATAAACCAAGAGAGTAAAATGACAACAAATCATAAATTCTTGATGGAAAATGAATGTGGATCAATCTGTGATTTAGTATACATCATAATATAATTAGTATATATATGAAAATGCTGTCAATATTTGCTCAAGTGGTCTAATGGTTTATGCTTCCTCATTAGTCATGCAAATGATGCGTTGTGGTTGGCTGTTTGTTGTTAGCTGTACCAGATTTCGAAGAGAATGATGTTGGGGTTGAGAGGGGACACAATGTCCGACAGTGCTTCCAAGTAGGTGTCCTGTTTAATGCAGAGCTTCATATCTTCCGTGATCTGAGACCTTGAGGTGGACTTCTGACAGCCTGACTTCACAAAGTCATTCAGAGCCTTCATCTTATTCAGAGCCTCGTTCTGCAGGCAGATGCATTTTAACAGAACATTAACTTGTTGCTGCTACAATGTATAAGAAGAACCCAAGCAAGAACAGAAACATTGCAAAGAGAAGAGATGGCAAAGCACGCTAATATACCATGTTTTCCTTTCTGATAACAACACTGATAATGAAACCATGAGTAACGGCCAAAGCAGATATAAAACAGGCTGATGAGCCCTTTGTCATTAACACTTATAATGAGGTTATCAAGCTCAAACAACTCCAACGCTCAAGTGTGAGCTACTACAGGCTACATGAATTACAGGATCAAATCTGAATTACAATTCTTTGCACATGATTTCCTGTTGATTTATTATTAGGCAATCAGATAATGCTGCATTAAAAATGGGAAACACTGACAAACGTTTACAGAAGCTTCCCTTGCTCTACTGACCTGTTTCATTAGGCTCTTGATGTGGTAGATGCTTCCTCTACAGTAGGACTCCAGGATGAGGCCAAACCTCAGACTGACAGAGGATACATGCATTTCTGACCTTCAGGGAAAGTAAACAGTTCAGTCATCCATATAAAGTTCTAAATGTTTGCAAACAAGAACCCCCTGGAGCAAGAGCGTACCTGAGGTGCCAGTACAGGAAGTGGCCTATCCTCTTGTTGGCCAGAGCTCTCTCCAGAAGGAATGTGGTTAAGTCACAGTCCAAGTAAGACTCATATTTCAGAACCTGCACCAGCTGCAGAAGGTACTTATAGAGTTCATCATCGCTGTTGAAGAAGATAAAAAAAAGTGATGTCAAACAGAACAAAATCTCCCTGAAGGTACATGCCCAGCCACCCTAAACTGTGGCATCTCTGCATCTTTAAACCTAAAATCTTAAGCCACAAAAGTAGATGCTTCTGATTTTGAATCCCGTCTAATGATAACAGGATTTCTCAGTGCTGTTTTTATTTTCATATTCAAGCGTGGACCAGCAGGGCGGCGACCCCAAAGTCAACATTTTTAATGGATTTCTATGTAATTTGAGTTGATCGTGAGTGTTCACCTGGGGGTCACAGATCCCTGAATGTGCAAGTTCGCTCAGAAACGATTACCTCTCAGGAACATCCCATTTCATATAATCATTTAGTTTACTATCTGTAATCTGGACACACACACACACAGAAACTACTTTGGGGCAGATTTTAATTGGTAAAAACGCAAGACCAAAGTCTCTTAATGCGTCACTGCTAAGATTTTTGGTAAGAAAGGAATAAGCTGTCAAAAAATGCTGACTGACAAACTATCAGTATTAGTCACTTTTAGGCTAAACAATCCTTTAGAAATTAAACAATAGCCATTTAAAGCCTTGCACATGACAGTTAAAAACAATCCACTTAAATGAAAAAATAACACTGATATAAATGAATAAAATGCCATAACAAATATTCAGATTACTATGGTGTTCCATAGGCATTCATGCTGTAACGGCCCCTAGTTTACTAACTCTTCTCTATTAACTAGAGATGGCATATGTGGCCAGGCAAAAGGAGGAAACGCTTCAAAAATAGGCTCACTATGTTCACTTCTGTTGGTCTCTTAGCTTCTGTTCTTGAACCTCTGCTTGGGTTGTTGGTCACAACAGGTCCGATGCAAACTATTTCTGGCGCTGCATGCCAGCAGTCTGAGAGATGCAAGCAAAGCTGAGAGATGAAAGTGTATTGCGACACGATGTAGACACTTACCCGAGCTTCCTCAGGCAGCGGATGGTAAAAGAGCGAACGTGTGGGTCAGGGAAGCTGTAGTCCAGCAGCTCTAGAGCATGCAGGGCCGGGAGGTCTGGCCATTTCCGGAGCAAACACACCATCTGAAACAAAGTACGGCCCATCACTGATGGCGGTAGTAGTGGGGCTAATAATTTTAATTACAAACTGTATCCGTAATGCTGCAAATTTTCGGTTTGCGTGTGTTCATCTAAGTGACAACATATGACACAGATATACATGTAAAAGTTAGAGCACCCCTGTAAAATAACATGTTGTTTTTGCCATTTTTGTCATTAATGACACTTTGCACACAGCATGGTTGATCACCGTACCTGGGCCACATCCTCGTGCTTATTCCATTTAGTGATTAGGAGCAGTTTGGAGAGGCTCTCGGGATAACGTGCTCTCATTTCGCCGCGCAACTTCCAAAGCAGCTCTTTCTCATCCTCAAAGAAGTCTGTGTGGTTTTTATTGTCCACTATCTCTTTCAGTTTCATATGCTGAGCACAGCAGAGAGAGAAGCCACAATGTAAGTACAGAGTATATGTGGTAAGCTGCTATATTTCACACAGGGTACACACAAATTCTAGTATTTACTCATGCAAAAGGGTGAAGCTTCTTACCTCCTCTTTAGTAGCAGTTGCCTTTTCACCGTTTCTTTCAGCTTCATTCAACTAAAAAAAAAATAAATAAATAAAAAAATGGGAAGAACCAAGAAAGTCATCATAAATGGAAGATTAGAAAAGATTCCATTCATTAATAGATCAGTTAATGATCCTTTAAATCACGTGGTGTGTAATGCAGGTTGGGTTTTATTTACTTTTTCAAGTGGAGGATAGTAGAGGGGATGAGGTCTGAAGCTGGGGAAGTGAATTAGAAGGCCAGCAGTGCTGTCAATGTTGGGGTTTCTCTCTACCGTACCCATAGGATTCAGCAGGTCTCCTTTATCATCTATAAACAGGACAATATCACATTAATATAAAGTAAAGATAAAACTAATACTACTACTACTACTACTAATACTACCACTGCTACTCCTACTGTCTAATAATAATAAAAATAATAAATGGTGCCCATGTAGATACATTCACTATCATTGCTTCATGTAAAAAATGTCTATTTTCAACCATTTTTTGAATATAGTTGTTTGTTTAATGTTGTTGACTTGTTCAAAGATTGCAAATCAGAATTCACCTGGAGCTGAAGGCCATGTGGACAACAAAAACTCTCCAGTCTTCAACTGGTCCTTGTAGTCAAACACCATTGTGTTCACCCAGGCCAAAGGGCAGTCCTGACAGACAGAGAAAATAATGCACATTAATGAAGACATTAGCTATTATAACCATCCTTGGCTACAGAATTATTCACGGATATAAAGGATATATTTGGGTTGGGATCAAGTGTTAAGACTTGAACTAAAATCTAGAAATTTGTTAAAAAAGCAAAAGGACACAAAATGCAATCAATCAGTTTCCAGTATGTTAGTAATGACAATGACTAAACTGACAATGACAATTTCTAAAAAAAAAAAAAAAAAAAAAAAAAATTAAGAAATTTTTTTTTTTAATGTTTAAAAATCACAGTCATTTGTAGTGAGGTCAAAGCAGGTAATATCCTATCTTTATAGAGGCATTTTACTTCACATAATCCCTTTCTGATTATACTCTGGATGCCATCTGTACTTAAAGAGCACTTTTTCCATCACCGACCGTCCGGCATAACTGGATTTTGTGGAGATTTAGAAACCGTGAAGAAAAACTCTAGAACAATACATAACATTGAACCAAGATTGTTATATTTTTTAACATCTTTGTGGCACACCTCATTTGGCCTTACGTCAATGCTAGTGATTTATGACCTTAGTAACTTGGACTTCCTGAGTTAATAATCTTGGGGAAACCATCTTTAAATTTACGAAAAATGTCGCCTTAACGCAGCTTCACTGTAAACAGGGTAGAGCAAGCCACCGCAGTGCCTAAAATAAATGTTAAAAGACAGAGAGGTAAAGAGGCAGACAGAAAGACAAGTCTCATTTCCTTGTTGCAGGCCACGGCAGACTTCTCTAGCCATTCTATAAAGGGGAAGTGGCAAAAAAGGAGAAGTTGAGTGGGTTGGTTGCAGCCACCACACACACACACACGCACACACACATACACACACACACCTGTAGGCTAACCCTGTGGCTTCTACAGCATCTGTCTACGGTAGGGAAATGACTGGTCCTGTGTGATGAGCAAGGTTGATGGGGTTCTGATTTGACTATCATTACTGACTGACCCATTAAAAATTTCATTTGCAAATAAAGCAAGACATAGCATCCATAAAATTTATATTAGTCTTAATTAAAGTACTGACCATCTTGGTTTTTGGTAAAAGAATTCACCTTCACCAACTTACAGCCTTTTTGTTCTTCTTCTTGGTGGAGCGTTGCTTTTTGGTCTTCTCTAGGACACCATAGAGGGCGAAACAGAGACGACTCATGCGAGGAAGATCACACAGGTTGATTTCGAATGTGAGCTTCTGGTCCCACACAGGGTCTGAACACACGATCACTTCGCAGCTGGTCACTACTTTGCAGAGAAGCTCACTTCCATGGAAGAGGCCCGCCTGCACCACCAGCTAGGGCAGAAACATCACGTTAATTTCTGAAAAGGACACATTGTGGCATTTAAGTTCCATCCATCCATTATCTGCCGCACACAGGGCGAGGACGGGGGACGCACCCTGGACAGGTCGCCAGCCCATCGCAGGGAGGAGCGGGACGGGGACGGCACCTTGCTCAAGGGTACCTCAGGGCAACCTATTGGGAAGGGGTTCGAACCCCCGATCCCCCGATCATAGGGCCAACGCCCTAACCACTAGGCCACCGCTGCCCTGGCATTTAAGTTGTTCATTATAAATAGAGGTATTTAAAAGAACTGTATTCAGATCATCTACTACCAACTGTTAGCAATATTACTGCGGAAAGAGTTCCGGTTTGCATTGGAACATGCATTATTTACACTGCAAATGATAGTGACTGCAATGTACCCAATGCGTTAAGGAACATCCGAGAATTCCCAATGTGATGTGACGTAGGATTGTCTATTATTTTTTTAACCCAAACTTGTTGGATCATGTGAACGCCTTGACTTTTCCCAAAAGTCATCTGTGACTGATGCTCACAGCACACAATAAAAACATTCTGTGATTGCTTTGAGGCTCATTTGGACATTGAGAACTACTGTTTCATCAGCACTGCAGAGGCAGAGCAGCACTGTGCTGCCTTACAGCACTACAGAACAGGATTTTCAGTCTTTATGTAAATTCAGGAACTGAAATTTAGTTTTGAGTTTGACTGACCCTGAATAAATATATGAATGGATGAGTTAAATGAATGGAGAATGATCCAGTTCTGAATGAGTGAGACAACATATGCCAAAAATTGCATTAAGTCCATGGATCACAGCAGAGCTGAAGCTTTGGCTGCTTGCCCCAGTTTTATTATTACCCAGACTAGAACAACCTCCACGATAGGAAATAGGAAATATTTGTTGTAAGTAAGTGTTTCCCCCGAGGCTATCATGAAGAACCTCCGTCTGCCAGCAGCAGCAGTAGCAGCAGCAGCAGACATGACTGGTGATTGTATGACAAGCCAAATTTATCTGCAGTCATGAGAGGAACGGCAGGAAATGAACAGGCTCTCGAGGCATAAGAAAGTGAAGATTAGCATGATGAACAGAAGTCAATCGTTTATTCTCTGCAGCCTTTGCGAGCCATTTTATGGTGCAGGTCTATTTCCTAACTTAAATCTGCACTTTTCTATAATAAGGCCTGAGCTTTTCTATCTTTAATTGCATTAGAAAATATTAGAAACAAAGTCTCTCAATTATCTTCACGGCTCCGGTTTAGCGCTTTCATTCATTTTCAATACAGGGTCTTTCATGGAGTTAAAACAATGTATAAATCTGACACCAACCCCCATGACTTTTTTTTTTCCCCTTCTCTAGCAAAAAAAAAAAAAAAAAAAAAAAAGGAGATATGCTAGTGGTGAGTGTGAGCAACACTGCTGTCCTTTTCTAAGAATCTAGGCCCAAGAGAGCGTTGAAAGCCCGATAGTCACTCCCCACTTCCTGTTTTGATGTTTTACTCAACCGCTTCTGATGAATTATGGGAAATATGTGGTCAGGGTCATATGACCACACTTCAAGAGTTCACCCCTCACTGCTTGCTACAGTTGGAGGCATAGTAAACAACCACATCAGAATTTTAGTAACAATAAACCCTAGTAGGTAGGAACAGAAAGCTATGGGCCTACCTTCATGCCTTCATCTGCATTGACCCGGGAGCCCTGCAACAGGTGTATACAGAAGGGTTCATGGATGGACCACAGTGATGTTGTGTTTTGCTGTTGGAACAAAAGAAAAGGAGGTCTGGTGAAAGAGGAAGTCTGGGAATGAGTGAAAACTCTACATTCAATCCACATCAAATCTACACTGAGTGAATTTTAGCCTGAGGTTTAAAACATGATCATCTTGAGAGAAACACTGTCAGTAGACGGCAAAAAAAAGAATTTCTTAACTGCTTGGCCGTTTCCTTTTTGACACCCCAAGAGGGGGGAAAAAAAAAAAGAAGTGGCTGATGGGAGGCTTATTTTTCTCAATTACAGAGAAAACAAAACTCAAGAAATTGAAAAAGAGGAACCAACTGAGTTTTGGAGACCTTTTAACCAAAGTCACAGCGACTATTTTTATTGGAGTATCTATCTGCTACCAAAGAGAAGGCCAAGGTCCTTCATAGCGAAGCTTTTAACCAAATGAACTTAAACACACCGGAGTGACGCGGTCAGCTGGTCACAAATCTTCCACAAAAATAATGCCAATTCGGTAACTTTTACTTTTTATTTTAAGGGAAGTCATTTTCGACTAAACATTACAAGCATTGTGGTGCTGAACAACTGCTAAATAATACGACAAGTTTACTTAAGTCTTTGTTAGGTTAAAGCATCTAGTTCTCCAGTTCTGCAATTGGTTCAATCAAATTTAAAACTCATACTTGAGTGTGACAGGATCAAAATAAAAAGCTGAACTTTAAGTTCTGCAAAATGAATTCTCGGAAGGTCAGCATGTGTAAAGCCAGTAATACAGAAGATGGTGTGCAATTCTCGTTAATGACAGAATTTTTTTATGGTGTGATAACCATGTCTCACCTTCTTCAGAGGCAGGGGTGGAGGTTTAGACATAGTGCGTGTTTTGGAGACTTGGTTACTCAGGCTTCCCTGCTCCTCCTGGTACTTGATGATAGTGGAGTGATGCACCATGGTCAAATGTGGAGTCTGGCCTCCGTACAAACACAAGAAAATATACTGCAAAGGCACAGAAACAGACAGAAGGTGTGAAGGGGACAGATGAATGCAATGGGAACTGCAGTACAGATCAATAAAACTTTTCCTACACAACAGATCATCAATGCAATATTTCATTCATCTAAGATTACAAACAATCCTGAACAAAATGCACCAGTGTAATGCAGAGTTACTAGAAAAGGGCCATTCAGTTTAAAATGACCCTAATTTATTGCAGTAACCGGATGCTTGTTAATATTTTTAGAGTCCCTACATTAAAAAGTGCTTTACATTTTCTTGATTAAATTTGCACAAAAGATTCCACATGAATGAAATATATTACACCAACACAATTACTGCCTTGTCTTTCAGCAAAGCGGCCTTTACTGAAGATAACTGTATGCTACATGTTCAAACACATGAATCTAAATGCAAAATTCCATTTTTTTTCCCCCATACAATCTGAAAGTCGGGGGGGGGGGGGGGGGACTTTTAATGATAGTTTTTCAGTTTCCTAAGTGTGCCATTTACAGCCATTATGTATTCAGAAAAGTTTATATAATTTATTACAATAACATCCATCCATCCATCCATCCATTTTCTTAACCGCATATCCAGGGCCGGGTTGCAGGGGTTGCTGGCTGATAAGGTTATTACAATAACAGGTCATCAAATTGCCTCCCTCACATTCTGACCAAAGCTGCTTTAAGTATGATTTTTTTTTTCTTTGCAATAGAAAGCGAATGGACGTGCAGTAAGAAAAGGCCATGCTTAAAAGCAGTGACCGAGGGGTTTCCTCGCTGCAGTTTTAAACACAACGACTGACCAATAACAGGCGCAGGACCAGGCTCATCATCATCAAACCCTGCAGCCTGTTCATTTAGTTAGTCTAATGCAGTGCAAATCACATTATGCTCTGTGTAGTTCACTTTTAAAAGCTTTGTAGAGATGCATGACTCATCTCTGCAGGTACTGGCAGTTCAGTTTCTATATCAACAACTGTCTGAGCAGACCCCCCCACCACATCACGCCAGATTAGAGTCAACACAGACAGGATCTTGAAAAGCTATATTTCAATTAGACAAAATATTACTGACAGAGGAACCATAGAGACGGGGTAGCTTTTCAGTTGGGGGACGGTCTAAAATGAATTTATACTGATGCAAACTTTTACTCAAGCCCACTCGCTTACTCTCTTTACACTGAACTAAACTTCTCCTTTCTTTAATAGAACTCCCATACATGATCACGTGTGTGCCCTCCTTCAGAAAACACCCCAAATAAATTAAAAGAGTGCATAAAATAACTTGGTCAACTTACTTTAAACTGGCAAAGAGGGAACTTTCCGTAGATGAACTCCCACCTCCCGTTGACCTGCAGGGTATAGTCCTCCGGTTTCTCCTGCTTCACTGGCCGAAAAACCGTTGCTTTTTTCCTGAGCGCACTCTGCATCAGAACCACAGGCAGGTCCTGTGGGTCCAGCTGCAACATGAAGCTCTCCTGTGAATAAGTGAGAATAACGCTGCTTTAGAGTCTTAAACTCAAAAGGCCTGTATGTAGGTCGACACTTCTATTCTTTCACAGTGTTCACTCAATAACTTTCACGGTGGTTTTAAGTTACTAAACAATTGTTTCACAATTACTAAATCCTACAACATTAAATAAACAGGGTTAAATGATTATTTTTAATTGTAAAGCAAATTCAGTGTAATCCACTGAAGAAACGTGGAAGATTGGTCAGAGGTTTGAAAGACGATTGAAGGACGATTTTACATTGCCAGAAATAATTATTATAAGGGTTTGAATTATATTATGTAAATGTTTCACCTTATTATGTAGATGCCAACAGGGCTAGGTGACATTACGCTGTGTCTTGCTGAACATATTAACACAGCAGTGGGGTCAACAGTGTCATTTGCTATCTGAAACTGAATTAAACTGGCCAACGATCGTGACTACATATGTGTCAGAGGGGACACAGAGCAAAATAAAAAGGTGCTAAATTATCGGGGGTAACTTTTTGTGATAATAAAAGTATTTTATGGGGATAAAATGCTTCCATTTGAGGCAAATAGTAATTAGACAATTGGTTAACCATATATTGTGCTCCATTAAAGCATGAATCAGAGCAGAGAGTGCTTATTGGCATTTAGAATCCAGTCACAAAGAGACGGAGATGTTTTTCCACAAGATGTTTTCACTTACAAAAAGGGAGTTAGGAGTTTGATGTAACTGTAGTGATATTAGCTGGCATTTAAAACAACACCAGCATGTGCTTTTCCCTTTGATTACCACGCTCAGAGTGTCTTACAGGTCTCTCTCAGTCTTATTGTACAGTAGAAAAGCAAAGTTTGAGGTGCATGGCAGTGTAGGTGGGGGATTCACAGGTAGCATGTTGTTGTATAAATATACTACCTTACACAATCCCTTTCTCAGGAAATTTGGGTCACTAAGCCCCACATGCAACTGCTGAAGCTTCTATTTGACATTACCACTGACTCAAATGTCTTTTAAGTACTCAAACTGAGATGTCAAATCCACTCCAAGTATGTCAGTCTAAAATTAGTCCTTTGCACATTCAGCAACAGAACCTCCGAAATAACAGAAGTGCGATAAACACGCTCCGGGCATTGTGGTGCAGACAAAGCTGATGAGCTACAATGTCAGGGGTATGAATCCTTAAATAATTAAACCACAGCGAGGGGTGTAATGCGAAACAAAACAGATGGGCCTGCAGCGTATGATGACTCACCTCGCTGGCCTCAAACTTGACATGGATAAACATCTTTTTAATGCGAGATTTCCCACTCTGTGATACTATGGAAAATGGCTCTAAGTCGCAAGGAAAGTTGTACTCCATCCACTGACGCCATTGCAACCGCTGCCGGTCTTGAGCCTTCTCCTCGCAGAAGGAACGCATCTTTGTTCGGAATTCATTCACCTCTTGATTCTTTTGGGCATCAAACTCATGCAGACCTACAAAAATGAGACAAATAAAAAGCTTAACCACCTACTGAGATCAAGAGGATCATGACAATGTGGCAACAAGCAATGTGAGTGACTGAAGGGAGTAAAAACAGAAAAACGCTTGAACAGTTTTCTAGGTTTGGCCTCATTCCATGATTGTAAGTTTCAAAGTTATGTCTGACAGCTGCCCACACAATCAGAAAAACTCAGCCACCCTGATGTGCTGAGTAAGTGAAATGCTAGAGCCATCATGAGCAGGCAGAGAGGGATAGGCCTGCTGATAAAAGAGTGAGCGTACCTTTCCCAATGAGCAGGCTGATCTGGGTATTGATGAGCTTCTCCACCCGGTCTCCCTCACGCGCCACCAGCCTGAGCACAGGCATGAAGGGCTGGACATCACACAGGCGCCTCTGCTCATCCTCCAGCTCCTCCCGCTCAGCTGTGCGATTGATGCAGGTGAACACATAGGCATCGGGGTCGCTCAGGACATTGTAGAGAGGCTCGGTCCTGGCATTCTTCCACACCAGCTGTGACACACACCAACAGTTTAAATACCCACAGCATTGGTGAGAGGCAAAGTTTCCTTACAAGGACCTGCATTTGGGTCCACACTTCAGGTCCTGACTTTCTCATATGTTTTAGAATAGTAATGCACAAAAAAGGTTAATAAAAGTAGAGTAGTAATGAATAAAAAACTTAAAAATTTGCATCTTAACAATAGGATGGGATTGATGGGTCTGAGGAATTTCAACAGTGTCCCCAAAAATGTCCTTAATTTAAAACCCAACAACATACTTGTGATAAAGGGCCTACTGATTAACATCATCTGATAATGACCCAGTTGGGCTGTTGTTTTGAAGAAAATATTGTCCTGAGGCATTTAGAACAGTGGGTAGGCACTGACTGGTTCCTGTATGTAGGCATATGTGGGCTTTCTTTTTCATTAAGCCTGTTTTTTGGTTTGCCTGTGAGCCTTTGGAGCCAGTTTTTCCTACCGAGGATCAACCAAAGGAAAGTTAAGTGAAAAACACTGCAGTGCACTTAACTGCTCATACTGCATGTGTGTAAACACCCTCAGGTTTTTTTTGTGCAGGCTTAAATTGGTGCTTTGGGGCATCACGTTTTAAATGCAGCAAAGGCATTTATTTTTCCATTTACCTTTTTAATTGCACCGATGGTGTCACTGCGTGCAACGGGAAAGCTCAGGTAAATCCCCGTGGGGAGGAGGAACTCCATGGTGACCTGCTCCCGACCCTCCTTCTCCCACACATCCTGCATGCCGTAGTAGACCCCCGGCGGCATGGCATAGGTCACTCATCTACCGGCAGCCTCACTGCTGGACACAAACAACCAGCTGAGCTGAATAGAGCTGAACGACTGCTATGATAACCAAGAAGGAGTTAAAACGAGGCCAAAGTTAGAGGAAACAGAAGAGTCAATACATTTTCCAAATGCTTGCAAACTATACGGCCACACTGAATAGTTAAAAATGATCAGTGCCTCATTCACAATTGCACTCTGGTGTGTAAAACATGTGTGAGCAAGGTACTGTGCCTGTTAGAGTTGAATTTTCCTCACATGAAGCACACATTATGCATCAGCACAGTCTCATCCGATTTTTAAAGTCATAGCAGAGAGCATCCCTACAGCTCAGGAACACACTGCCAGATCTGCCTTCCCCATCCCTCTGTGGGAGCCTGTGCTGCAGACTGTGTGTGTGTGTGTGTGTGTGAGTATGTATGTATGTATGTATGTATAAGGTTACAACCAAAGCAGAGGGCCACCATCACACAGGGGTGGCCTGTTTCCCACATTATAATGGAGCAAGAGATAAACAAGGCTTTCAACAACTGCTCACACGTGTTGGATCCTTTTCAAACTGTCAATCACAGTATTTCTTCATGCGTCAGGGCATGAGGGCATGAGGGAAAAGGCCTGCAGGCTGCAGTGCATCGAGAGAAAGGTAAAATGTGGAAAACTTGCCTGCGAGCCTCGCCGGTTGCTGGTTAGTCCATGTTGAGAAGAGCCGGCGATGCCCCTGGCCGTCAAAATGAACAAAACCCGCCTGGATCTTCCACTCAGGACAGGGAGACCGAGCCAAGAAAAACCACGATTTCAACGATTCTCCAAATTTCTGATCGCCGTGAAACCGATCGGTCTCTTTGAGCACTCCGGGCTTTTAGTAGTGGGGAAGTGACAGCGGCGCAGCACGATGAGCCTCAACCCTCTACCAGCGTTACTGCGCGTAAGGGACCGTCGTGCAAGTGCCTGGCTCACGCGCTACTTTTGATCGCTCTTCTATTGCCTTAATTTTCATGCTTTGTCTTGCTTTTCTTTTTTAAATCATCTCTTCATGAGCAAGTAAGTTTGTAATTAAGCTCTGTTAAAATCGTTCCCCAATCTGTTAGAATGCGGCTGTTTACGTTTTCACCGAGATGACACACAACCGCGACAATCCCTCACAGCTCTGAATGGGGAACGCCAACGTCTTTTTTTTTTTTTTTTTTTTTTTGACGAAATGATAGCGTTTAACTCCTGCACACACGATGCCCTGTTTCAAAAACCCTGATTGCCATTTCATCATGTGTAATCTGTACATTTTAAGTTATTAAATATCACTAGGATAATCTTGCATCACCATTCAATGTGCTCTGCCTTTTTCACCCTGGACTGGACTTTAGTAGATTCAGTATAGAATTAAACTTTTGTCTATTTAAGATAGCATGTGTGTAAGTGATTGGAATTGCAGTTAACTCCATGAGATGGCCTGTCTCCCTCTGCTGAGAGAAGCAGGTGATCACAGGTGTTTTGAGACATATGGGGAGATTCATACATAACTTATCATGTATCTCACATATTTCCTCTGTTTATATGACAAATGAGACAAAAGTGTGTCCTGTGGGCGATTAGAGGAAGTTCTATTTCTGGACACCACTGTTTGCAGTTTTACAGTTATGGGCCTATGTGGGAAGTCAGCTTAATTCACTTGTCAGTCAGAAAAACAACAGTGACCATTTTTCACTCCTGTGGTGGTGGGATTCCAGTAAACGAACTGCTGATGCATGTGGTGGGTTTCTGAGTTTGCCTAAGAAGCACCAGATAAAGGAAACAGCACTGACATCCACCCCCTCCCCTGACAGACACAGCATGGTAAAAAAAAAATGCACTTTACAAACGTACCTCTGTAAGAAACAGCAGGAAAACTGACCTCAGATCAGACAGTTCACCTCAAGGGAGACACAGATAATGGTAACAGGGAAAATGCATTAACAAAGAGACGACTCTTTAATCATTACTCTATATCCAGTTATTAGATGTAGCAAATGTGCTGCTTTTGAGTGGTTTGCCTGTTTTTTTCTCCATAAAACTGAATTAGGCCCATTTAGTTTTATCCCATCCCAAAATAACTGACTAATCACCAATTTCCTCCAAGCTTTTATACAATCGTCCATTTTTATATGGCACCATTAGAACCACACTCAGGACTTAAAACATCATAAGTGTTTTCTCTTGTGACTGATAATAACACCCTAAATAAAAAACATTCACAACACACACCTCCTGAATTGTGCATTATATATTTAACCTTTGTTTGCAAAAACGCAGACAGCACACTGACTGTGGTGATACAGTGCAGACTGAAAACGCTGTCTCTAAAGGGTGCACCACTGTTGAGCGAGCAACAGCACGCAGCTGGTGAAAACAGGAAGTGTGTGTGCAGAACAGAAACTCCGAGTCAAATAAAGCTCGAGACCCCCTCACCCGCATCCTCCCGCCACCCCCTCACCAGTTACTGCAGGGCACTGAGGCACACAGCCAGATCAGCACCACAAAGAAGTTAGCCTAGTCCCGGCGAAGGACAAAACTGCACTGTCTGACCCTCTGCTTATGCTGATTTAGCTAACTAAATAAAAAAACAAAGGTGAGGTTTCAGGAGAAATGATATCCAATACATCCTGTACGCAGAGTGTGAATGTTGGCCCAGAGTTAAAAAGACAAAGGCTTGCACCACAAACAGCTGCATGGATGTAGGAAACGGTTACTTTGTAAAAGGAGATAATAGAATATTCTTTTAAGTGTGGAAATATTATTCTGCAGCGGTTAATGTAAAGAGAGAGAAATCCAGCTTTTTCAACCATGGCTCCTTTTCACCACGGCAACAGTTTCTGCACCTTGTTTGTCCTTGAGGGTCAGGCTGTTTTATTCTGCAAGCCGTCTCTTCCAGGTCTGATCCATTTACAAGTCCTGAGAAACAGACATGTCAGTTTTGCTGGTTTATTCTTATTAATTAAAGGCTTCTGCTGTTCATGACCAACCTTCCGGCCACTTTTGGCACCTTTCGAAAAACTGATAAACTGACACTGCAGTGGGACGTTTTTATGTATGTACATTTTATCCACATTGTTTGCTGGACCTTCACTACAGTTGTACTGGGCCATCAGCTGACTGATACTGAAATGTAAGATGCGGATTATGAGGCTTATTTTCAGTGCTCCCTGTCATGTCCTGTTTTATTATAGTACATGTGTTTATTCCTGTACATGCTAATATTCAGATATAGGTGTATGCGTGCGCGTGTTTATATATTTATATAGACAAGAACATACACACGCATATACACATATATATAGACAGATAGAAATAGACAGAGGTAGACAGATATATAAACTGAATAAATAAAGCCTTGCTTCCCCCATTGTGCAACCTTTAGGCACTTAAAAAACGCTGTCCCTTTTGAGTACTGCTGACAGAGGAGAGTATTATCTTTATATAAAACACTTGCTTGATTCATGCTTATGCTGTGTTTGTGAAAGCTTGTCCACAAAGTACTTATAAACACATATTACTTCCATTTGTTTTTGACATTAGGGTTCACCAAATTGAGTCTACTTCAGCTTTCTCAGACCTGAGGCGTGCACTTCCTTCATATTACCAGAAGAGGTCGCTGTTTACCAACGTCCATTATTGACATGCTTTTCTTTTATTTACCTTTCACATAGAAAACAGAGTAAAGTGTAAAATGCCAAAAATGCATCAAGAGTGGAGGCAGCTCAGGGAGTATGATGTAAACACTTTTTGAGTTTGTAAAACTGCTGCTTTGGTAGGATGATGTATCTTAGGGAATAAATAATAAAATCTTAGGGAATGAACCTTTCTTCCATTCTGAAGTGCTTTTGATACCATTAATAGGTTGATCAGGCAAACCTTTAGGTCAAACAGCTTTATTATAAAACTTTATAAAACCTTTAAAAATAACTCTGAACAGTTAGATCAAAGAATTAACGAAACATTTCAAATAATAATAAAAAAACACAATTCAACATTGTTCATCAATGTCAGTCCGTGCCAAACTAATCAACAGTCTGTGCCATCAAAACACAAATCCACTATGTATAAAAAATACCAGAATAAATAACAATAGAAAAATAACTGGCTTCTTCCATTTTAACACACACTAGCAAAAACATAACATGTCCCTACCACCCAGCCCAGAAGCCTTTCAGATTCCAGCAAGAGAACAGCCTGGGAATGAACAATTTATCACAACAGGTCATGCCTTGAATATTGACAATGCAGACATGTAGGAAAATGAGTCACAAAAAATATTTCAAATGATCTGAACCAGCAGGGTTAGTGATACAGTAAGGCCTCTCAGTCATTAAGGGTCTCATTTTCTCAGCGTTTGTACAAAACCAGTACACCAGTGCATCCGCATTATGATCACTTTCTCCGGCCCCACAGCTTCAATAAATCGAATCATCGATTTATTTATTGATCATCTAATGTTTCCCCATGCTTGCTTTAAATATGTGAAACATTCAGACCTAATTTATTAATGTTTATTAAGTAATGCTCTCCATTCAGTCATTAAATGGACAGAAAAAAAAAATCTATTTTCCTTCAGATAATCAGCCCAAACATGAGAGTGAAGTAGAGTGAAGTAACACATTTGGGGTGATTTGGAGGCTACATTAACCCTGTAGTGTCCCAAACCTAAAGAAGCAAACTTCAAACGTGTGCTGTCTGTTTTTAGCCAATGGGAACCTTGTTTAAATTCGTTTAATTCAAACCATTCATTAAAGTCTCTTTGTCAGTATTCATCCAAACCCAATATCACTGCGTTGGACGTGAGCACTTTTAACCTCTACAGCCTAAAGGAAGTGAAAAATGCATGTCCACGTTAACATTATTAATTGCATGTCCAGATCTCATTCAATTATTTTCTCACTTTCCCAGTTTTAATTCTCTTTTTCTATTCGTGTATATCCAGGGCAACACTCCTCTCCTCTGCAGCGTAAACGAAGGAGCATAAATGAGAAAAATCCATATTACCGACCTGCCATAAGTCAGTCACACACCCCAATCTCATTCTTTCAGTTTCTTTTCTAATTTCCATCGTGATTTGTTTACTCGAACGTGTGGTCCAGGCTGTACTCGTGCTGCAGGTAGGGGGCGCTGTTGGGCAGCGCGGCGCACTGGTGCCGCTGGAAGTGGTTGTAGGGGACATGGAGGGGGTGCAGGGCGTGCATGGGGTAGAACTGGTAAAATGGTCCTGCATTGGGGTAGTAACAGAGAGGGGAGTCGGCACGCAGGTGTACTTGCTGCTGCTGCTGCTGAGGAAGATGCTGAAGCTGCTGCTGGTGGTCGTAGGGCTGAGGCCAACAGGTAGATGCTGGGTGTCTGGGCGGTCTCCTGACTCTTCTCCTGCGCCTGTAGTTTCCCTGCTCGAACATGTCCTCGAAGGCGGGATCCAGGGTCCAAAAGTTGCCCTTCCTATCCGCCCCACCACCACCTGCACCTGCACCTGCACCTCCACCTCCGCCTCCTCCATCCCGGGGTACCTTGACGAAGCACTCGTTGAGGCTCAGATTGTGGCGGATGCTGTTCTGCCAGCCCTTCTTGTTCTTCTCATAGTACGGGAACCGGGACACGATGAACTGGTAAATGCCGCTCAGGGTAAGCCTTCTCTCCGCGCTCTCGCGGATGGCCATGGCGATCAGGGCCACATACGAGTACGGAGGTTTCTCAGCCTTGCTGCTGCTACTGCTGCTGCTGCTGCTGGTGGTGGACACATCGTCCAGCGAGAAGTCAGGCTTAGAGTGGTGATCCTCAGGATCTCTGCTGCCATCCTCCATAATCGTCCTCAGCTGGATCTCCATGCCTCTGGACTGGCAGGCAGCTCGGAAAATATGAGCAGCCAGCCCGTCCAGGTGTGCTTTTAAAACCCCGCCCACTCAAGCCTTCAGCAATTCCCGCGAAAACTTTCCCAGGTCGAAAGGTCTCGATGATTAGGAGAAAAAAGCAGGGAGAACTCAGTTAATCAGCACCGTCTTAGATGTCAAACATCAAACGGGTCGAATAAAAACAAAAGCTGCATCACAAAGGCGATTCGTGATTGACCCACGCGTGACCCCAGCGGACTGCCTGGTGTGTTTGAGGTTTAGGGTTTGCGATAAACGTCTGCTTTCTTTTCTTTCTTTTTTTCAGTTACCCTCACATAAACAAAATTAGGGATGAATTTGAAGTTTTTCAAAATACCTTTAATCTTTTGGAATGAAAGCATTTTCAGAACACTTTGCTCCAGATCCTGGATAGCTGTGCAGTTGCACACATATTCATGTCACATATTCAAGGTTTTCGATTTTTTTTTTCTTTTTGAGAATAAAAAGATCCCAAAAGATCCCAAAAGCCATTAATGCAAGATATGATCACTGATGACTCAAAAGTACATTATTTTGGGGAGGGTCAGATGGTGAATAGGGCGAAAGGCAAACACGGAATGTTTGGTGGATTGGTGACAGATTTAATGCTTCAACAGGAATGATTTCAACTAACAAATGCGCTCAAATTTCTATATCCAATCCAAAGGAAAGCAAAAGATTTTGAGAATTATGTCCTAGCCTCAACTGGAGTCTTTCTCCTGTTGAGCTGGCATGGGACAAGCTGGACAGGGAAGTTCAAAAACAGCTTCTAGCAAATTAAGTGCTGGGGGTTTGGAGAAAAGATCTATACAAACATTTTTCGTTTTAGACAGTAAGTCTATTTCAACCTAAATTCAATAAATGAGTCTAAACATTATCAAAGCTGCCTTTTCTGTATTTAACAGAAACATACAGAGCATTATTCACTTAGCAATACAGTACGGGCACAGGCACCGGTAATATTTAAATTGCTATTCCCATAATTTTCTTTGTTTTTGATGGACATAGTGTGGCTACTGTTGGCCTGTGCTCAGACTGGAAGAACCACCCACGCTCTTTGCAGCAGTGCATGAAAAGATCAGGCTATGGGGGATGAGGAGAGATTCTATCGCCTGGACTTGGGAGACACAGTGTCTGCTCTGAAGCAACCACAGGGAAATAGCTAGAGTTCAGAACTACACACTCATTTCATTGTGGACCACACAAGGTTCGTGCAAGATATTTCTATAAGTGTAGATTTCAAACAGTTATTATATATATATATACATATACAGTACAACAGCTATTACACAATCAAAGGGAGACACTGAAATGGCCTGAAATAAGTCTCCATATTATGTTTGATTCCTAGGAAAACTGAAATGCTTTGCATTGTTTGCATCATGCATGTTGCAAATGACATTTATCATGATAGATGGACAGATATCAATTACTTGGTAAGTTGACACAGCATATTTGTCTCATGCAATTTAGTTATGTCATCTTCCGCAATATGCCATTTCTACCATAAAAAAGGGTTTATTGATTACTATTATTATTATTATTATTGATACCGTTGGTAAAGGTGGATTAAATGTCACAGAAATGTTTTGTAGTGATAATCTTTTATTGAAAATACAAGGTAAGTCTTACATTTCACTAAGCTAATCAAAGGTAAGGGAAATAAAATAATTTTTTAAAATAGCAATGCAGGTCACACTTAATTCTCATGAGAAAATAAATGATCGCAACAGGAGACTTATTGCTGTTTTGTTGGCAAAAGGATCAAGAGGGGGCATTCTCACATTTTTTTTACAGAGTTTGAAATAGTTCATGTTAATTACCATCAAGACATTTTACCAACAATTGTGAAGCTGATTGTATTTTATTTTGGAAATTGGACCCTGTACCTTCTGGACCTCACATGTAGAAAATGTAAATGCGTATGTTCAACATACATTCAGAAATCACAGGTATTAATACTAAAGTCCTCCGTTTAATGCAGTACAGCTTCTGTTCTTACGCTAGATGTTGTAACATTGCTGTGATGACTGATTGCATTCACCTGCATGAGCATTAGATGTGGAATAAGTGAAAGTGACCATTCTTGTCATCGTGAAACATGGCCCAGCACACCATGAAACACAATGAAATTGGATCTCTGCATTTAACCCATACACTTAAACACGTGCACCTGGGAGCAGTGACAGGGACGGTACCTTGCTCAAGGTTACCTCAGGGCAACTTACTGGTCTGGGATTCGAACCCACAACTTGGGATCCTGGGGCCTAGTCCCTAACCACTAGGTCACCGCTGCCCCAGATGATTAGTTCTGGATCACGAATGTCACTCAAAGGTAATGGATGGAGACATACTTGAAATACACTGCTCTGATTCACAGCCCAGTGTTCACAGGTTTTATACCTCTCTAACAGATGCTAGGGCATGGGGACCTGAGGCTCATCTACAGACACCTATATTCTATTGGTATTGCTTTTCTGAGTGCCAACTATTAAAAATCCCAGTAAGTCAAAGTAGCATAGTCAAACCAGCGTTACAAGTAAATGTTCATATCTACAGCTTCCATAATATACATGGAAGGATAGCAGTTAAAATAATGAAACTAAGCTAAGTTAAAATGATCAAAATTTACAGAGAAAACATTTAAAGTATTTTTAGTGGTTACTGTAGGTTCACACACCGAATAATACAAGTGAAGGGGCGTTCAGCGTTGATCTTGTTTTTACAAATTCCAAAAGAATGTGTTTTATTTTCATTTTAATCTTTAACCCAATTCAAATCAGAGCCTGCTCAGACTGCACTGATATCATGTGGGTACATTTAAGGCATACCACTTTGTTTCTTTTTTGCACAAGTGATTCCACTGATCACAGCCAGTTATTGATATTTTAACACAAAGGACCAAGTCACAGTTTAAATGAATAAATAATTAGCCCTATTACAGTGGCTCAACATATGACAGTTTTTGTATTACATGCAAAGAGCATGCAAAACTAAGAAAATAATCCAAATAGACATAGCATACTGTACATGGTTTTGTGGGAATGTTTTATTTACATACAACAAGTGTATTTACATTTTTATACCTGACCCAGACTAGTAATTCATACACTGCCAGTGTTTTCACAATACATGTCAATAAATACACAATCACATTTTACAAATATGTACACTTTGAAAGATACGGCTTAAGGTCCTTGTTCAGACATTTACTCTTCCCCTTGAGATGGACTTTGCAGTGTAAAACATGATTTAAAAATACATTAGCAAACTCTTTATAAAAATATTTGCTGCAATGCAACACAGCAGTGTGAATCCAACTGTTCTTGCATTCAAGTGTTTTGTTGTTGTTGTTGTTTTTTTTTTAAATATAACATGACTAAGCTTACTAAATAGTATTTTCAGCAAAGGGCAAGCAACCCAATGGAAGCATGCAAAATTTGAAACAAAATTAAAATACTGAGTATTTTTGGCATCTACAAATCTGGGACAGATTTGTGGCTTCTGCAGATAAATAACCACAAACAACTGTTTGCATCCTTTTCATGGAGAAGGAGCTGTACTCTCAAGACAAAATCTAAAGCTCTAATCACCTGTAGAGATAAATGCTCCAACTTTCACATAATGGAGGCTTTTATATTGAGTTAGTGTATACATTTAATAACCAGTTACAAAATATCAAGTATAAAATGTCAATGGTAAACAAAACTCTAAACTGGTTTAAATGGGAGGAGGGCGTAGATGCATAGTCAGGGTTACACATTACAAAGTTCTTCGCTTATTTGACATGACTGACATGCAAAGGACCAGTCCTCTTCGATTTCACTTTTCGATAATGTTGACAGAAGCATGAGCACAATCATAAAGACCATAGCACCATGTAATTTCACATAATAACACTTCTATTAAAGTCTTATATCATTCTTAATGGAAGGTGTTACAAGATCTACACAGCAAACCAGAAAAGGTAAATCAGATTCTCTTTAATTAAAAACAACATGTTCCTTAATTCTAAAGAACATCCAAAACTCTTGTTCAACAAAAAAACAATTCACATCATCTATTACGTTTTGGTACATCTATGCATGTCTTTGTGAGAACAGTGGTGCTTAACACCAGTTAATGAGTTTACAAAACCTACCACTGTACAAAATGTGATGAACTTTGTAGATCACAGATTCTGCAAGCAGCAAAAACAGTCAAGCAGCAAAAAGAGCTACCCATAAGGGCAACTGCTCCTCAGGTGTTACCTGCCTAAAAGATTAAAATGTTAAACACCAGTGTGCATCCTCTTGAGATGGTCAAGAAGGCAGTAGCTTTTGAAGCTCTTTTCATCTCCAGTTATAAAATAGATAGAATGAGATAAAGATGAGGTTGGCAGTCAAGCTGGTGAAGAGAAGACCTGGCCATAGAGACTGGCTGATACAACCTACAATGAAAACAAAACTTAGTGGAGAAAAGTGGGATAAGGCAGACACACGCTTGCCATCTAATCATTAGTAAAGCAGAGTTTAAACAGTTATTTTTGCAGTGTGCAGCACTGATCAACAAGTGATGTCCCAAAAAGTTTGAAATCATGATTGGGGTCCGTTACTCTACATGGCTCTTACCTTTCCAGTTAGATTTGTTGTCAACTTCATTCCCTGTGGTGGTGTCCACACGGCAGTTGGATGAACTTGAAGAGCTTCCCATTTTCTTCTCTGCATGGTCAAAAACACTACCATCATCAAAAAGTGATCCTAAGTCTGTGGAAAAAAGAAAACACTAATTAAACATGCAGACAAACACAGGCCCACACTGGAGTTAACTTGATAAAACAACCTGCATCTGTTTCAGCCTGACACATTTTGTTTTTTCTTAAAGTGTACAGCTGTAGGGTTCAGGCTAGCTGCAGGAGGCTAGCACTAGACACAGGATGACAAAGGATGCTTATAATTAAGGATAGGCAAGGATATGTCAAAACAGAGATGTACACCACACAGCCATAACATTAAAATCACTGACAAGTGAACACTGTGAATTTAATCCATCAGTGGGATAAACTAGTCTGATCCATGGAGGTCAGAGTTGCTTTGGCAGCATGAAGCAGACCATCACTATATTAGACAGATAGGTTTAATGTTGTAATTAACAAGTTTATAAAAAAATAATAAAATGTTGGAAATGTATTATTACGTGGCCACCTCTAAATGTCCTATTAAACGAAACAAGATGCTTTATTTCTTCTTATTTAGGAATAATATGTAAACTACCTCAGTTCTGCATTATTGTTGTCTCATTTAGAGGGCAATACAGACAGGAATGAAAAATAACTTTTACAGACAATAAAGGTGAATATTTTCAAATCTGTTGGCTCTTGTGGCATCATATGAACAAAAAAATGCAATTGCAATGTTTGTTGTTTCCTTATATGGGGGATAACAGTAGATTTTCAAAACTTTACAAAATGTATGCATGGCAAATGCTTTTATTTTCAAATGTAATCAATATCAGTAAAGTTCCACCTAGTAACAGTAAAGTGTACCTTGATTGTGTGATGGGAAGTTAGGAACGTCAGGCACAAAGGCTCTGCTGTGGATTTGAATAGGTTCTGCTAAACTTGCAGGTGGGGGAGCCAGATTCATGGACTCCAAGGGAGAGGAGAAAAGCTGAAGCTTCTGTCCGCTGATGTTTAGCCGAGCTGGACTGATCAGAGGCCGACGCTGTCTGGCTGAGCTGGAGGTGGATGTGACTGAACCTGCCACTGAAGGGGTGGGGGACGGGCCAGGGGATGAGGGCCGACTTCCAGACTTCAGTGAAAAGTAATCTAAAAATGTGAAAAAAATTTTTAACGCAGAAAAGGTCACTAAAAATTTTGGCATTTGAAGTAAAACAAAAAACAAACAAAACAAACAAAAAAAACCTCAAATTTGATTAAAATATTGTAAAATGTACAATATTCATTCTCATGCTGGTCCTTTAAATTTGTATAGCTTATTTACATTTATGAAAATAATGCATACTAATTTACATTTACTGTAGCCTGTTCACTATTAGTTACCTGAAGGTGGAGAGTCTTTGCACAGCGATGATGGCCTACTCCCACTGAACAGGAAACCAGAATCTGTAAAGACACAGTAAGAAATACATCAGACCAAATAAGGCTGAAGAGTTTTTCCCATTTGGATTACAAAAAAAAAATCTGTTCAACACCCATTCCAGAAATACCTGCAAACAGGTCCCAACACTTTCTAACAGAATCACCAGAGAGAGATGGTACCTAAGACATCACCAGTGAGAGATGGTACCTAAGCAGATGATGAGTGAGATCTAGTGCATTAGTTGTTGAAATGATTCACCTTCACCTCCCGACCACACACAAGTGATACAGGAATGCTCTTTTAGTATACATCACTGCACATATTTGTAATTAGCTACATTTTGTTGAGCTATATTTCAGGCAAGTACATTTTCCAATACAGTGTAATTTCTAAAGCTACTGCAGTGTTTCTGGAAAGTAATTTACTGCAACTTGAATTCTCTCCAATACTCGGACAGTGTTGGATGAGGTTATTTAAAAAACCTGAAAAACCGTGTTATTTACTCAGGGTGTCTTGATCTTGTACTAAATGTAGTATAAATATCTAACACAAAAGATCCCAATATTCAAAAATGGAGATCAAAAACCTTTTTCCAAATAAGATAGCAGGTAACATCTTTGCTTGAAAACTAAAGTTGAGTATTTGCACCCTAAGGACAGCGCTGACTGTGTCCTGTTAGATTATGAATTATAAGATCTATGAGCCAATGGTACAAAAGGCAGCCAGTGGCTTCTCTAATCACACCTGCTGGGCTTGACTCTGATTAAAGGAGTGTGTAGTTTGCCATGGTCTCATCTGAGGATTCTAAGATGAAACAAACCATACTCTCAGCCAATGCATAACAGTCATTTTAATACCACACCCTAAGACTAGTCCTTCCCTGGTTTTTAATGGCTTTAAAACAGTCTCAGAGCACTGTGGATCTTTCTGCTCAAATAAAACACAACCAAGGTAACCACTGCAAATGGAGATGAAACCAGATTGTTGATGAATACATCAGTGTAGTTGTCAATGAATCGGCCCACTCTACATTTGTGTTCAGACAAAGCAGCTGAGGACACAACCTTTCCTTCACTAAAATATATTACAAAAAGTAACTTCCTGTGGAAAATCCCAACATCATGAAGACAGAAGAGACACTTTTGTTTCCCGCACTCTGTGTTCATAGTTTTCGCTGACGAATGTTAAAATTCCTCTAGAAGGTGCGGCCACACCTGAAGTGACGATTGAGGCAGGTTCCCTGTTCTGTTCATACTGTCACTGACCCATAACTTTCCCATCATCTCTTTGCAGGTTCTGCATGAAAGCAAATAAGGGCCCTCCTTTTGCAGCTTGGCCTAGAGCCTGAGGCCCACAAAAAACAGTCCAAAACCTCTAGGGTTAGGTAACACTAGGTGACTTCATCACCACAGGCCCTCTTCTTTCATAGTTCATGGGAATAGCTTCTATAACAAAATTGTCTTTCAAACTTGCCTGTCAACTTTACTGTCTCTTAAGCATCACAGCAAGCGCCAGCTGACCCGCATTGGGACCCGCATTGTGTTTAGACACATAATTCCTTGTTCTGCCATTTTGATTGTAACCCCTGTTTTCCCAATATTCAGAAGTTTTAATTAAAGGAGTTTAAAAATAATAAAATCTAATAATACAAACCTTGTTATAAAAAAAAATATATCCTGGAATTGAGCTGCACAGAATAAAATTTGGCTCTGACAATACATTCAATTCAAAATGTGACTCATGATTCCAGGTTAACATGTCTTACAATATAAATGGACAAGAAGGATGATCAACCAGCTACATAATGAATTTGCAGTGAATTTGAAGAGGGTAGCAGACAGGAGCTGGCACAGAGCTTTCCTTTGGAATCAACAAAGTTCTGATTATGTACAGAATATGATGTGTTAGTTATTGCAACCTTTCAAGTAATTGCATCAGATAATATAGTTAATTATATCTGTCCATTATTTAAAACCATTGCATTTTTCCACTGAAATTCGTTACATCATTCCCAAAAAAAAAAAAAAAAAAGCGCACAAGGACAATTCACCAGCTGTCTCTCCAAACAAAAAAAAAAAAAAAAAAAAAAAAAAGCAGCACATATCTGAAAAGCATTGCATTTTAAAAACAAAGTCAAACACATCTTTACATCAGGGAAAAAAAAAACAAAAGCAGAATAGGCACTCTCACCTGTTCGGGCAAGAGAGGGGATGGTGCCCAGAGAGAGGGCTCTGTTGAGACGCCCCGGCAGGGAGGAAGGGGAGGCTTTGCGGGCTTTGAGGCTTTGCTGGTGGGCTAGAAGCTGTGGCAGGTTGGGGGGAGGAGTGGGGATGAAAGTTGAGGATCCAGACAAGAAGGAAGTCTGACCACTGTAGCACATCCCAACAGAACTTCCTGACAGATACCTGAAACAGATGAAGACATTAGTAGAGTCCATTTTGCAGCACTGCAATTCCTTCTCTTTCCACCCCCCACAAAATCTTAAACCCAACAATCGAGGTAATAGATAATACCCACATGGAACTGATTTGAATACAGCGATACTGAATATGACGTTAAATTGATCATAGAGCTTGAAGGTGGAAATTAACTGACATCCAGCCTATATATTTTAATATACATCCTGGGATCCATATTGTAGGAGACATCTGTCCTCTCCTTATCACCACTATGGAAGACCAGTGTACATCCTGATGATATAGCTTGATCACAACAATCTGTTCTCTCTTCCAAACTAAACTTGAAGAAACTTGCTTAACCAGAAAATGATTCATAAGACAAAAGGCATAAAATACACAACTCCCATTTTACAGCGCTTTATTTGCAACAGCAGTAAAATGTACAAGAGCATATAAAAAACAAAAAAAAACAAACAAGGTTCATCTCAACATGCTTCTTTACTTAAATACACAAAATGAACCATATCGCTTAGAAATGAGTGTTCAGCTTGGGACGGCTATGTTTTTCTTGACAATCATTTTTCTTCACATTATATAAAAATCACAAACATTTCAGTGTCAGTGTCACCCTGTTATTTTAGCTTATATGACATTTTATTTTTAAAACACTGAATATATCAGCTTAATGGAAACATAAATAAAACTGCCATCTTTTAATAAATTAAACCAATGGAAATTCTCATTTGGGGTGCTGACCAAATGCAAACCTTTGGTAAGATGTCCAGATCATCGTTTCATATCATTCAAATTATTGAAAGGTTACTGTCAATAGTTATGGAATCTAGGTGTAAGGGTACAACTGTTTACTACAACTACAAATAGTCTTGCACAATGAAACCACAAAGATATGAATGAAAAGGAAAAAAAAAAAAAAAAAAAAAAAGACACTACACTGTATTAAGAGGAAAATTTCTACAGTCACACATACAACACATCAGTCACAAGCAATCCAAACATGCCATTATGCTGGTAAAGGCTTAATCAGTCTAAATCAGGCAGTATGTTATTTCAAGTTATCCAACAACAAGTAAAGGGATGTAACAAACCTTTTGAGGTTAAAAGCCATAGAATAGCTTTCAAAATAAATATTATGGCAAAAAAAAACTAGCTTGCTATATTGGATTATGTAGTGTGGCAGTTATGTTTTAGATAAGAGGAAGCTCTTTCTCGAAAGGCTGTAAAAAGTGACAAACTCTCCAAAAAAACAAATGCAAACATTGGATGTCTAATACTGTTAAAACATTTATCAGAACAAAAACAAAAAGTCCAATAATAATGCAGCTTAATGTGTAAATACACCTGTGAAATGCTCAATAATTAATAATTAGTACTGGAAGCAATTCACTCTTTACACTATAGAAAAGTATTTGGTATCAGGAACTTTCAGTTTTCCTTACTTATTGGACCTTCACAGTAACATACTACCAATTCTATAGAATAGATACAAATCTATTCTACAATATACAATTCTATAAATAGATGAGCTCTCTCAGAGCTGCTACAAAAATCTACAGTTCTACGACCACACTTTCCATCTACATCTTAATGCTTATCAATGCAAAATGTCAGCAGTAATATTTAAATGCTTATACAACTAAATACAACTAAAGTCCTTTTGCTTAGAGGTTTAGCAATTTTACTCTCTCATGATACTAATAGTATACAAATACATAAAATACACAAATACATTAAAATACTCTCAAGTTAGGCACTGAGCATTTTAGTTGTGTTGCCCTAAAATTATCAACATGATCAAGATATAGGCTAAAGAGGTCAGAGTAGGATTTTTATTCAGAATACAGATTTTTTTTATTCTGTAGTAACCGCCATATCATCCATGATATCAACAAAGGCAATATCGGTGTTTCATAAACAACCCCTTAACCCCTTTTAGAAGGAGACTTGATCATTTCATGTTGAAGCACCAATATCAAGCCAGAGTGCCTTTTTAAAATGAGTTCATTCAAATTTTTCATTTGAGTATTTGAGGAAATATGTGAAGTGCTTAACCATTTTAAACAATGTTCATAACTAAACACAACAGACATTGTGTAGTGTTATTTTGGAGAATCTTCACTGGGTGCAGCGTGTGCTCCTTTAGCGGGACAAAGAGAAACAAATGGAACTTTGGTACCAAACCCAGGTACCAGGCAGCTTTAACTTCAAGTCAAAATCAAAAGTGTTTAGAATAAAATCCTGGAATTTCTCCTCAGGTAAGGTAACATTTAACTAAACACATGCTTTGTTTGAGGAAGGTTTAACAGGAGCTATATAGCAGAATTTAAATATGCTAAAACTCACGGCCCATCTCATTCCTGGTTTTTACAGAATCCAGTTAGATCTTTGCATTTTGAAAAGGAAATTTTACTACAATTAAATTCACTTTACATAATATTTCACAGTAATAAAGCTCTTTTAACCAAATGATTTTTAAGTACTGGCAATAGCTATGAGGCAATATCAGAAAAATATAGTGAGACATACTGTGATGTAATTTAGCACAATAATGATAAATATCATATTGCCCAGCCCTATTTGAGTCTTTCCATATATTTCCTAAATTTTACTTTGCACATTACCAAGTTCAGGTTGGCAGACCACAAAGATCCGGTTTTCAGTGAAACTCCCTGTCAGTCAAATTATCTTCCAAAAGGTAATTATTTTATTAAAAGCCAGTTGAAATATGCATTATTTGAAACTAGTAACTCAAATGTTATGTCTGACAAATCTCTGCTTTAATTACGTTGTAAAGGAAATTAAATCTCATTTTTACACTCATGGAATCTTGAATTCACCCTTTTTTCCATGATGGTTTTTCGTAGCTAAAAGATCCAAAACAACAGCCGAAAGACATATAGAGATTAACAAATGTATTACATATTTGTCATTGGAGGATAGAACAGGAAACACAAATCTCACTATCGAATGATGAACTCCTACGTGATTATCTGTTACTGTTATCTGTTATCTGTCACTGTTCGGATTCTGACCTGCGGCCTCTGGTTCTTCTCGGACCCAGTGGCTTGCGTGTAGCCACAGCAGCAGCAAATCCGACCAAGCAGCACAGCGAGGTGGTGGTGAATCTGATTGTATCCAGCCAATCGGGCGTGTCCGTCTTCAGGTAGCACTCTACCATGTACAGACATAACACCATGAGCCAAAGGAAAGAGGCGACCGCATCAATCCTCCTCAACCTTCACAAGAGAATATCATAAAGCCACTGGTGAGAGGGACTGTATAGACAAAACATTTGCAATATAGAATAAATTGTGCTGAGAAAGCAGATTCATTTCACCTGATAGGGCCAGCCATTAAGACGCCAGTTACGCAAGTAACAAGGCCAACAGAAGCAACAGCAATCTGGTGGTTGCTCCCAGATTTCCAGATCAGTTTGACATTCTCAACAGCTTGCTCTGGAAGAAGGCCTATCAGATCATTCCACATTTGTACGGTTTTAATTCTGTTGCTGCTTTCGCCTTCAGTTCCATTTCGGAGAGGATGTTTAGGTGGAGTGACACCTCCACTTAGTGTTTGGGAGCTGTTGGGGACAGAGGACAAGTCCCCAGATCCATATATGGCCAACATGACCAGAAAAGCACAGGTGAGGAAGGCCAGGGCCCGCAGGGTTATCAGCCAGGCAGGTGTGGAGAGAGAGTAGGTGTTCTGTGCCAAAGAGAAAATTTTGCTGATTAGATGGTATGTACATTGGCTGAATGCTTAAAGGTGGTACGGCAAAACCTCAAATGGTGAAAACGAAAACAGCATGACCTGACACAAACTGTGCAAGAGGGAACAGGTTTTTCTGAACCTTTTGATTGCACAAAAACTCATCCATCCATGTAAAAGACAAAGTGTGGTAACCATGAATGGCATTATTGCAAGTGCAAAATGGGAAAAGTTTAATGTCAGAAACTTTAGCCTAAAATGAATAGGTGTGTCCTTTCTTATAAAGATTTGATTAGGAATTTGCAAATAAACAGGACAACATCAAATTACTATATTTGTTTCAAATACTTACAACATATATATTTGCTCACTGGCAAAAAAGAAAAATAACCACTTAAAACAAGCACCAAACAAGCACATATAATTCTAATGTCCATGGTCTATTACAGAAGTATCTATATCTGTATACGATGTGATGTATATGATACAATCCTTTAATCCTGCAGTTTCCCATCATGTTCTGAAATTTCCTTTGACTCTGTAGCCACTGCCATTCGCATATCGCCTGATCTGAAAGAATAAGAGCCAACATGCCCTTCCTCCAACTGTAACCAAACGCAGCAACATTTTTGAGTTGCTGCTGGCATCGATGAATGTCATAGATGAGCTGCCTTTGCAGTGAAGTGCTAACCTCCAGTTCTTTGTATGTTACCTAACAGCTGCCTGTGACTGGTTAGAATTGTTCTTTCTCAAGAACAACCTGAACCTGAACAACCTTTGGCCTGTTTGAAGCTACTTTGTGTAAGTTTTCTAATCACTATAATTTAATTTTGATTCAACTGCTGAGAAAAACAGCACGCTTCAGATTGATCATGTTAAATTCACCTTAACAAAAGCTTTGTCTGAATCGCGACTGCGTCTCAGTTGGTGATTGAAAAGCAGAGCCCTCAGCTGTCGGTTCTGGTGCTTGATGTAGTATTCCACTGCAGTCTGACAGGGCCTGCACAATTTGTAGGTCTGCTCAAGGTGATGCTTATACACCTCAATTTCTTCATCATAACTGTCCTGCAAAAGCAAGAAAACAAATAACTTGAATCTAAAATCAATTAAAACCGGGGGAAAACGAATAATAAAGGGGGGAGGAAAAAAAAAAAGGAATGAAGAAAGAAGAAAAAAAAAATCATAAAAAACCTCTTCCGTGTGAACAAGTCAGCCTTCATGATTAACCTTTTAGTACAAGATTCTTATCGAGTTATGACTTCTCAACACCGGAGTGAACATGTATGGGCAAAAGATACATTTCTAGAAAAACTACTTTGTGGTTTAACACTCTTAGAAAGTTCATTTTTAATTCAACTACATTATGCAAATGCACTTAGATAAATCCACCTGTTCAGCCTACAGCACTAACTCCTCTTATTCACACTGAAGTTATTCAGCTCAACTACACTTTGAAGGAGACCCTGAGAAGCTGCATGCTTAACTGGAGGTGCCATATTACACCTATATTTCTGTATTTTTCTTGTAAAATAATTATTTTTTTATTTTTTTATTGTGAAATATTGTTTTCATTTAAAACAAAGGGTCAAAAATAAAGGGACATTTCAGAACAAAAGCCAGAGTTCAACAAAATAACTTTAGTTTAACTGTGATCATTTCTGCCACACCACCCCCAACACTCTTGATTAAAGGATAGTTTAACTAAAACTACTGGGAGTACACAATACAAGTCTAAAGTACAAAGATAAAATTATTTCCAGAAAAGAACGTTTTTTAGGTCCTTATATACAGCAGCGATACCGGACACAAACTATTTGATCTAGACCTTTTTAACTAAAAAGTAAGACAGGACAATGAAAGACCTACTTCCTCCCTGGGAGTGAAGGAAGCCAACTGCTTAATTTTAAGTGTCTGGTTGTTGTTGCACTTCTTGCACAGCAGCATTTGACAGTTGACCCACTGCAGAGTCTTGGGAGTCTCAGACACAGGAACACCAGCAGATACCCCGTGGTTCAGATGCTCCATGTATTGTGCAGGTATCGGTTTGTTATAGTCACCATTCTACAAATATATATACACATACATATAAATTAGAGCTCATCAAACAGGATCTAAAAATACATAAATTTAAACCCAAAAATATACATGTATAATACAACATCGTGCAGTACAGGTTTAAATTTTCTATGAACATGTTATACCTCCTGGAAGCCATTGTACTGTTCACAGTATGGGCAATCCCAGCAATTTCTGTTCCCATAAGGGACCTCTGTGTCTTGATTACAAAACCAGCAGTTCACATTAACATGCGTTGGTTTCTTCCTATAAAATGGAAACATTTATTAGTTCTCAATAAAATAGCAATAACCTGTTGGCAAGTATGTGATGTAGTAAAGCAAGGACACCAAATATTTGGCATCGATCTTTTAAAAAATAAAACAGCTGTTGGCCAAACATTGCAATGAAATGCCTGTCCTTATAGCTGAGCTATACTGTATTTGCTGTGTGAAGAAAGGAAAGTTAGTGATGCTTCAGAAACATGTTACAGCCTGGAAAACTGAACCAAACACACTGAAGGACCTGACAGACCAGGGGCTGCGTCCTCTCAGTGCAGACAGCTGTGCAGTCAGCTGTGCAGTCAGCTGATCACGCGGCTGTTTCACAAAGTAGGCTAGCTAGATAACCAAAGCCTGGACAAACTGAGAAATACTGCTCTGTTGAATAATCCGTTTAAAAGATGCTCAGATTCATGTACATTAGAACTTGAGAGTGTAAGTGAGGTGGCGGACTGGTCTCTGTGCACCACTGCACATTAAAACACGTATCTTTCCTGTATGAACAAAACAAAGCGACCTTTCTGAGGCCCCAAAGGAGAGATATCGTTTTCGAGGCTGGGGTTAAACCCTGTTAGTCCCTCCACGCTATACCAGACCCCCAGAGAAAGATAAAACAGAGTGAAAAGCCCACTTTAGCCGCTTTAAACCGGTTTGTGTAGGCACACCGTTAGCTCTTTGGCTAACGTTACCGAGGCCTCAGAGCCGATACCTGTTCACGAGTTTGTACACTAGAGCTCCTCCTGTAACGACAACCGTGGCACCGGCCCCGGCATACACCAGCTGCGGATATTGCAGTATGATGTGATTTACTCGCTCCATCGTAGTTTGGGGGTTTTAGTTTTCAGTTTCTTTTTTTTATTTTGAGAGCAGCAGCGCACGCGGCGGCAGAAGCGCGCGTCACTCAATACGAATCAAAGGAGCCGAACCACAGTTACCATCGCACGAGTGTCAAAATAAAAGTCACCCTCTTTATGTCGTTGCACCCAAGCAGCAGCAGAGGGAGTGTTAGCGCAGTGTTTTCTACCTGAAATATGCAGCGGTCCGGCGTTTAAACAAAACACTGCACAAATTTAAAACGGCACTGTACAAAAACAATCATCACTGTTGTAATTGTTGTATTTGACGAGATGTCAGACGAATTTTATTTCCCTGAAAATTTTCCTGCCGTTTAAAAATATGCTGGATAATTATGGATGGTTTTGTCAGCTTTTATTTTGTAATGTATGCAAAGATATAGCTAATGTTATACAGCCCTTTTTCTTTCCAAGGACTTTAAGCGAAGTCAAATCATACCTAAAATGTTCACCCTGTATAAAGGCAGAGTTGGATCTCTTGTGAAATGCAGTGCTCATTAATATTCTCTCTGTATTAGGAGGTCCTGACTGCAAACTCCACTTCAACACTTTCACTGCAAAGCTATTAGGATAAGAAAACACATTCTTTTTATTTAGAATCAAATGAATATGCAATTAAAATCCCTTCATTCAGTTAAAAAGGGAAAATGAGGGATCTAGGTATGGAAGCAGTCTTGCCAACATCAGCTTTAAGTTTGACTGGTCATCCCTACTATTTTAGAAATTAATATTCTAAATAGTAATGATTTGGAAAAAGCCCATTTACCATACAGTAGTTGTTTTGAGCAGAGAGTAAATAAAAGAGAAATTATTCATCACTAAGTATTTTATTGAACCATTAGTCGCATATGCACTGTAGTTTCATATTTTTTTGTAAAAGATGACTTCACATTCACAGAGTAAACAGAAAAAACTAGGAACTAAAAGACTTGGTCAAACTCCAGATCACTACATGATGCAGAACTCAAAACTACTGCAGCATAATGCAGTGAGCATGTACGTAGCATTAGGTCCCAAAGAGCTATCCTTTAACTTAATCATCCCTCCACAATAAAACTGAAATTTTCAGCACTAGCCTCTTTGGATGGGTACCATTGAACATGACAATAAAGACAAACATTCAAACTAAAAAAAAAAATAATAATAATAATAATTTAGTTAACTTAATAGCATTATGTATCCTCCCATAAGGACTTCCATATGTACACTGATGCAATATTAAACATTTGCAGTTAACCCTTAATTGTTTAATCACATCGTCACAGGTTCAATAGTAAAAAGTGTCATTCTTGACGCAGAATAAACTTAAAACAAAATCATTACATCTCAGTGTGTGCATCCAAATAAAAAAATAATGTTTTAAAAAAAGTCTTTGGATATCGCAAACCAGCATCTCATTCCTCAAGCAAAAACAGCCTGTAACAGATTTCATTCCTCCCACTTCAACTACAGTTCCAAGAGTCTCTTTGTGCTTGTAATTCTGGACTTTATTTGGAGGGCTGACCCAGCAGGTAGACAATGAGCTCATATGTGGACAGCACTATGGCTGTGTTGGGAATCTGCCTAATGAGCTGTGGAATAAGTCCTCTATAAAATGCTGCATAGCCCTCCTCGACAGCTACCAAACGGGCTGTTTGGAAGAAGTATTTGTACTTGCTTCCCTCTTCTCGGAGTCTTGTCCGGATGACCTCTGGAGGGAGACAGTGAGAGAGACTAGTCAGATCAAGGCAAGAAAAAAAAGAAAAAAGAAATAGTTTTCTCAAATAAGCTCAGCTGAGGGCACAGGGTACACGGCTAGAGGCAGTTCTTAAAGTACAATTACATAACATACTGCGGCCACAGGCAAGTTAGGGATTAGACAGATAAACATGTACTGTTAAAATATTTACATTAAAATTCAACTGCTGATAGGAACATCTGCAAAACATTAATTTCTTCTTAGATTGTTGTATACCAAAAGGTATACCATATACCTTTGAACATTAAAACCCCATGACAGGACTGTCACTTTTTCTAGCATAGCCAGTGTTCAATATTCAAGAGTCATACAGCATACACAGTGCATGACATCTTACTGTGAACCAGGCAGTGTATCTTATAGATTGTCTAATCTGAAACACTGAATGTGCCCTCAATGGGCATGTGAGCATCAGAGCAAAGCCTGGTCTGATGAATCATGTGGAACACACTATGCATTCCTAGAAACAATAATGGAAATTGGAATGGCAATATTAATAAGGCCACTTTAATATTCATTGCATGGCTATAAATAGTGTACATACCATGTGGATAAGCTATGCAGGAGGCACAGCCTTTAGCAAAAGCAGCTGCGACCATAAGGCTCAGGAAGTCAGATGCGCCTTTTTCTCCGTCAGTGTTTCGCGTTGTGAGTCGAGACTCTGAAAGATGCTTCTTTAGTGTCTCATAGATAAGGAAGCAGATCATAGTCTCAGAGATTCCAGCGTATGATGCTGTAAGGCCTCTGTAAAAGCCTCGCACGCCCTCTGTCCTGTATACATAGCGTGCACATTGTAACGCATTCATCTTCTTCTCTCCTCTTGCCCTGTGGAGGAAAAGTTTTCAGTTTTACATAGGCTTCAATTTTTCCGAGACAGTGTTACAGGAACATTTTCCTTAAACTGTGTACATGTTTAGGCATGCTTTCCAGATAGTCTTTGCCTAATGCACAGTAGTATCCATCTAATTTGTTTGGAATCCTTGAGGGGGAGAGGTTTTTCTTTAGGACTATACTCAGAGTAAAGCAACTGACATACTTTTCACAAGTGACCTCTACAGAGTACACTGTCTTGTGCTCTTAGGGTAAATATAGACATGGCCCTCTAAGCCATGGCTGGCACATCAAGGTGGATATTTATACCTTGGCCTTCTTGGTCACATGCTAATTGCTGTGATGGTTGTGTAACACAGGGACACTTGCCAGTATAAATGTATTATAAGGTAAAACTCATATCTTTGCAAGTGCCATGGGTTGGGTTTGTATATAGACATGTGATGCTAAGAAAGATATTTTTGATATTTTAACATACTTCTTTTCAAGCTGCATCCTGGTTTTGACCATCCAGATGGGATTCATCAAGGAATTTGTTACAAAAGCTGGAAGAAAAAAAAAAAAAAAAAAGTAGTATTTTAATGTAAAGATTCTAATTTAAATATTATATTAGCTCACAAATAATTGACAAATCTACCATCCAAAATATAACCTCACCTGCAAACCCTGCTGAAGACATATGCACAATTCCACTGTTGGGCACAAAGATTCCATTGAAGGTCTCTTTTGACTTGGAGTAGGCTGCAAAATATATTGCCCTAAACCAACAAAAATAAGAACATTCCAGATTAAGAATGGAAAAAAAAAAATGTATATATATAAAATTATATTTTGGTCCTAGTGCTCACTGCCTTGCTCTGTAAAATAATTCTCCTTTCTCTGCTACAGAGAAGTTCCTACTCTATAATATGGTTTGTAAATGACTAAGTATCATATGAAATTGTCCCACTCTGGAAATTTTCTGTTAAGACTTATTTTCAGGCTTAATGAAACCCTCAAGAGGACATTTATTATATCAAGGTCATTTAACACTATTTTCAGGAATATGTAAGGTTAAGGCCATGTCCTAGATTCTGCTTGAATTAGATTGACTCTTTACCTTGAGGGTGCAACACCAACAAGATTTGGACCCAGTCCTCTGAAGAGCGAACTTGGTCCTTCTTTTTCTAGGATTGACCTGTTTTTGAAAATAGAAAGGGGAAAAAAAAAAAATTTAATAAATGGTTGAGTCAGATAATATTCCTTAGAGCCATGGTTGATATTCAAGTAAAATATTCACCATTTGGTATTTTACACTGCTTTTTCTGGTTCAATATATGGTCAGGACAGTAGTCAACTGTTTCTGCCCTGGCTTGTCCTTAAATAAATTGCGAGAATGTACTCACCTTCATACAAGTCATATAGCACCATTTTTTTTTTTTTTAAGGTGTATGTATAGTCACAGGTAGCTTTTGTTACATTTGTTTTGCCTTTAAAATTACTTCACAATATTCCACCAAGGTTGGGTTAAATGAATAAACCAGAGTTAATGACCTGCAACATAGTATTGTTGAGGGTAGAGTCTTAGAATGGTTTAAACATTGCCATTTCCTAGAAAACATTTAAACATGGGTTCATTCAGCTATGGCTTAATTTTAAGTACACAGTTTAAGAAAAGAGAAACAAGCAATATGGTTTATTATTCTGAGTATATAAAACACCAAAAGGATCAGCATAGTGAAAACTATGTCGGTCCAAAAAAGCTTCCTTATACATGGTAAAAGTAAAATAGTTAATTTTGAGTATTACTTCTCTTTTTTTTTTATTTCATTAAAAAAATGTTCCTATATAAATGCTTTTATCTCTGTAAAGCAGAGTGAGCTCTGTCTCCATGCTATACAAAAACAACATTTTCCTTCACTTTGGTGAAGGAATAAAAACAAAACTTCCAACCAAAAGAGCCTTTTCTTTGTTATAGTCTACAAATAAGAAGAGCCTTTTCCTGTATTCATTACACAGAGAGTTACCATTTTATCTGGAAGAACAAACATTGTGTCTAAGTGACATCAGAAGTGTGAGCCAGATAGGTCCTGCGTTAGATAAGCTAAATAATGACAAACAGTGACAAAGTCCCTAAAGAAAGCTCAAAGTATGAATTTCTCCAGGAAAACAGGGTTTTACCCTGAGTATAATAAATTTAACAAAGTACAAATCTCAAGGAAAGGATTGCTATTCCCTCTCCCTCTTTATACAGTTTGCTTCCTGGAATAGTGTGGCCATGAAGAGACTGGCATACACATTTACCTTCATTAAAGTATTCTAGTTTCTAATTTAAAGAGGATTGTGATTTAAAATAAAGTCACATTACTCTCTGACATTAACGTGGGCTCTATGGGCTGACTATGAGTAATATGATCCAGCAAGAACAAGCCATCTGACAGCAGGTTCTTCTGAACATTCGTGTTGGCCTGCTTGGGTGCCATGGCGGGCCTCCCAGGAATGGGTACAACAGCTTCCCCCTCAGACCTCATTAGCTTTAATATAGCTCTACAGCAGCAAGACACCTCAGTCAAGCTGCCTTATAGGAAAATACAGGAGGCTGTCTTGCACATTAATGAAAGAAACTATTCCTAAAGCCCCACTAAAAAGATTTAAAATTCTATACCCAGTCATTCAGCCAAGCCAGGTTTAATTTTTGAACTGATTTGCTCTGCACTAAAAATGACAGACACCTCACTAGATACACCTACTTTGTTCAAGCAGTTAGTGATTTTTTCAGCTTCATTTTTCTTAAAGATGCACTTCGTAGTTTATAATTACAGCCTGTAGGCTGTGTCTCTGTATCATGTTTTAGCATTACTAAGAAAGCAGGGGCACACACAGTTTACATAATCACAGCTACTGGTGTGCTGAGAATGCATCTCTCAAACAAAACCTGCTCACCGTTACTCCTGTTGAACAGGATGAAGAGGGTAACCGGAGATGCAGAGAAAAAGACTATGCATTTTGGCATGTAATTGAACACTACAAAGTGCACCTATATGATAAAAAGGAGTTAAATGTATTAGTGTATAGATACAAGGTAGCTAAATGTATACATGGATACATATATGCTCATCTTGTTCAAAAGCTGTTGCTTACCGTAGGACTTGCAGGAGACCAGGCGTGACTGGGCCTGGCCTAATAACACCAGCTCCACTGACTGTGCCCAGCTGAACTTGGAACACTGGTCTCAGGGTGAGTCCTGATGACTGTAGCCTGGTCTTCAACACTTCCAGGGGGCAAGTCATAATGGCACCCACTGTACCACCACATCTGTAAATCAAACAGAAGCAACAACAATTATAAAAATCACACTGGCGACCCAACATTTGTAAAAGGTATTTAAAGGGAAACTTTTTTTTTTTTTTTTTTTAATTCAGGAAAAAAAAACAACCAAAACAAAAAACACAGGGCAGATCACTTTTTTCACAAAAAAAGCAATAATCTCTCTTGATCGATAAGCTTCCTTTACTGACAATATAAGGAATAAACAGGCTATGTTGCCTTATGATGGAGAAACCCTAAAGCAAAGGGCAGAAATGCATATACTGCACTATGAGGGTCATTGCACATTGTGTCATCATTCCCCTCCCTCGCAGTTGTTTTTAGAGTCATGCAGGTCAGGGAGAACAAACTGAACTGTTGCAAAAGGATGAAATATGACGTAGGTGGTATCAGTTGCACAGCTAGAGACCAACAAGCTAAATTGCATGAGAGCTGAGCTCCAAAAACATAAACTAGTATATTTTATTGTCTGAAATCCTAAGGCCTAACTTCAAAATGCTAAATTTTATCAAACTTCCTGCTCTAAAGATAGTAAGGCACAGTTCAGGAGTGTAACGTAGCATTGTTTGAATTTAACTTTATACTGAACTTTTTTAGATGAAGTACAACACTTTGGAAGCTATTCAAGACTCAGACAGAGACAAGAATAAGTAACCATCGGGTGCCATTATGTCCTACACCATCAATGACACTACGTGACGATACACACCTAAACATTTCCAAAACATTTGCCTTCTATTTGAATTAGGCTGCGCCCTGAGCGGTCAGTTCCGCCACTATATTCATGTGTCAGACTTTCAAATGGGAGTGCAGCCTTTTGTACGTCATACCTCAGGTAAGGACAAAATATTACTGTGAGACACCATGACAAAAGCTTAAAGGCTTATTATAAGCTGCCTAAGCTCCAACACCCTTTCTGACACAATGTTACAAATATGTTTATAAATTTGACATTTATGAACAGCCTTGTGTAGTTAATAATCACCATGAACAAATGAAGTTTGTTTGGTTTAAAGAACATTTAGTCTGTTTGTTCACATACTCCTCGCAATAAGATATGATAAAAATGGAAAAAAAATAAAAATAATTAAGCTCTCTAACATTCAACATTATGATCTTGGACACACCCTACATAAAGACCCTCAAAGGGATTCAAATACTTGAAATGGAATTTTACATGACATAAGGTCAATATTTCCAGTGTGAACACTGAAAGCACACTTCATTCACAATAGACAGCGGCCTGTTTTTTGGCATTTCCATAAGGCAGGGGGGTCAAAGAGGTCAGTAAGCATAACCTTGGAGAAGCTGTGCTTTTAAAAATGCTATTGATTTAGAAACCTGGTGATATTGGTGTCCTGACATTTCAGCATACAGGAATATGGTTTATGAAAATAAAGCTGTTCTGCATTTTATTGTAGTTATTTCTTGAAGGAGGAGCAAGATCCTTCATACATGCACCTTTAGATCCTGTTTGTTTTGTCATGTAATGTTTAACTCTAAAATTACTTTTAACTTTAAATTCACTGAAAGTTTTTGCATCCTAGGGAAAAATGTGGCAGCAGGAGGTTTTAAATGACCTTCCTTAGGGCTCATGCAGATCATAGTTGGATAAAGGACAGAGCTGTAGATCTGCTCTACTGTAAGACTAGTCCCTCAGTGCACCACAACGTCAGATCACCCGGCGTTACCAACCACGTGGATTTAAAGCACACCGGCTAAAGTACATCCACGTGGAAAAAAAAGTGCTAGTACGCAATGTACCGACATCCCTGGCTTCTAAATAAAGTCATCAATCAAACATTACATCGAAAATGAACCGAAGTGGTGTTACAGCCCCGGAGTCTCACTTTAAAAAAACATGGAGCTGCAGCGACGGTCATGAGACCGGAGAGGCTCAGGAGACGCTTACGTAACATGAGACGCCAAGGTCGCACTAGCTGGGTTTAGCAAAATGGACATTTATGACGTAAAACTGACCATTAAGACAGAAAGATAATATTGCTCCTCATAATTCTTTATAAATACATTACTTCCCATCGAACCCGCGTTAGCTTTACGTGCTAGCTAGTTGCGATTTAACCCCAAAATAGGTACCTGTGACTTCACTTGGCGACACCAAATGAACAAAAATATTCGAACGATATGTTTATAACATACCCAAACAACACGAAACGATATAACCATTCACAATGAAACATTAAACGGGCCCAAATTTTGAATGATACTTGACGACATAGCAGCAGATCAGCTTAGCTAGCTGCCTAGCAACCACTCCGGAAATGCCGCGCACGCGACAGATTCTTATAACCTTGCTATTTATTGGAGCAAGACTGACAGTAAGACTTTGTCTAAATGTTAAACTACACTGACTAGATTTTAGTTTGAGGTGAAGGCGAACAAACTCAATCATCCTTTCGCGGCGGTTTAAGGTGAAAACGAGGTGAAACTCACCCCCCAGCGAAGAGATGCAACAGCGTGTCTTTCTGTGCCATTTTAAGCCGTCATCATATACCCTGCCTTTGCGCCGAAATAATGACCTGCGGGTCACCAGTAAGACTGTTCTCCGCTCCTTCGGCCGGTCTCTGTGTTTTATAGCTGCGGAGGAACCGGCTCGCTCGATTTTCACGGGCGCAGCCTGCAGGTGTGACGTAACGCCCTCAGAGACAGAGCCCCGGATGTTGGTGGGCCGGAGGGGGGTGTTGTCCGTGACGTAAGCAGGAGGGCTCGTCGTCTGCAGGCTTTTGACGTTCAGCAGAACCTTTTAATAAACACCCCCTGCTGAGATACTGTGTCTGTCAGTTGCACCCACGTTCTCGCGTTTCATTCGTTCTGAATATGTAATGCTGTCGCTAAGCTTTACTCAAAAACGCATTTTCAAAAAGATTTTCACATACTTTAAGGCTTCATATCTGTATTTTGTAAATATAATCCATGTTTTATTAGGCTGCACGAGCACCTAATGGAGGTGTACAATCTGTCCCCATATATTGTGAACCCAGGTTTTTCCGTTAAAGTTACAGGAGCACAAATCTGATGAAGCCTTTCAAATTAATCTAAATAGTTGCTTACAAATGTGAAAAATTTCATTTATTGTATTGACTATAAATTTTGATCACATGACACTAATGATATTAGACCAAAGTAGCAGAAACTCCCAATTTGGTTATGAAGTCCAGGCACTGTTAAAGGTAATTATGGAATTTGTATTCATTATTATTATTATTAGTTCTTAAATATTTATTTATATTTTCCATCACCTTACATTAATCAGAATTCCTTCTGTGTCATTTCCTTCCTATATTTTTTTATGCATTAACATATAAAAAAGTAAGCCATAAAAGTTTCTTTATAATTTTACAGAATCTGATAGTTTGTGTCAGACATTCCCAGTCATCATTTAAAAGCTTTTTTTTAAATAAATTGTTGTATAAGCATAGGTCAGATCAGCTGAATGATGTGTGGATATTTTAGGGACCTGCATGCTTACAATGTCACAAGGGCATTAAACTGTGAGTCTAATTATTCCCATGAACTGTCTTAACTAAGCAGGAATTTCCTGCTGTGTTTCTGTTGTTAACCATGCTGTGAATGTGACACCATCAAAGGCTTGTCAGACATGCAAAAGGTGGACTGACAGCAGTGTATAAACAGTCCAGCCTATAAGAAGAGGGGGAGTGTGATGTAGGGAGGGTTGAAAGTTGAGCCACATATTGCTCCACATACATGAACCATGAACTGATAAGTGGGTTATTCAATCAGATCTGTGCTGACTTGTTTACTCCAAATCCTAGCCAGCCAGAACAAGTTATGAGAGAAAGTCTTGTAATGTTTGAGGAAAAACCTTTTTTTTTCATTTCAACAAGAGAAAAATCATCTTAGGAAAACAACCTCAATCTGTGTTTCATAAGAGATGTAAAGTTGATCAGATTTTATGAACTGAAGGATCTATAACTATAAAGTACAACTTTGAATGGTTTATTTTCTTATATTACAGCCTATATTACATTTCTGATATGATTGCTGATGTTGCTGAACCATGGAAGAAAAAGGCCAGGTATTCCAATAAACATTTTATGTCATTAATTGAATTAAAGCTCAGCTGCTCAGATGAACAAATACATCAGACAGTAGGCATGTCTAGTAAATAAAGAAAAATAAAAATAAAAAACAGCTGCTTAATTATTATCATTATGCTGTTGCAAATGTTCCAGAGGTATTCCTGATGTTTTATACTGTGAAAGAGGTTTATAGGACAAGTTATAATCAGAGGGCGTCTTTGAATACGCCAAGGTGGCAGAAAACTTCAAAACAAAAAGTCCTTGGCAAACCTTATTATGAAAAACCAGTCAGCACAGTTCCACTTCTGTACTTGCATATTAAAAATGGTACTATGCATATGAGCTTTGTTTGACTCAGCTGGGTGCCTTCATGGGATCTCTCCCAGCTACAAAGGCATTAGAGTGTTAAAATGTCCCAAGACAGTGTTACCCAGCAGCAGAGGTCCTGTTTTATGTAACGCTATGATATACGAAATTTCACAATCTCTCTAGTCCATATATTACCAATAATACAAATTGTACAATCCCACCAGATATAAATAGAACAATCCCACCAAATAGTTACAATCCCACCAGACTCAACTAAACATTAAAAAAAAAAAAAGATTACAAATAGTATTATTTTGGTGTACATAGATTGATAAATTCAATTTTGGCATAAGGGATTGTCTTCACGTTTGACTTTCAGTAACTTTGTTAATTTGCATTGTTAATTTAAATGCAACTGAGTCGAGTTCACACATAGCTTGGACCTACACTCACTGAATATTTTTAGTCACTCCTGCAGTGCAGAAATTGTTGTCCATCACTTGACAGTTACTACAATAGAGCGACCTCTGGCCAAATATTTCTTGGGTGGCAGCCCATTTTCATCACTACAGCATCACCAATGTAGTAGAGGCATGCTTGTGGTGATGATGGTACAAGTGTGACACGATGGAAGAGGTTTAAATATATCTATCATATAAATATCACTACTGGCTACCTCTGTCATGATCATGAATGTTTATCTGATATTAACTGACATACAAATAACTGCAATAAAAAAAAGACTGTCTTCAGGCATCACTGCTATACTGCAACCCAGCCATTGTCCTTGGGTCCCATTTTCTGCAAATTTCAGAGTTTTCCTTTTACAGTTCCACCAGGTTCAACTAAACCACTAATAATTAAGATGTTTAACTGTAATCAAAACCAAGACTGATGAGAGTGTGTAAGCTGGAAATGTGCAAGGCTGGGGGAAGAGGTGGGCAGGGTTTGGAACCTATGGCCTACTGCACTAAACTGTATATATTTAATTTATTTTACTGTCTTTTCCTTGTAGTGTTAATCCAGGAAGACTATACATTTGGTAAAAGTCTATGCATCCACAGGTGAAAAATTAATATCAGATTTGGCCCACAACTCCCATATCAGCATATTCCTGCTCTTACTGCTGGTCCTTACTGATGGAGTTTGAGCTCTAATAAATAAATAGTCATTGCTCACTTCTGACCTCTAAAGGTGTTACAACACCAAGTCAAATATTAGAAGCATAGAGGTACCATCATCTCTCAAAAATAAAATGTTTACTGCTTTCTTTTACTCAAATGTATTTGCTTCAGCCTAGTGGATGAAATGCAGCTAATTTATATTCTGTTTGCTTGGTGATGTAAACATATCATTACCTTAAATAATCACTACCTTGAGATAATTAAATACTTTTGAGGGGCAAATATTTAATCAATTAATTAATTAATTCATCATTTCTTTTTTTTCCAGTGTTTTATATTTTGATATGAGAAAGTCAGAGTAGAACAGGTAGGTATTTGTTATTACAGAAAAATTATTTTGGAAAATTTCCATTTTACTGTTATTTTAAGTTAAATCTTGAATTTAATATTCAAAAAACCCAAATATTGTACATTTGTATTTAGATCACCAAAGTACATTATATTATATTATATTATCCAAATGCTTATCACTGTGCAATGAAATTTGAGGACGCTTTATACTAGAAACATGTGAACGTCAGTACTACCCATTAAACCACAGATAAAGCTTCTTGAGCAGGGATGAAACACAGACTCACCAGTATTACACCAGCTTTAAAGTAAAAGTCTTTATTGTGTTGAACCCTTATTTTTTACTTTCTATTCATGAGTATTATTATATATGATCTGGGTATTTCTGATTCCTTTTCCTGGAGTACATCTCCCATCGAGGTGACCAATATTTCTAGTAAAACCTGTAACTTATTTAAAGAACTCTTTAGGCAAAAAGACAACCAAAATGCTGACTTTTAAACAAAGCTGGACGATATAAATGGAAATCTACAGTCAGACCTGTCCAACCTCTCACACAACTGGTGGCATGTTTATCCCTGTTTTTAATGACAATGTCTTTATCTTCACAGACATCAGTTCACACATTTATGCTGGAACAAATGAAAAGACTTCTAATAAACCCGAAACTGCATTTTAACACTTTTATTTGAAATATATACACCCTCGCTGACCGTGTAAAAAGAATCAACTACCATCGGAATTTAAAGAGTATACTTTCATGCGAAACCACCAGGTGACTCGTATATTTGAGGAGTGTTTTTCTTCATTAGGACAGCAATGTGTTTTAACACATCTTGCTTTTTATTCCAGCGTGAGTGTAATTTTCTCAGGCTGTGTTCGTGCTGGTGTTTTAAAGCCTCGCGTCACTGGGAACCATGAGCGGGTTCGCCGCTCACCGGGGAAGAGTTTCGAGAGCGGACCGGAAGTGCGCGGAGTCACATTGAGCAGGGCCGAGGATTAGTGAGTATTTTTGGAAATATTGGGCCGCTGTCATGTTTGTGTTCATGTGCGGTTTTATTGGATTGTAAATATTTATTTGACTCCAGTAAAAAAAGGCCGATGGTGAGTTTTGCTGGTTCTTTATGACCCTGAGTTAAACTAAAGGTGGATCAGTACCTGCTCTGATGAACCCTCACTAACCTGAAGGGACCAACTGTATCCCTCTAAAACCACTCTGGTTCTTGGTGGGGTGGTGTGTATTTGCTGAAACGGTGTAATGGTCTAGCAGCCAGTGAAGGCTGGAGCTGAAAAAGGTTAGCTTTATTTTTTTTTCCCCTTCCATTTTTGCGTTTATTTTGAGCCTGTATTCATTTGAATTCCAGGGAGAAAAGAGTGCACCAGCCATTGGATCTGGTCATGATTGTTTCAAGAGTGCTTCCTCGGCTCAGCGTGCTCTGCAGGTTGCCTAGTAAGTTGTGTGTGTGTGTGTGTGTGTGTGTGTGTGTGTGTGTGTGTGTGTGTGTGTGTGTGTGTGTGTGTGTGTGTGTGGATGATCAACCACAGCATTAAAGACAGTGACAGGTAAAGTGAATAACATCCTTATTCAGTATAATAGCACCTGTCTTAGCTGAGATATTATAGGCAAAATGATCGGTCAGTTTTTGAAGTCAATGTGATTTGATGATGATCTGATCTAAGCACCTTCACAACAGAAGGTCTTGTGATGTTTTCCTGGTGTCCAGTGGTCTAAGTATGGACACCTGGTGAATTGGCAACTTGAATCCATGGGTCATGTTTTCTTTGACATCTTATATATGGCCTGGGGCATTCACCTAGCCCACCTGGGGAAACACTTTGCCAGCCAAGTACAAACTTTCATGGCGAAAGCATTCCATAATCACAGTGGCTATTCACTGGCAATGGATTAAGCCCTAGTCACACTGCAAAAAATGTCCATGAATAGTTTGAGGAACATGAGAAAGAATTCAAGGTGTGCAACAAATTATAGTGGTGGTGGTCTAGTGGTAAGATACTCACCTACAGATCAAGAGATCGCAGGTTCAAATCCCACCTCCATCCTGAGCAAGGGAGTTGCTCCAGGGGGACTGTCCCTGCAATTAGGAAATTTAAGTCGCTCTGGATTAGAGCTTCAGCTAAATTCTGTAAATTTTGGTTAGTAATATAACAATTAAGTTAATTTGCATTGTTAATTTAATTAACTTGATGACATAACTAGTGATGGTGGTCTAGTGGTGGGTACTTGCCTATGGACCGATGGCTCAGGAGTTCCCAGGTTCGAATCCCACCTCTAGCACTACCACCACTGGGTTCCTGAGCAAGACCCTTAACCCTGAATTGCTCCAGGGGGACTGTCCCTGTAATTGGGACATGGAAGTCACTCTGGATAAGAGCGTCTGCTAAATGCCGCAAATGTAAGTGCTAAACAAACTAGGGCATTCCATATAACTTAAATGGTTTAAATTATTTAGTACATTTAGAAATGTTATATAGTCCACAGTGGGTATCAGGTTAAATTACATCTCTCTTTGTACCTATTTAATTGAGTTTGTGATAAATAAATAAAGCATGTGGAATCTCTTGAATCTACAAGACCTGCTGCTAATGTCCTGGTGCCAGATACCACAGCACACCTTATTGTGGAATCCATAATGTGATGATTCAGTGTTTAGTTGGTAGCAGTGAATCACAAAAGTAGCAGGTGACTAATTTTTCTCATGGATAGGGTCAGGCTAAACAACTCTTGTTAATTTAACATGAACCAGTATACATTTCTCAAAATTCCAAATAACAAAATGTAAATAAAAATAAATGTCTCTTTACACAAATGTACTTATGGCTTCACAATACTACTGTATCAGCCCTCTTCCCAACGTATAGGTTGCCTTCGTCATCTGCATTAGGTCTCTCAGAGGAAAATATAACTTTTTTATGTAGTGACAAGTATACCTTTTGTTTTACCAGGTTCCTGTCAGTACCAGTGCAAGGTGCTATGCCGTGCTGTACAATTTTGCCATTCTGACAGCTTTGTGACAAATCATACACAGAGGTACTCTACATCAGCTGCTGACAACAAACAGCCCCCTAAACTATGGACAGTGCTAGAGCCAGAACTGGAGGAGGTCCTCGTTCCTCGGAAACTTGCAGTCTCACCTTTAGAAAGCTGGCTTTCGCTACGCTATTCTCTCCCTCCACTACTGGAGGCCCCTGTACCTCTGGAGGAAGGGGAGCTGATAGAGGAGGCTGTTGTGCTGCCCCCTTCTGCTGTTCCCTTGCTGGAGGATGGAGAGAGCGCCACACCACTGAGCTGCAAGAATGTGCTTGAGATCCGGCGAAGGAAGATGAACAGACACAAATACAAGAAGTTGCTGAAACGAACCAAATTCCTTAGGAGGAGGGTGAAGGAAAGCAGGCGGAAGAGAAAGCAGGTCAGAAACTTCATGCAGAGTCTCTAAAATGTGGCTGCTTGTAGTGGGTTGTGATGTATCAGGCTGTGTAAACAGAATATGAGAAAGTAAAACAGCATTGTCATGTCAGTGTGCTATGAGGGTTATTGTTTATTGTGTCTATGTAGACATCACTACCAAAATTAAACTTATTTTTGAGCAAGTTCTGTTCTTGGTGCTGACCATCGCATCACCCCATATTTCTGCCAGTTTGAAACGGAACAGACAAAGGGTTACGTAAAAATTAAATGAGAAGAAATAAACACCTACTTATGTTATTGAAACCAACTTTTCAGGTTCTAAACCAGTTTAATTTTCCTTGGAATGTTCTGAATGTTTCAATATTTGGTACTCAAAGCAGAACCTGATGGTAGAATATTTGCTGTAAGAGTAATGTCACAAGATGGGGCAGCTTTAACCAAGATCTTGTCTTGTTGCCATTTGTACTTTCAGGTTAGGTTTGAGAGAGATCTAGCAAGAATATGGAGACGTGCTGGACTGAAAAAAGCCCCAGAAGGATGGACCACACCCAAAATCTTTGTAAAACATCATCAGCCTAAGGGGAGTTGATCACTGGGAAGACTATGACATAAAATTATTTGATCAGAACTGTTGCTGGTTTTCAAGGCCTTCATTTTGCCCAAGCTGCATCTGGTGCAGAAACATGTAAATGGACTCATCATCAACTGTAACAACTTCAAAGGATGTTGTAACCAAAATAAACATCTTTCATCCCTTTACAGAGCTGTTTTGCATTGTATGTTCAGTAATTTTATACATGTATATCTGTTATACAGTAATAAAACAAATGTTGTGAAGACATTTACAGTCTTCCCAGTTGTTACAACAGTATAACTCCACCCTTTTGCTTTCACACCTTACAGGGTGGCCAATCAGAACAGAGGCCATTTCTATAGGTTTGGAGCAATGAAAACTAAAGTTGGAAATGATAAACACTTTATGTTGCATAAAAGCACATCAATAACTGAGCTTAAGGGAAAAAGGGAAGAGTAAAAGCAACATGTGTACTGTCAAGATGTATTCATAGGGCAGTGGTGGATCGGAAGGTCTTGGATTCAAATCCCAGAACAGTATGTTTCCCTGAGGTACCCTTGAGCAAGGTATTATCTTCGTCACCGCCTGGGCACTGGGTATGGCTGCCACTGCTGCATGGTGTTTGGGTTAAAAGCAGAGGATGCATTGTGCTGTGCTGTGCTGTGCTGTTTCACAATGTCAGGTATTCATTTGCATTTTCACATTTACTGTGAAATGCAGTGGTGGCCTAGTGGTTAGGGTACCTAGTGGGTTCGATTCCCTAACCAGTAGGTTGCCCTGAGGTACTCTTGAGCAGGGTACCGTCCCCGTCACTGCTCCCTGGGTCCTTTCAATAGCTGCCCCCTGCTGCACGGTGTTGGAGTGCATGGGTTAAATGCAGAGGTCCAATTTCGTTGTCGTTCACTGTGTGCTGTGCTGTGACCTGGCAATGACGAGGATTGTCGCTTTCACTTTCACTTTTCACTGAATGTATGTGTTCAATGAGATACTCAAGCCACTAGGGGGCATCACTATGTTGTTTTTCTCACTTGAAGAATGAAAAAAATTAAATCTATTCAGGTTTAAATCTATTTAGAGGTCAGAACTAATCTGAAATGTAATCAGTTATTAGGTTGTATGAGATTGTATATTCCAAATAAACATTAAATAAGATTTAACCTCTGAGGGAAGTATGCTGATGTAAACACTGGGAAAGGAGAGGGGACTGGGGGCTGGGAAGGTTTAGTATTTCAGTCTGTAGTCTGGAGGAGGAGGAGGTTTTGTTGTCGCCGGTCATCAAACTTTCTGCTCAGGTGATGATTTCTGTACATAAGTTGTAGCTCCTTCACCTCCAGCAGCAGCTGTGGACAAGTCTGTAAGCCGGAGATGTCTGTGATATTATACAGTAAGTAGCTCATTTTTCTGTTTTTTTTTTTCTTCACTGTGGGTCCAACACAGACAGAATCCCTCCAGATGTTTTTTATCTGTATAGTCTCCATGCTTCTCACTCGTACAGATTGGTTCTTCTGCTGTTATAGATGCTCTTTTTATGAGTTGAACCCAAAATACTCTTAGCTTGCTCATTATAATAATTATTAATATATGCAATTAATAGTGCCAGAGACATTTTAATCCTTATCTATAATCCTGGGCACATCTGGTACATTTCAGCAACAGTATCATATTTCTTTAGATAACGGCTTTTTGTGTCCTTTTTTTCAAGCTAGATTCAACTGCCTGTTATGAAGAAAAGTGCTCAAAAAGCTTTTTTCCCCCATCAGCTCTTCATCTTTCTTTGTGTCACAGTTCTCCAGTCTGTGACACAAAGAGTGACTATGACTTTGGTCAGACTAGTTCTAGTTCTGGGCCTAGTCATTAGTTTGAGTGTGCATGAGTCCACTGTGAATCATTGTTGCTGGACACTGGAGCACTTCCAACCTGATTTTGGGAGAGTGTTGGATTTTTAGTTCATCTGAGGTTAGAACTATTCAGCGTCAGCCTGTCTGCTGCTGAGAGTTTAGGACTGGAGTCTGGTCGCAGGCCTCCTGGTCACAGCGGATGTTTTCGCTGTGGAAAGACAGCCTGAGAAATAGATTGGAGCCTGGCCATTACTAGTATTGCTCTCAGACTCACTGTGGCTCTTAGGCTCTGTTTAATCTACAAGGAAGGGTGCTATAGATGAATGCCTTAGCTGACTAGACATCTGGGGACATAATATTTATGGCTCAGTTGCACTGTTTTTACGAGCAAAAGTACGGAAACAGAAAATAATGCAAAGATGAAAGTGATGGATTTTGCTGAGAAAAATCCCAGGTTTTTTGACTCAGTAAAAAACTCGATAAAAAGGGCAAAAACCCCCCAGCAATCAAATAAGTAAAGTATACAGTTGGATTAGAAATGTAACACTTTAAACCCAGTGCACTGCTATAATAATTCTACTTAATCCTTCACTAAACTGAAAATGCAGATTGGCACACTTTTCGTAAGTGATGCACTTGAGAAAACTATTCTGTGTGTGTTCCTTGCCAGGTTTCTGACTCATCGGTGTTAATTTCATGCTACTATATGACAATTTTCAGACCAACTGTTAAGCGTTTAGTCCTACCAGGGCCTTCTTTGTGAGCAACTGTTTCATTGTGGAATATTTTCTATGAAAATTACAGGGTATGGAGTCTGTTTTTCCCCTCTTCAGAGTAGCCATGCTTTTCTTTTCAGTATGGTCCAGTCTTAAGACCCAGTGGTTACCAAGATGCTCTTTTTTTTACAAGAACCACACTTTCTTTCTGACTGCATGCTACACTAGTTAAGTTTGCATGTAATTTTCTCTTTCCTTCTATATTCAGTAACCTTAATTTAGCTTTGGTACTAATATATATCTGTTTTTGGAAGCAGGGATTTGTTGTCTTTTTTGGTGAGATACTGAATCAAATGTAAACCCTACAGAGGTGAATCAAATTAAGACCCATAAAACAAATATAATTATTCACCAATACATGCTTGACTGCACCAGGGCACAGCGAAACAGTATTTTCATTCTTTTAATACTAAGTCCTAATAAGGTCTTATTGCACAATGTTTTTATTATAAAGAAGAGATCATCAGGTGTGGTTTTCAGTGCAAAGATCTGAAAAATCTTTTATATTAAACATTTGCATAAAGAAAATGAACAGGAAAAAAATATGAATTCATCTAGTAGTAAAAGAGGAAAACAGCAATCAACTTTTTTGTGTGTGTCTGGATGAGTTTGATGATCTGCTTGAGCCACAAAAACACACAAAAATTTAATGATAACACAGTTTCAAGAATTGCTTATCAATCCTTAATGCTACCTAAATGATTTAGAATGGTCTCCAGTACTTGTAGCTAATTTTAGCCTTGTTATTCCTTTCTAGAACTAAAGAAACAAACATTAAAAAACAAATATATCATTGGCTATCGATTATTATTAGGGTCATGGGAAAGGGTACAACATGTCTTTAAGTGTCTCTTTCATCTTATGTCCCAGTGGCAGATATCTTTTAGTTACCTTTGTTTAGTATTACAGCAAACACATTTTTATAAAAAGTGATGGAAATAAAATGGGTTTAGTTCTCTCAAAAACCAGCAGTCCAGTGTTTTGAACATTGAAGAACGAAAACACAGATCCTCCCCACAGAAATAAAATCTCTCAGCTGTGGCTTGTCTTTAGACTCTCACTGACTGCGAAAACACCTGGTCTAAGGGGCTCTGGGGCTTTGCAGAAGGTCTTTTTGGATGATCAACTTGAACTCATGTATGCACACACACACACACAAGTGCTACAAAAATTGGTAAATAGTATTCTTCAATGTTTCACTTTCAATGGAACAGTACCAACAAAAATTCATGACATGAACTTGAAATTTTTAAGGTAAAATTTAACCCCTTTTAATACTTCATTAAATACTTACTTTTTTAATGCTTACTAAATGACAGTAATACTTGTATTTTAAATCATGCTAACAATCACATTTTTTCTTTGCATTTCAGTTGCTGCCATCCTTCTCACACCCTGTGGTAAGTGAGTCAAAAGAGTTAACCAGTATAAGGGAGCAGTAAGGCTAATAGCATGCATGTGATATTTTCAGTACAGTGTCAAAAAATAAAAACTGTGCAGTATTAAGCAGTGTAGAGAAATTTAAATTACATCATTTGTTATCTGTTGTCAGCTATCTGAACAGTTTTCATCTAGTTATGTCCAGTCAGAGTACAAGGACACAATGGCTCATATGCCCTTGGCCCATCAGCTAGTCATACAGACTTTGGAACAGAAAGCATATTTTTTCAGGAAGTGAAAACATGATGTAAATGAAATTTAAGCAACTGTTATAGGTTGCAATCTAGAAAGCTAGCAGGATAAAGTTTTGAAGTTGGCTTAACAGATGAAAAGGTTTCTTTAGTTTGCACCCTAAAGCTCAGCCAGTTGAATGTCATGATTCTACAATTTTATTGTTTAGAACCATGATGAGCTTTGTTCACAATTTTTATGGTTTTAAAAGGGGAAATGCATCAGGCTGCAAATATTTCTGGACAAATTCAGAAGCCAGCACTGGTTCATGTGATCCCTCTGCCCTCCAAAGATTCATATAGTAATTCTAATCATAGGTGTTGCCGTTTTTAACTGAACCTTGACATTGAAACTTACAATTATGAAAATATGTATTTTTCCTTGAGATCTAACATTCAATAGACTTTAGCTCCCACCCTAATCTAACACACCAAATCCAGGTAATGAAGGCTCTCAGGGTAATCTCAATAACTGGGTGTGTTGTCCAGTACATGGATTAAGCACCCCTGCTATAAAGTTTCTGAGACGTGTGTGTGTTTGTTTGTGTGTGTGTGTGTGTGTGTGTGTGTTTGTGTGTGTGTGTGTATATGTTACAGTGTGGGCTCAGACCATTCTGCAGAGTGTAGTGGTGGATGCCAGGAACATCTCTCTTCGAGCAGGGTCGAAGGCTGTTTTGCCATGTCTCAATCAGCAAGTGGTCTGGAGGCAGGACCATCTCCGGGATCGGCAGCGTGTGTTACACTGGGACCTGAACAGGAACCAGCCTGGTTACACAACAGAACGAGTTCTAGACATGTACTCAGGAGGCACTGAGCGAGTGTACAATGCCTACAACAAGGGTCGTGTCACTATCTCTAAAGATGCCTTCAGTGATGGCAACTTCTCTCTTATCATCCATAGTAAGAGCCCTATAAACCTGAAATGTGGTTTACAGATAAGAAATGTCTTTATTCTCACAGATCTGTTGCAATTTTGTTTCTTTAGATGTGGACATGAATGATAAAGGTATATATAGCTGCAATCTCCATCATCACTACTGCAAGATTCACCAGTCGTTCCAAATCCAGCTGAATGTCACTAAATCACGTAAGTATTTTCAACAAGAACATGTGTATTTACCCTGCACTGTCTTAGGTTTTGCAAATATAAAATATATTATCAGATTTTTAGCACCTTTCCATTTTGTTATTATGCTCTTTAATGGCAAATTCATGAGAAATATGCAAAGGATGTATGTTCTTTCCAGAAAGCATGTTACTTCCAGAGAATAAAAGTGTATACACAACAATAACTTTTCCTTACATTGAATAGTAAAAGAATATTCAAACATCCCATTAGAAAGTTTAGATATCACCTCTTTAAACAGAAGTTCTCTCTGTGTTTCAATCAATAACTTTATTTAAATTCATTACAATATGCTTTTCTTATCACTGAGTTAAAATAATGTGTCACTATTCTAGAAGCCAGCAAATGTTTTTGAAAGTTTGCCAAGAAGGATGCAAAAAGTAATGTTTGTTATAGTAATATACTACAACCATCCTCCCTGCAGCTCGTAAGGAGAAGCGTGTGTGGGATGGGGTGAAGTCTGTGTTTGTGGTACTGGTGGGAAGCAGTGTGGTGTTGCCGTGTGTGAACCGTCACCTTCTCTGGCGGGAAGGCATTCGGGAAGAAGGCCAGCAGCAGGTTGTCCACTGGGACTTTCAGGCTCCGGGCGTGACCCGTGACCGTGCTGACCGCCTTGTCGACCTGTACGCCTCTGGGGAGAAGCGAAAATATGGGCCCCTTTTTCTCCTCAGCAGGATGAACATCTCGGACAATGCTTTTAATATGGGGGATTTCTCTCTCAGCATTGCTGATGTACAGCCTGCTGATAAGGGCCTGTATTCCTGCCACCTGCACCATCATTACTGCGGCCTTCATGAGAGACGCATTTTCCGGGTGATCGTGGAGCCTCCTGTGCCTAGCCTGCCACCTGCAATTACACCTACTGAGCCACAGCCCACTATTCTAGAAGCAACTAAAGAAATCCCAGCAGAAAAGGACGAGAACCCTGGTAATTTTTGTTTAATTTATTATTTTACAGTTAGCAATTTTTATACCTTAAACATTTAAATCTACTGTAAGTCACATTCTTTCCTGGCTGCAGTTTTTTAGCTGTAGTATGGCCCAAATTATATTTGATCCTGTGTTTTGTTTCTTAAAACCCACTCACCTCCAAGATCTCGCTTTTATGGGAGAAATGCAGCCTGACAATTAGGTTTACATTTGCATTTACATTTATATTTGCAGCATTTAGCAGACACTCTTATCCAGAGGGACTTCCATGTCCTAATTACAGGGACAGTCCCCCAGGAGCAATTTAGGGTTAAGGGTCTTGCTCAGGGACCCAGTGGGGGTAGTGCTAGAGGTGGGATTCGAACCTGGGACCTCTTGAGGCCTACCTCTAGACCACCACCACCACTACGGCAGGTTTGCACTACCGTAACTAAATTTCTAAGGTCTTCCCCATTAAATTTTTTTCCATAACTATATATTTTACACTTAATTATTTCCCAAAATAACAATTTCAACTCTCATTTTAGCAAGCAACTGAAGCTGATTAAAAATGTGTCAAAAGATTTGCTCCGGGAAGTTGATAGGTTGGAAGGTGCTTCTGTTTCTGAGAGTTTTGCTCATGAAGTTTAGCCTTATGGCCTATGACGGTATCCCTCAGTCTTGCGCTGGCTAGTGTGGTGTGTTTTTTGGTGTGAAAAGGAAGTTTGCTACATCTGTACAACATCTGGTTTACAGTGACATTAAAGGGCCAGGAGCTGGTTGTTTCTATTAGAATCACATCTTCTCTAGTCTAAAACCTTTTACTGCTTTCTTTTTAAAGGTGAACTTCTTTTGAGTATCTTTTTAGGATACTTCAGCTATGGTTTTGGGTTAACAGGCTGTGTCCAGGAAAGGCACAGAAAAGTATGTTGCAAAATATTGTCATGTTATATATGTTATAGTAGATATTATCACATCCAACCCCAGTGACAAATTGGTACCTTTTTAACTTTGAGTGTATAATATTATTGTTAATAATTGGCCTTCAATTCTGCTATGCTATAATAAGGACTAGTAGTATTATAGCATGTTAATGTAGTAGCTTTGCATAACCTTTTTGTGCATAAATATACTATGAATAAACTCCTAAATATACTCTTGTGTGAATAAGCCCCCAAAATTGGATGACTAGCAAAGTTACACAAGCAAATTGTGTGCTTCCTAAGAAAAGCATTGAAGATAATGATACGGATAAATGCTGACACTTCATGACTCACTGGTAAATCCCCCACAGCATTTGTCATTTCCAGTGGCTTGCTGGCAGGACACTAAATGCTTTTGAGGGAAAGATTTGAGCTTATGTGTTATTCATTTTGTCTGTCACTTTGGGTTCTGAAAATCATGCAAGAACAAACCCATTTACAGTTTAATCATTTGTGTAAATGGGTAAAATAAATTTTTATGAGGCCAGTGACTAAAAATCAAGGGTCAAAGTAAAAAGTGTTAAATCACAGTGACATTTTATTTCAGTTTTTAGAAATAAGAAGTAAATGGAGAAGATCTACAGAGAGACTAACCGCAAAAAACACGTTCCTCCTCCTGCTTTTCCCCTCTGCTGGTTTGTGTGTTTTTACTTCATTGCAGCTGCATGACATCAGGTCTGGAACTCATTATGTCTGAGCCATTTTGACATGAAACACGGTTCCTCTCTGTGCTTTTTTCTCTGGCACGCGTGTGAAACAGGGAAAAACAAACCGCCTGCGCTATTTCATCTATTAAAACGACATGATCAAGCTTTACCTTTCTACGGAATGTTACTGAAACAGTTCCAAACTGATAGTTTTGTTCCTTTTTTTCCAGAAGAGCTCAACAACATTTAAAATCAGACGTTTGTGGAGCAAGGTTTTCATGAAAATAAAAGCCATTGCAAAAGTAATATACTAATGGTCTCCATTCCTTTTGCTGCAGCTACAAATGTGGTTGAGGCATCCCATGTCTTGAATGTCATCCTGCCTGAGAGCCGAACTCACCTCATGCACCAGGCTGGCTATATACTGGCTTTCCTCCTGCTACTTCTGCTGATACTCATAGGACTCATTGTTATCACAAGGCAGTGCAAAAAAACAGGTAGGAACATTATGTGATGCTGGGTGTGGGCAGAATTATTGCAAGTTTAAAAAGCATGCATGAAGATGGCTCAGTACAAGCAGCAGTTTTTTTTTTTTCAGAAAAAAGATATAGGCAAAGCCCTTGTGCAATTGTGAAATAATAGGCTGGAATATCATTCAGCAAGATATTAATGTGCGTTTCAGGGCTGGAACCTGACATTCGGAGGCCTGTGCGGTGAGGATCGAAATCTCTATTTTTAAAATCACTTTTGCCAATCTCATTTATAAAGGACCCATAGAACCAGCTTTGCTTTTTTATTTAAAAGTAAAACCATTCAACTGAGTTCAGGTTTCAGAAACATGCAGTTTATTATTCTTCAGAAACATTGATAGAAATAGTTAACTAATAAGTAGAGTAGAGTAATCTTTTAAACCTTCTCAACTACCCCAACCCCCAACATTTTTTTCATTTTGGCCCGTGTCTCTTTGAAACATTACGAAACACTTTGACATTTGAAACCTGTGATTTTGGGTTGTAACTGATTTCAGTTGTGAGGGGTTTAACTATCCAATGAAGATGTCACTTCCATTTATGTTACCAAGACACTTTAATTCAATATAACCTGTTTTAAAGGTTTTGGGAAATGGGAAAAGCCATGACTGTTAAGATAACATGGTCTGAGGTGAAGAAATGGGCCTTTTTTAACAATAAAATACACTGCCTGTCCAAAATAAAAGTCACACATTCTAATATTTCCTTGGAGCACCTTTAACTCTGATTATGATATGCATTTGCTGTGGCATCTTTTCAATAAGCTTTGGCAATTTCACAACATTTATTTCTGTCCAAAGTTGCATAAATTTTTCACCAAGCTCTTCACCAAGAAATGATGGGAGAGTCGGACCACTGCACAAATTCTTCTTCAGCACATCTCAATGGGGTTAGGGTCTGGACTCTGTGGTGGCCGATCCATGTGTGAAAATGATATCTCATGTTCCCTGAATAATTGGCTCACTTCATCAGTTAGGGTTAAATAACTTTGTTGCAGCTGAAAAATAATCATCCATGCACTAATTATCCAATGGGAGGCTCCTACCTATTTGATTTGTTAACTCCAGGTGGTGACTTTTTTTGGACAGGCAGTGTATGAAACAATTTTGTGATAATGTTTGGATAAGGTACTAAAACCCTAAAACCTATGTGTGCCACCTTTGCCCAATCGAATAGAAGCCAGAGAGTTGAGCTGGAGTTGCAAGCCACTGAATTGAGACCCTACAATCAGGAAGACCTCCGGCTTGGTAAAAAATTGTGCATTTAATAGACCTTTCATGACTCCAAAAAATGGATTTATGGCTCAACCATGTTTTTCATTTACTTTTTTCCTTAGAATACAAGAACAACATCATGAAAGAGAGGGCTGAGATGAACAACTATGCTGCCCCAAAAATGATAGATCTGAACAGAGGTGATTCATTTTGAAGTCACTGACTGCAGGAGAGCAATGTAACATATAGTCCTTCTTTTCTTCATACTCTAATTTTCTTTTTCTCACGTTTTCTGTCTTTTTCTGTGTCAGAAATGGAGAAGCTATCATGGAGAAAGTGAGAGAATACAAGCTGCTGGCTGGTCCAGGGCTTGTATCATGGCGTTCATGAAGACTGCAGATGTCCACAAGGAATCTTTACTGTACATTCAGAAAGTGTGATGAGTGGCTGTCATAATCCTAATGCTCATGTGCATTTGCTGAGATTTTCTAAACATGTTTGTAGTTTCTTTTTTAACATTTTTGAGATGCAGTAATATGATCAAAACTTACTCCGGGGCTGTTTATCCTTGAAGTGAACTTAATGTGGAGTCATTGATAGTAAAACAAGGCATTACATATAACACAATAAGACAAACCAAATCAGAACCTTTTACATCTGTTCAGTGCTGTCAATGTAAATCAAGCGATATGGAATTGTATACTGATTTAAAAGTACTTTAAGTAGGTATTTACTGAATCACAGAAGAAAGTGATTGTACTTAATACAGACTAAAAAAAAACTCAGGAAATTAAGGCATATTTGATTTCAGAACCTCTACAACCTGCAGTGAAATCTACTTTTGTGGGATGAACTACTCATATGTCATCTTCATACATGTACATAAACATTTTATGTTTCTGAATGCTGTTCTGAATGCTAGACAAGCTTTTTTAGTGTTCAGCCTGTTTTGATTTATACCTTATATGAAGGCACCTCTGTCTATTTAGTCTATCCTGCGAGAAAACTGCTTCTGGTATCGTCTGTAACTGTTAATCCCCTTCTCTTTAGTGCTGAAGCGTATGATCTAGGATTAAGCCTAGAAGCTTAGACTGAAGGACCTCTTATGATAATGTATAACTAGTTTGGCATTTATTTTATGCTTTCATTTATTTTATCAAGGTATGACCAAGTTTTTGAAACATCGATGATCTCATATAACCCTGACCTTTACGATGAACGTGTTAACATGAGGGTGACTCTGAGGGTTTTGGGAAACAGCAAAATAACTCGGGTGCATTTTTTTTGTGCAGCAATGCTTCAGGAAGCTGACTCTGAAATGTGTTTGACTGGAGAGGTGCAGGAGATGCGCTGGTTTGAAAGGTGTTGTACAGATGTGACATGCGTTCAAATGTAATAAAATATATTTTATTAAAATCAGCTCAAGTTAGTTTTTGTGATTTTAATGCAACAATTGAACACAAGCTGTAAACACTAGAAACGCTTTTAAGTTTGAAAAAATGGTTCACATGGTTTAAACATTGTATAACTTCTCAGAGCAAGCTCTTTCCCAGGTTTCAGTACGGCCTTAGGATGAAAGCAGAGGAAGTTAATCCATATAGTAAAAATGCATGGGCTGATCTTTTATTACTTAAAGTGGTTCAAAGCAAGTCATATGTAAAATAAAAGTATATCCTTTTAGCAATATGAGTGTAAAGAATATGTATACACTTTTTTAAATAAAAAGCTTAAGTCAGACATTGTGACATTGATGCAAATAATGTGACCTTATGTATGCCTTTTTCAGACATTTTCAAACATTATCATATTCAAATGAATATGAAACTAACAAATAAACCTTTTTTACCATTTTGTTGCCAGTTTTTACATTATTTGAAAACACCAGCGTCCCATTACACTCTTAAGTGTCATGATGAATGGACCAGCAAGAATGGTCCTGAATTAGTGTAAGTTTGAACTATTTATTTATTTATATATTTGGAGATAAGAGTAAAGAAATAACTCTGCAGTGGGGACTAATGGCATGCAGTTAAGTTGTAGTGAAGTAGTGAAGCAAGTTAAAGCAGGTGGTACCTAATAAATATATATGGAGGAGTTTTCCCAACCCACGTCAGTCTAAAGGCAATGGTAACCTTCATGGAACAGCCATGGTTTCAGTGGTTTTACTAACACAGCAGAAAATAAGTGTAGAGCTGCCCCCTGCTGTTTATGAAGCTTTCAGGACGATTTTTACATACAGTTTTAAATAAGCACAGTGCGCCGGACATGCTTATAGGTAGTGGTTTTTAAATGACTGTCTGCTTACATGCTGGTTATTACACACGTTATTAAGTAAAGATGCAGCTGCCAGTGGGGATGGTGCAGTATTTCAGTTGCAGTGCAAAACACAAATCTATATATGTTTAAGGATTTTAATGCAGTGGTTCTGCTGAATTGTTGGTCTAGAGTTCATTTTCAACACTCAGTTTAAACACATTCATTTGGTTTTTATACATTTTATACACTCAAATGAGTTTTATTTTTTTCATTGTTTTTTTTATTGATATGTGTCTTTTGACTAGAACGAGATTGTCAGTATGACTGTTGGGTGTAATAGTTTTAAGGGAAAGTTTTGGCACCCTTGGATAATGAAATGTCTTGCTGATTTTCTGAAATGAACAGAAATGAAATGAACACAGAAATGAACACTCCTTTTACATGGAACGAACTTTAATAGGTGAAAAAGCAAATGCACAAGTTGAAAACGGAGGATCTCTATGTTTTAGAGCCTGCCTATGTTTTTGCCTGCACAGCTTGTTTAATCACAGATTTGCAATGAAAATGAAGTCCAGAAGCACCAGACTGAAGACCAATTCAAAATTCTTAATCTTTACATTCCCTACATCAGTGCAAGGTGGACTTTGACACATTTCTGATTGTAATACACTCTCTTTGTTGTAATACGCATCTCTTTTAAGACATTTGCTGATATTTAATAATGGATTTTCATCCCTCTATCCCTTATAACTCCTGTCTTTTGAACCTCTGCTCTGTCACACAGGGAGAAGGACACGGGGGACAGGTGGCCAGCCCATCGCAGGGAGGAGCAAAGGGTACCTCAGGGCAACCTATTGTGAAGGGGGTCGAACCCAAATCCTCCGATCATGCGGCTAACACCCTAACATTTACATTTAGCAGACGCTCTTATCCATCCAGAGCGACTTCCATGTCCTAATTACAGGGACAGTCCCCCCTGGAGACACTCAGGGTTAAGGGTCTTGCTCAGGGACCCAGTGATGGTAGTGCTAGAGGTGGGATTCGAACCTGGAACTTCTTGAGCCAAAGGTCCATAGGCAAGTACCCACTGCCCCCTCTTGAGCATCTGAGGAGTAAAAGTAAATATTTGATGACAAGGTTTTTTGTCATGCTGAGTGTATTTTAAAGCTAGTATTTTTACCTCTAGTCTATAGTAAGTTTATATGTTAGGAATTTAATGTACTGTTCACCAAGTTACATTTAATTTATGAGTAATTACTTATTAATTCCTTCTTAATTCTATAACCAAATCTTTTCTGCTTTGTGATTGGCTATTCTTCTCCAATTTTTAATTTAATTCATTTTTTTGAAACCAAGACAAAACCAAATTATAAGTCACCTCTGCTGAGAGATACTGGATGTGCTAATAGGCTCTAATGCAGTTTTATTTACTTATTTTTAAATGTTATAATAGTTAAATCGTTTTTAGACCTGGTAAGTTGTTACTTGAGTAATAGATCAATCAAAGACTAACGCAAGCAGTGGAAAACACGAATTTTCAGGAAGGCCAGACCGCAGCTGACTCTTTAATTTAAATACTGGACTGTAACCTCAGGCGATTGCATGTGAGCACCACTAGAGGGCAGCACAGTCCTTGTAACCTGAACGCTCCCTCAAGTCAACGTCGGTGTATCCCGATAAGCCCCGCCCCCTGGGGGGGCTAGGATTGCCGTGTAATTTAAATTCATGGTCAGTGGCCCCGCCCCCAGAACATATTTAATTTCAATAATCACTATAAATATCTGATAGTTGGATAAATATGGACGAAGACACGATTCTAAGCTCATAATTATTATAAATCTGTAGGCAACCTTTTTTCTTCCCAAAGTTACTACTTTAAACTTGAACTTTTGCCACAGAAAATGTGATTTTAAAACCTTTAAAACAACTCAGATATATGTACGTTCTTTACTGTCATGAGTGAATTTACAAACCAGTATCCCTAATTATACACGATACATAAACTGAGAATCAGCGAGCTGTTTCCCCTGATTTTGAGTAAACTGTAGTAGAAAAAATGATTTAAAGTATTAAATCATAAAGAGGAAGGGTTCGTTTATCTAATCTAAAATTCTTATTTGTGCTGGAACTTGAGTGTGATACGGTAATGACGCAGAAAGACAATTTATTCATTTTATTAGCATTACACTGAAATGAACACTCTAATCTGATTTCTGATTACACTAAATGATAACACGTTTCATTAAGATTTCAAACGTCGCCTCTAATGAATGCTATTCCTTCCAAATGTGATCGTTAAAGGGGAGAAAAAGGAAAATAATAAAAAAAAAACCGTGTGACCTTTTTGTAATTATAACGTGCAGTAAACTGAGTTAATAACTGAGTACAAATCATTTCATGTCTACTGTCTAATCTGCTCTGATGTCTATGGCGCATTGGTCGGAAAACCTGTCACTTTACAGGCCTAGCCAATCATAACGCAGCAGTGGGGCGCGAGCACCCAATCCCGTCTCAGGGGGGCGGAACCTGCGGGGGACACGGGCCCTTCCTGTTTTGCTAGGCGAGCCGAGCTGCTGTTCTGAGAGACAGACTGACGCCGGACCGGGACCATGACTGAGACAACACACCCCGCTAGAGGCGAGGCTGTTTGCTTTCCTACATGAGCCACCCAGCCGGACATGTCCTCGGACAGCGCCGTGTCCTCTTCCTAGCCTTGTGTTTGGTGTCTTGGCCGCTGTGAGCTGCTGTGTGTCGTTGTCAGCGGCTGCGCAGCCCGTCCAGCCGCGCTCATGGCGGAGACCAAAATAATCTACCACATCGACGAGGAAGAGACTCCTTATTTAGTCAAACTGAGCGTTTCTCCCGACAAAGTCACGCTCGCCGATTTCAAGAATGTCCTCAGCAACCGGCCGGTCCACAGCTACAAATTCTTCTTCAAGTCCATGGACCAGGATTTCGGGTAGGGAGTCCGAGTGTGTTGTTGTCTGTCAGTGTAACACAGCACTTTCCATGGTGTGTGTGTGTGTGTGTGTGTTCTGTAGGACATGATCACACTGTCTTCGTGTTCTGAAGAAGGTGATTAAATCCACAGGTCTGTCCGTGAGTCTGGGTGGGCACCTGCCTTCCAGACAGACAGGCTGGCCTCTGGGAGGACAGCCCTTGTGTGGTTCCTCCACATGGACCACAACAGAGCTCGATTTGTGATTCCAGTCACACCACTGTGTCTGCTGGCACTAATAGGGTGGCGGGCTCCTGTTCGAGATCCAGTCTGCTCAGGCTTCCTAAAGTTTCCTTATTAAAGAGATCAAGAGTGTCATGATAAAATATCCTCACATTCACTGCCGAGCCTGCTGCTGCTGTCTCTCCTCTGCACAGCTACTGAGTACCTGTGAATCTGGAAACCCGGCACTAGGAGTTATTATGTTTTTTTGTGGCAAATGAAGGATTAACAAAGTAAGAATTTCTCCGGAGAGCGTAGCTCCTTGTTCTGCTGTGCATGTGACGGTAAATCTCTTCAATCTTGATGTAACTACTACAGGATTCCTATTAAAATCTACCGTTCCTGCAAGCTGCACATAGTAATAGATCGTTTAATGACAGTATTACATTAATAATATATGGAGGTTTGTCTTCAATATGTAATTACAGAAGTATTACATTGTATTATAGAAATAGGCTGGTATTACTGTAGATCTTATCGATATCTCTAGAGTTCTGGGTAATCCTCTATTAATTTGACATATAATCTATTCCCTAAGGTTTTCTTGGAAAAGGGTGTTAGAAGACAATTTGACCGGCACTCGTTTAGATCATCATGAAGTTTATTATTGGGCTCAGCTGTATAGTTCCTGATAATGAGGGGCTCTTGTTGGCTGCCTTGTCCTGGACAGCCTGCACAGACCCCTAGGAATAGGCTGTGGTTGATGGGTTGATTTAATTCATTCGTTCTGCTGTCTTTATGCCACTGACTCATTTGTAACGATGGCCATCGAGAAGAAGCCCGTTAGCAGGCCAGTTAGTGCTGGAGTTCAGCTTATGCAGTTTAAGGGGAGATATATTTTGACACCAGGGTTAAATCTCAAATGGAGCCTATAATATACAATATCTAAGCCTGCATAATTCTGCCTGTAATATATTTGGCAGAGTGGTTCTGTTAAAGCCTTTGTAAGTGACAGTGTAGCTCCTCAGGTGAAGCGATGATAAATATACTGAACAGTAGCCTTGAGGAGTTTTTAGGCAGAACATTTCCTTTTGAATTACAGCCTTTTTTTCAGGAGTAGGCTAAAGTTGGAAGGGTGTTTTGACACGTTTTTGTTCCGTTAACTCACAGATAAGTATGTTTAAAACTCATTTCTCAAAACAGTTGTTTAGTTAATGAACTCTCTGTGGCCCTCAAACATGGGGACTTTATTAAAGAGATGGTTCACAGAGAAATTATAATGTACACAGTGGAGCTTTGAGGCCAATACAATACAATTCCATTAACATTTAGTTAGTAAACGGGACAGTGGTGGCCTAGTGTTCAGGGACTAGACCCCAGCATCGGAATGTTGTGGGTTCAGATCTCAGACCAGTAAGTTGCCCTGAGGAACCCTTGAGCAAGGTACAGCCCCCATCACTGCTGCCCGGCTGCTTTAAAGTAGAATAGAGATGGCAAAATTTAATTAGTAATTAGTTTATAATTTTAATTATAATATAATATAAGTATAATCGGTTTCATTTCAGTAATGATATTGAAATATTGAGCATTTTCTAACACTCTTATCAATATAGCATTTTAGTTTTATGCAGTGTTAACCTTTACAGTGGGCTAATTAGATTAATTAGAGGAAATAAGATCTGTCCATCCATCCATCCATCCATCCATCCATCTATTGCTTTAACAGTTTATCCTGATGAGGGTTGCAGGGGTGCTGGAACCTAATCCAGAACACTTTAGACAAAAAGACACCCTGGGCAGGTCACCAGTCCATCGCAGGGCAGCACATAAAATGATCATTTAAAAGTCTCTTTTAATGCTCGCACTGCTCAAACACTATTACTCCTTAAGAAGAAAAACACAGCTAGTGACATAACAACATATAATGTGACCGTGTGATTTGTTGGGTCAAGGGGATGGAAACCATACTGCATTATGATACCTGAAGACGTGTATACGTGTTTATAACAATATTTCAATGCAAAAAAAAAATGTTCTAGTTTAGAAACTGCCATCACCACCTCTTTTGTTTTTTCAAAAGCACTTCATTTTAACATATTACATAAAGCATGCAGTTTGTCAGGTTTTTTAAAGTATTGATGATATTAATACGCTTTGGTACAAATGCTACAAATTTAATGTACAAAATGGTGTCCCACATAATGTAATAACACACCACACACTGTTGTATTAGTGCCATTTGGATCTCCATCTGTTGTATCTTTTTACACATGACAATTTTTTCGTACTGAGGATGAGGTAAGTAGGAGTGTTTCTAAGGAGGTGGTGATTAATTGTAGCGTTCAAGGCAGTGTCCATTTTTACGCCAGGGCTTGGCCTCACTCTCCCACGTGAAGGCAAGAAAAAGCAGCATACATGGTGGATGTGTGGAAAGGAGATGAGAACTGAGTTGAGTGCTCTAGTGGCAGCAATGTCTTTTTTAATGTGGTGGAAAATGCGTTTAAGTGTTTATGCACTGTAGCTAATGCTTCATGTTTTTTGGTCCATGTCTGTGATCTTAGACTTTCATCAGAGCCTTTTAAAACATCAGAGACACGACACACACATGTACGTCACACACCCGCATCTTAGGCCTGACCTTACCAGAGGAGCTGGCTTTTCCTGGTAACACTGCATGGTTGACTCACAGAATTCATTTTTTGTCTTTCCCAGCCTTGGCTTCACAGTTGGACATGCAGAGTAGATTGCATGAACAAACACTCTGTTTGTCCCTCAAAGTCTGACTCTGGGTTCAGTAGGGTTGGATATTGGTTGATCTGAAGTGTTTCAGATTTGGTAGGACATATGTTAGGAAACTAGCGCTGCCATGACTACTGGGTTTATTAAAACCTCAGTAATAACAATCATATATTTATTAATGTATAACTCCAAGAGTTTGCAATTATAAGTTGACTGTTTGCATGATGGTAATGCATATTTGAAGACATATTGACATATCCCTTTATAAGAATATTTCCTATATTTTCATTTTTTAATGACATCTAGTTTGTAAATTAGAATAATTTACAGTTTATAATTTGCCATTATTTTGAGTATTTTTTTGCTGCACACATATTATCAATATACATAATTTTACTGCACTTCAAAAAATCAGTCTACAGTCTATCAATAGTCAATTAAAGTGCCTAGGGGCAACTTTGTTGTAAAAGAAGAATAGAAGAATAAATTGGATTGAATTAAGTCCAGCTGTTTCTGTGAAATGTGTTCTTATAGAAGCCATGATTTTAGTATTTTGCTGAAATGTCATTTTTGTTTGAAATGAGTGAACAGTAAGTTTGTGACAGTTTAGAGTCACCGATTCATGTTTCACCATCAGAGTTAAATTCCACTGTCAAAACTTGCGCATCAAACAGATTTGTCCTCATCCAAACCAGTTACTCTGATAAGCATCACTAACATTGTTAGACACAAATTTAATCACAAACTTGTTATGCCTTCATAACAACTTGTTACTGTGAATTTTGCCCTGAGCAGTTTTTTTATCCGATTACATAAACATGTCCCACACAAGGGATTCCTTGACATTTGCTCTTTTAACTTCAATGGCTACATTAAACAAAGTGCAGTGACATGATTTTAATTGCCTTAAATAAAGTAAACCAGTTGCAGTTCATGTGCATTTTGACACTCCTTACATGAACTATACAGTTATATTTAAAGGCCTTTGCTGGAAAAGTGTGTTGCAGTTATAAAACAAGAAATATTTTGCCTTGAAAAATCAGTAATGTCTGACTATTTATAACAGACCTGAATTCCAGTGAAACCTACATCTACAGGGAAATCTACAGTCTGAGCATGGTATACAATCAGCCATAACATTAAAACCACCTGCCTAATATTGTGTGAGCACCTTGGGACCCCTGAAGGTATACTGTGATATCTGACTCTAAGACATTAGCAGCAGATCTCTGCAGTCCTGTAAGTTGTAAGGTGAGGCTTCCATAGACTATGATTGTCCAGCATATCCTACAGCCAACAATACATTGTAGTCTTTCACATGTTCCTACCACCATTACTGAATATTATTTGCATTGTGGCAGGTTTAAAAACACCCCTGTTATGCCACTGCGATTAAGGTGTTTTCTTGTTCTGCAACAATATTTAAGCAGGTGTCAAAGTTATATCTGTGTGAATACCAGAACCCAAGGTGAGCTTTCACTCCCATTGTGCTTTAGTGAGGCTTGGGTGCATATGATATTGTTGCTAGTTCAGCAGTTTCCTTGGACTACCTTTGGTAGTTAATAACTATTGCATAACCGGAACAGCTCACAAGACCTGCTGTTTTGGAGATGCCGTTACCCGTTTTCCTAGCCTACTTGATTTGGCCCTTATCGAAGTTGCTCTGGTCCTTCATATTAACACATCAACTTCAAGAACTGGCTGTTTACTTGTGTAATATATCTCACAAGGGCCATTGCAATGAAATTATTTGTTATTTAATTGACCTGTCAGTACTTTTAATTTAAATGTTAAATTGGAAAAATAAAGTAAGATGAAACTGAGTCTTTCCAGGGACATTTTTATCAATATGCTTGGACTTGCAGGCAGAGGGCTGGGACATTATTTACTGCATAAAGCAGTGGCCATTTTTTAATGTCACTGAAATCTTAATTCGATCACTGTAAATGTAAAACACATAAACAAATATGAAAAGGAAATCGACGGGTAAGTGAGCTGCTAAGTAGCTGGCAAAAATCCATGAGTAATGACTGTGTAAGTGACTGTGTAAGTAATGACGCTTTTAACCTTACAGAGTATGTTATTCTTGTTTGATGGATGTGATGCACTTGGGGTGAACTCATTTTCACCACGCTCCTCTTCATACGTGTTTTATGATGATCAACTGCTATTATTTTCCAATGGGGGCCAGCCCCCTTCATTCATCAAGCTGTAACTAGCCTTACTTTATCCCCAGCGCAATAAACACTCCTAATATTTCCACTACTGTTAACTATAGGTTTAAGTTATGGTGTGATGAACAACACTAACTTGCCAATCTTCCACTGGTTCCGCACGTTATCCACTGAATGCCCTGCTATCTCTGGCTCAGTGACCTACAAAGTTAATCTGATAAATAACATTTAATGAAGAGTATAAAAAGAACCTAAAATTGGGTTGTATTTTCAGCCAGTTTCATGCTGCAAAATGTCCTGGAAGACTTTTCTTTTCTCCAATGAGTTCTAATATCTGCCCTGCGATGGACAGGTGACCTTTATTGGGGGTTTTATCCTCTTTCATCCTGCGAGAACTCGGATAGGCTCCAGCACCCCCTGCGACCCTACTCAGGGTAAGCAACCAAGAAAATGAGTAAGTGTGAGTTCTAATATTTAGACATGTATTTTTATTGTTATAGCATGGTTTTTCACCCCGCTTTAGTCATTGCCAACTATTGCTAGCTCTCACCCATAACATTATGCAATACTGCGCAATGACTAAAGTGGGGGTGAAAAATCATGCTATAACAATGGGCAGCGGTGGCCAGTGGTTAGGGAGTTGCCCTGTATCGGAAGATTATGGGTTCGATTCCCTCACCGGTAGGATGCCCTGAGGTACCCTTCGAGCAAGGTACCGTCCCCGTCACTGCTCCCCAGGCAGCTTTCAATAGCTGCCCCCTGCTGCACATGTGTGTATGGGTGAAACGCAGAGGTTGTGTTTCGTTGTGTTATGCTGTGCTGCGTTTCACAATGACAAGGATAGTCACTTTCACTTTCACAACTGAGAGGGTGGAGGGTACTCAACACAGCTGCAAGATGTCACATGGCCTTGCAACTTCAAATTTAAGTGACCTTAAGCGATAGTCAAATAACATGCTTCGGGCTCGTGTGGTCACAGTGTGCTATGAAAATCTGCACCTCAGCACACTTGAAGGAGGACCCTGTTTTGTAATTCTGTCACAAATGAAACGTTCACCTGAGTGCTCCTCAGGTGGACCAAAGGAGATGTCAGCGCTGCACAGTTTGGGAACACATCATTTGTTTGGCTGGACCTGGTGTGTGCATTTGTTTTCATTGGTGAGGGAATCCCGCATGGGTCGTGCAGCATCTGCTTTAATTCATCCTCGCAGCTGGAGAGGTCAGTCAAACAGGAAACTCCTCAAAAAGATAAGCAAGAACATAAACAGGGCAGCGGGGTGATTTTAATCCCTAATAAACACATCACTGCTGGTTGTAATCAAGGGCAAAGTTCTGGACATTTTTGCTAATTTTTACAGTTTTTTTGACAACACTCGGTCACTTACTCTGATAAATATCAAAATGACAATACTGCACAAACTCTGGGACCATCCATTTAATGTCCAATCAAAAGCCATTGTGTACAGGTTTTTCATTTGTTAGTGTAAGAAAAAAATCTGGAAGCATATTATTATTATTATTATTATTATTATTATTATTGTTATTAGTAGTAGTAGTAGTAGTAGTAATAATAATAATATGCATTATTTATAGAGCATTTAGAATTGTTTTACATTTTGCAACGTTTTTAACAACAGTTAGATGTTTAATTGTACTATGACACTATGACAATAAAGAATTCTTAGAATATAGAAATAAAGAAAATGTGTATAATATGGTCAAAGCGAGTTTATGTGAAGAAAATTATTATGCATCAAGAGGAAGGTCTGCTAAATGAAAGTGTTTTTAACTGTTTCTTTAATCTACTAGCTGTAGTTGACTGACAGATATTCGTTGGCAGGGTGGTTTAAAGTTTGGCACCTAAAACTCCTCTCCAGTCTTTTTATGTTACAGTTTAGGAACCTTCAATAAAGCAGTGTTTGCTGATCCTGAGGCTTGATTAGGAGTTTAATCTATCAAATATTCTGCAATGTATGAAGGTGACGATCCATATAAGTCATGCAGACAGTGTAATGAAGCTAAAACAGGTGTTACATGTTCTCTTTTTCTCAGGCGTGTCAGTACTCTAGCTGCAGTGCTCTGAATAAGCTGGAGTCTGTTGATCATGTTTTTCGGGAATCCAGTAAAAAGGCATAAAAGTCTAGTCGAGAGAAAACAAATGCATGGATCAGTTTTTCAGCATCTTGCTGTTTAATTAAGGATCTCTTGAAATATTTCTTTAGTGTAAGAAAGCTGATTAAATTATTTTATTAATGTGTGACTGAAAACTTAAAAATGAAGGTTTCTAATTTCTTTTGATTGTAATGCTAGGCTTCCTAATTCCCACAGAACCCAGCTTTTTTTGTTCAAGATTATTTTCGAGATTCAAGAACTTTATTTGTCACATGCACAGTTAAACAACCTCAGTGAAATGTATCCCTGGATCACTCTTTAGACTGTGCGAGGTAATAAGATGGAAATACTGGCAATAGAATAATAAAATAAGGATAAAATAAAAAAATGAAATGAATAATAATTAGAAAAAGATTCATTTCATTTTCTTCATTTAATTTTAGAAAATTTCCATTTATGCTTCTAATGATGATATATATATATATACACATACATACAAACATACATGATGATTACTCAGATGTGCTATATGTCTGAAGGCATTTCCTCCTCCATGCATGTTTGCACAGAACACGCTTCCTTGAGGTCACTCTCATAGGCTTCCCCACAAGCGGTCATATATAATAGAGCTCTCTTGAGAGGACACAAACACTTCCTACCCACGAATATAGTTCCAACTTAGTTTCCTCTTCAGCACTCAGAGCTCTGGAGCTGGCCACAGACCCATGCATTTTTTTGTCATCAGCTCGTACCACAAGTCCACATTATCATCATTTTCTAGCCTTGGCTCGTGCACCTCCCAGCCACACAGCCCCCTGGGTCACTTAACCTGGAAGTTCTGGAGGAATTCAGAGGAAAAGGCTGTAATTTCAGCAAGCTGATGGAATTTCTCAAGACGTGACCCTTTGCATGAAAGCTTCACATGCTACAGTTGCATGCTGCTTTCCTTTGTGTTATTTGTTAGTTTGCAATGGTGATAGGTTTGAATCTGACCTGTACAGTGTGACAGGAGGCTAGCAGGTGAATGACTGTTGAACCGTGTCTCAGAGGGTTAAAGGGTAACTGCATAGTATTTCTGTTGGGAATTTACAGCCTGGGATGAACACTGGTGGACCCATGCTAACGCACTCTGTCACTCTATTAATAACCCCCCTGTGTCCTGACACCCTCGCTGCTCTCTCTCTCTCTCTCTCTCGCTCTCTCTCTCTCTCTTCTATCAACATAAGTTTGTTTTTGTATTTAGTTACATCTTAGTTAGATGTAGTCTCATACATATGTCACATAGTATTTTACACTTTACATACAAACCTGGTTCCAACAGGTCTCTAAACATGTTATAGTGTCTGATTAACTGTTTCAGTGAACCCGCCTGAAGAATACACAATTCACATTCTGCTTATGACATAATATTGCTTTAAAATCTTAAGATCGATCTTAATCCCAAAGACTAATTCTAAACTTAACCTTGATATCAGTTACAAAATGATCAGAAACATAATTTATAACCCTTATTTTTTTCTAGTTTCCTAGAAAATCAGCAATCAACCTGAAAATATACACACACACACACACACATTGCCTTGCATGTGAACTCCCACTCTATAATAAACAGTGACATTTCACTGACATTATCACACACAGTCATCATCACTGCTTTGATTTTTGCTGAGCTGCAGCATGTGTGGCCTTCAACAACTGAGTTTAGTAGATAAACTGGAAACAAGTGCCAATAAAGGTATTCTGTGAGATAGAGTACTTTCCAATGGACTCAACAGGGACATTCAGGCATTCTCATCGTGGACTGCTAGCAGTTGTGTGCTAAGTGGAAAATTCCACTGTTTGAGCGTGACATGCTTTCAGTATACCTCAGCTTTTGCAAATAGATGTGAACATAGGCTGAGAGTGCAGGGTGCATGGTTCTCACGGTGTCTCTAACTGCAGTATGTGTGTGTCTCCGTGCAGGGTTGTCAAAGAGGAGATATCCGACGATAATGCCAAGCTGCCCTGCTTCAATGGTAGAGTGGTATCCTGGGTAAGTGAGATGGATGGCGTCCTGCATCCTCGCGACAGACGTGTGGCGTTTCTGTACTTACCCCCACCCCAGTTCTTAGACACACACACACACACATACACTCTCTCTCTGGCAGACACTTGACTACACTTGACCTATGCTGTATCTGTGCCCAGCTACAGAGGGCAAAACTGATGCACTGCAGTGGATACACACAGGTGGAGGGAGCTGCTTTGCATGACATTCACTTACACCAGAGGCAGCCTATAACAATTGCAAATGTAAAAGTATTTACTTCTCCTAGAAAAGGCTAAGGAATTTAAAAAGTTTGGAAATCGACATTCAGAAATTCAAAACCAGTGTTTCAGTCTTTTGCAAATCAGTAAAACATTGTGAATACATATCTAAAGTAAATCGCTGCTTTGCGTTCTCTTGTTTTAAGATCACTCCAGAACTTTTTTTAAACCACTTCACCTTTTTATACTCCTGTCACCTCTGTGTGATATTAGCACTGAGGCAGAATGACGGCCACTGCATGCCCACCTTGGGCATTCATACACCTTATTTCAAGCCTGTGAGAAAATATTTTCATAGCATGGAATCTGTAACTAGTTTTTGTTTAATTAAAGCCCTGACTTTTATGCATTCATGAAGGGCGGTAAATATTATCTTATCAGCACATTGAAAAAATGAAACAAGTGTAATAAAACTAAATACTATGAGGCATGCTGTTGCCTCACAGGAGAAGTTCCCGGGTTTGATTCCCCGGTGGAGTGGGCCGGATCCTTTCTGTGTGGAGTTTGCGTGTTCTCCTTCTGTCTGTGTGGGTTTCCTGCAGGTGCTCCAGTTTCCTTTCTCAGTTCAAAGATTTGCACATCCGGTGGATCTGAGATGACAAATTGTCCTCTCAGTCCTGGTTGTTTCTCTGCTTTTGACCCTGCGTGTGCTTGGTTAAGCTTCAGAACTGCCCATGACCTATTAAGGATAAGTGGATGAGAAAATGAATGAATGGATAAATGCAGGGATAATATGAAGCAGGTTGTCTCTGATCTCGAGCAGGGAATGACAGAGGAGTGGCAAATAGAAAACCCAGTATTGGAGTGTATTGATTATATAATTCTTTGAGGAAGAAATAGAAAATTGAATCTGATTGGGGCAAAACCTTCTAGATGGAATAAACAATTGTTTAGAAGCAAATATAAGTTCCCACAGATATGGATAGTGTTGGCTTTTGCAGCTGCAAAGGCTGTGAACAACCACATATTTTTGGCCGTAGTGTAAAATGACATTAATCTAGATAATAAGCTAATAAAAATGAACACACTGAATATTTCAGATTTTTCTCTCTCACTGTTTCCTGTGGATTTTGCCAAAAGTTGGTTGCAGACAGTATATATTGCCCAGGGTGTAAAGTAGCCTGAGGCTTGCTCATTTAGGTCTTATTATTTGGCTCATGAAAGCACATAACAATGTCTGTGTCTGCAGGTTGTTTTGCATAAGCTCTTCCTGGCTCAGTCTAGCTCAATATATGCTTTCTGTTCTTGCTGCTCTTCCTGCATTGCTTATTTATGCATGAGTTAGAGCACTGGCTCTGTGGAGAGGCTCTTCCTGAAAACTTTGTCGTGTATGTTTATGTGTGTGTGTGTGTGTGTGTGTGTGTGTGTCTGTAGTTGGTGCTGACTGAAAGCACACACTCAGATGGCGGATCTCAGTGCCCAGAGAGCCACCCAGAGCTGCCACCCCCACTTGAGAGAACAGGAGGCATTGGAGACTCCAGACCCCCCTCGTTTCAGTAAGTGTTGCACATAAACTGATTCAAGTCTTCATGGCTTGTTTTGTTGCGTTTTTGAAATAAAAGTACATTAAATGCACTATAATGGCACATAAAAATACAAGCAATACATGAGCCTTGTTGTAATTGTTTTGAAAATAGGGTAATTGGGGCTAAAAATCTAGTGAATATAGATAGCTTTTTTGATCCACAAGATGGTGTGTTTTATTGTTTTCCATGATTAAAATCTAGGTGCAGTAATGTAATATTTTTCATGGGGGTTTTGTAATTAAATTGTTTTAAAGTCAGTGTAGTTGAATCAGCTGCACTGCAACATTTTGCATCTTGGCATATCTGTACACCTAGTGTAAGTTTGATGCATTATTGAGACGGGATTAGCTTTACCAGGGTTGGTGGGAAAATGTAATTTTCTGTGGCATCTCATAGTCCAGCCTGAAATGTCAGTCATTTTTACTGACTGTGTGCTCCCTCTTTAAGACAGATGTTGGAGCCTTTTACTGTCTATAAAACAAACCGCAGGATAACTCCAGGTTGTTTTTCGTGTGAATTGGCGTGTCTGTTAAAATGCCATCTTTTCTGTAGTATAGGAGTTTTCCTAAGCTTGGGGACTCCAGGAAATGTTTAATTCCCTCTGGTTCAATCAACCCATAGTATAATATCCTATCTTTACTGTACGAACATTCAAACATGGAAGAAAATAACAATTTTATTTTATGTGATGCTGTCTGTTGGCTGCAAATTCCCAAACTAATGACATAAAAAAACCGTGCTTTCCCTTTAAACAGCAAACCGGATGGTTAAGAAAATGAAGTATTCTCTAAATGAAACATTTTGAGATCTTATCTCTTTTCTGGTGGATCCATTGGGTGTGTTTTTTTTTTATTGTTTCTCAAATGCTCCCGTACAAATCAGTCATAACCATTACAAACACCCTTTTGTATAACTACATTACCCCGGCTCCTCATGCAGGTCAGTTATGTGACTAATGTTAGGCCCTTGAAGTTAAAGAGTAATAAAAAGTTTGAAACTTTCTTGATTCTACAGATTTACTGGTGCTAATGTTTGATGCATTTTCCTGTATTGCCACACTACTTTTTCTGAGGTTTTAATAACCAATTCTCCATGTTTTTAAAGTAGACTTTAATACCACACCCACAAACAAACTGATAAGCATCACAAAACAGCTGATTTAGCATTACCCTCTTTGAACTCTTGACTGCAGCAGCCACTGCCGTAGCAGATGTCCACTGGCCAGCTGGAGGCAAGATCTAGTTATCGTCCGACTGGGAGCCATGTGTATGAATCAGAGCCCAAATGTTACTCTTATCTCAGGGGTCTCTGATAGACAGGGCATGCTACTGGCACATAAGTCTGTGTTTGTCTGTGTTTGTCTGCTAGCGCTGTGTCATGTGCTAATTTTCCCAAATGAACGCTCCATAACACAAAGCCTGTCATCTGTGTAACTTTCTGCACAGTCCAGGTGTCCTCAGGCCAAAGCCAGGAATAGTTCTTAGAATGTATTTGTCTTCATGTGTGATAAGAGCATTGAAGTCTTCCTGTTGTGTGTGGCCAAAGCCATCACTCAAGCTATACTCTGTGTGAGAAAAGCAACAGCCAATAGGAGATGGGTGGTCCATCTCCAGTTTAAAGCAATGAAGCTTGTTTGTTTCAGCATAAACCTTTGGTTTTAGTCCTCCATATGCATAAGGCATTCTTTTTCTACTTGAATAAATGTAATGTTAATTGACATAGCAGTGCCTTTGGACTGTTGGTGTGTCAGTCTGGAATCTATTAAGTTTTTACAATCTGTTAAAGGTTCTGTTTTATAAATGTTTTATGTAAATCCAAGGACTGGCTGAAAGTTTAGAAATGGAGAGCCCTGGAGTGGCCAATTCAAAGCCCAGATCTTAATCCCATTGAGATGCTGTAGGGTGTCTTGAAACGAGTTGTACACGCAAGAAACCCCTCAAGCATCTCACAGCTTAAAGAATTCTGCATTGAGGAGCGGGGCAAACGTTCCTCAGACCGATATCAGAGACTGGTAGATGCTACAAGAAGCATCTCACTGTGGTTATTTCAGCCAAATGGGGGAACACTAGTTATTAGGGGACAGGGGATAAATCCAGGTTAATTTTTGTTGTTTACCTGCAATTAAATCACTTTTCCAGCGATAAATAAAAACAAGATTAGGCGATATGTGAACATTTCTTAATAAAGAACTGAATATTTAATGGGGTGTCCTAATTTTTTCACATGACTGTATATAAAAAATGTAAACTGACATACAAGGTTTTGATATCGTCCTTCTGTCCCATACCCATTCACAATGAAATTTTACAGCGTGTTTCGGCCTGGGGTACTTTTTGAATAAGACAGAGTACAGGGCAGTCATATACATGTATCTGTTGTCAGGCCGAGCACCATGTGTGTTATTGTAAAGAGAGGTTACTGTATGATCATGTGAAATGAATTTTGAGTCTCAACAAACAGGCAAATATCAGAAATGATTCTCATTGAAGAAAAACAAACAGCCAAAAAATGTAAGATCTGGCCCCTTGAGGAGTTTCTGGCTTTTTTTTGCCCTCTGTGGAACAATAAGTGCTTCAACTTTCATAAGCTTGGGGTTTCACAGAGCACTCCTGCCATTTCCTGTGCCATTCTCTGCCATCTAGTGGCATGGCTAGTAATTACTACTCTCAAAAGCTCTCTCTTTTTTTCTCTTTCGTCATCTCTCTAACAGGCTACTGGCCAATTTTTTTCTTGGATTTAATTCTGTGGATTCCCAGTTGTGCGATCCACCCATTGTAAATCTCCCTCATTTCCATTACAAAACCACACAGTAAGCATTAGTAAATAACCAAATGTTATCTCTGGCTTGCTCTCTTTGGGCCTTGTATTATTCATTGGGGCTGGTGAATACATTTGGCGAGATGAGGAGAATAGGTGTTTGGCCATCCCTGAGCGGCTAAGCCGGATTAGCCGACATTAAAAGCACCCATCTCCATTACCCTGAGGACTCAGCAGGGCTCTACAGCTGCCTAAATCTCCCCTTGCATCGAGCGGCCTGTCTGCCCCCACCCTATTCTCAACTCTCCACCTGCCTGCCTACTGCCCACTGCCTTCATGGAGCTCAGCAGCTTTAGGAGCACAATGACATGAATACCGTGCATACACAGTAAGAGCAGCCAGCATTATGGAAAAGCAGGGAGGATTATTTTTCAAGCTAATATGTGGATGGCTTTGTGCTGCACTTTTTGGTCACTTGGTTAAAAATCAGTATGATTTCTGTTTTAGGATTCACAGGTATTTAGGTGTATTTAACAGAAATGCATTGTGAAATACTATATTCGAATTTATGAATTACGCTTATCCCTAGAATGTGTATGTTTTTTGCAGCAGCGGTTACTTGTTGAGTTTTTTATAGATATAATCAGATGAAATGACAGCTTCCATCCAGCAGAGAGAGACATCCCCACACCTCATCTTGGCAAAGTCGTGCTCAGATAATTCTGACTGAGTCTGGTGACATAATATGCTTCATGTCTTCATCTCTTGCATTTGGCTTACAATTACATTTTCCAGCCTTGTCATGATTTGGAAAAAATAACAATCATGCCTTGGCTTAAATGGACCAGCCAGTTGCTAACAGAACCACTCTGGAAACAAAAGGAAAATTCAGATATTTTATTTATTAAATCACATTCTTGCAAACTTTCTGCAAACCTGCTACACTCTTTTTAACAACTTAACTCTAAAGTTTCTGTAAGATCATCATTAGTCTTCTAACCCCCATGTGTGACTTTTTTAAGGTGTCTCAGAAAGAGTTCTCACCAGCCTCAGGTTTCTCCCCTGCCCCAAGCTAAAGCATTCCACCCACTCTGATAGAATAACCAGCCCCATGGCGCATCGTCAGACACACACCCGCACACACACCTCTTTAACGTTTTACTGCAGCTGTGCTCATCCCTTTGTCAGATCCCACACTCCATCGCAAGTGCTGCAAGACCTGAGGCTGTGCCCCAGGGTCATTCTAAGTGTCCCTCAGTAAGGATTAGGAATAGGAATGCATGGGTATGGAATATTTTGTTTTAGATTATGCTTATACGAAGTGTAAAACAGATAAAAACAGTGAGGATTATAGATCAGTTCTACAAAACACAGCTGTTTCACAAATGTACTGTAAACATTTACATACAGTACGTAACAGTAACTGATCCACACTGGCTTGCAATTGTAGATGAATGTAATATAACTTGGGTTGCTCCAATCACGAATTTTTATTTCTTTTCATCCAGATTAGCTCCCTTTTTATTAGCTCTTTCTATAATCTCTTTTTATGATGCATGTTGTTTGTGGCCAGTCACAACATAGGAACTTTCCTTATAGTTTATTTGGAGATGTGGATGTACATTGTGGCAAGATACAATGTCAGTGATTTTGATGCGGCTTCACTGAGACCTCTCTGTGTACATTTGCTTTAGTGCGAACGCAGTGAGCAGTCGGGATGGTCTGGACACGGAGACGGGAACAGAGTCTCTCCTTAGCCAGCGCAGAGAGCGAGAGAGAGCCCGCAGGGCACGGGACAACAAATGTAAGTGACTCTCTAACCACAGCAAAAAAAATTCCACCCAAAAGTACAATATAATGTATATCATGTGTCATGTGGCAGAGATCTTCACATACCACAGAGCTAATGAACATTTGCAGAAGGACAGTCATATTTTCAAAGGGACAATAACTGCAACTTGTAGGATTGTGTTTTACACAATCAGTGATCGTGAAGGTCACAGGTTCCAGATCCAGACTCCAGACACAAGAGAGGACAAAACAGCATGACTGCTAATAGAGCTCAGAGGTCAGAAACCTGCCAAAAAAAATAATACTTCTTTCATCCAAGAAGGAAGTCTAAGTGAGAAGTCTAGGATGTCGGAGTCAGGCATGCAATGTGATCTCTATGCATCTGTAGGAGGAATTCAATATAAATCAGGCCCACAGTTGTGTAACTATTTGTAGCTTTTGAAAATATTTTTAATTCTATATTGCTTTAAATATAGATTAAACTTTCTTCATTCACCACACTGCCTTAATACTTATCACTAATAGCATATCACTCACCCCAAGTTTATTTATAAATTTATAAGTTTATAAATTTAATGGCCCATTTCATGGAAAACTGAATTTAAGGATAAAGAGAGTTTGGAAAATGAAGTTAAAATTAATTAGAAGTGTTTGGTAAGTGGGTCTGGAATAAAATGCAAAAAAAAATTAGGATATGAGCCGAAGTTGACATTTTCAAAACGAGACTGCAGATGGTACAGAAAACAAACCAGACTGGCCGATAATAGACCTGACAGTCAAAACTGTACATGGACACGTAACCTACAATAGCTTCAATCCAAGAAGTCTTTTCTTGTTTTCTAATTGGAACTTGCTTCTGAAAGTCTCTGTTCTGCTTTTTAAATCCTCTCTTGCTGTAGGTAGGGGTGCTAGTGTGTATTTGTTCTCCGTCTGGTAATTTATGGAATTTTTGTTAGTTCGACTGAGCACTTGGTGAGTTCAGGTTTAAAGAAGATGAAAGCGTTTCTTCAGCAGTAAGAAAAATATTTCCTCATCAATAAAGAACGTCTTGGTGATATAGAAGCTCTACTCGTGAAAAAACACTAGACAAGTTTGTTTTGCTGGCAAAATCATGTTCCACGTGTGTCTTGAAAGAAAGTCTACAAACCCGACATTCCTCCTTTTTTCCAGCAGCTGCTAGTTTGAAATACATTCAACAGTGCGTGTCATTAAAGTCATTAAAGAGCTCCTTTACCCAACCTAGCCCAGCTACATAACCACCCCATGATGTTTCCGCCTTTCATTCCGTCTTCTGTTCATTCTGTTTTCGATCCTCATTAGTGAGAGCTTCATTAGCAGCCACACATAATAATGGTTGTGGTGTATGTGTGTGTGTTTATAAAACTAATGAACAAAAAAGAATGAAAGATCTAGCTGAGAAAACATAGGTGTTTGTTTCAAGCCTGTAAATATGACCTGTAAGCACCTGCTGAGGTAGAGGCCTGAGGTCTCAGGCTATTAAAACAGGGATGACTGTTTTAATTACTACAACTTCAAATGTCAGACACATGGTGGAAATATAATAATAATTGTGGTATTTATTTAGTATTTATTTAGCATTTATTTAAGGATATAACGTAGTATTAAAGTTAGGGTTGGACAACATGATAGGTTTGTATTATGTTAAACTATGAAACATTAACCACTTTGCACAGTTTGTACTGTAGTTATAGTTTGTACTGATGAATTGGTATATTTTTTGCTATATTGCCTTTGTTCTGAGAGGAAACTGAGTGCAGTCAAAGCATTTAGAAATAATCTTATAATTACGTAAAGTTAGACTTATTTTAGACCACTTTTTCTATCATTTCAAAATAAATATGACTTACAACTTCTCATAAAAGAAAACGTTTAAGCATATTACACATAAATAATAAACGTAGCCATTTATTTATTGAATAGAAAAATAAAAAGAGAAAACTTTCGATCTTCAAGCTGTGTGTAACATAATTTGCTCTTTGTTTGGTCACACTAGTAAATAAAAAGAAAACTCATCTGACTCATGTCATTTGTATGATAAAGCATCACGCAGATTGCCAAAATAAAAGTACATTTTCAGATTAATTCAGTACTTTCAGAACAATTGCAGATAGCTTCTCTTTGGCAAAGATTTGCTAATTCTGATCTTGCTGGTTTGTGATTTTGATTGTGCATCTCTGGAAAGAAGGTATTTGTCGCTGGACAATCAGCTACCCAGGCTGCATCTGTATCTCTGTATGCGGAGCGGATTCCCCAGAGTGTACGGATGTAGAACACATAAGATGTGTGTCAGGTCAGGTCCCTGTGCTTTCTGTGTTCCCAGAAATAGTCTTGTATCACTGGTTTTCCCTCACTGTGCACATCTCGTCTTTTCATCTTTTTCTTTTTGGTTCTGTGTCAATAGGAAGCAGTAACTTCTAAATGAGAGAATCTCTGGTTTGAACAAAATAAAAGATGTACAGTAGATGTTAAATAATCGAGTAGCATGTAAATATAGAGTCACTTCTGCTTGATGATAATAAATGTCACATTCATTCCGCTTCCTAGTTAAAGGTTTAGAACAGCAAGGCTGCCTCGGTTCGAGTGTGTATGGGTGTGTGTGAGTGATGAATGACTATGAATAATGCAGGGTTGGTTAGTGCTGGGGCTGGACAGGTGTGAAGCCCAGGGGCAAGGGGAGTGTTTGAGTGTGTATCTGCTTCCATGCCTTGGGCACTCATTCGTTAACCTTGCTGAACCATCGGTACTCAATAAACATACTTGGTTTTTCAGCCCTTTGGGAACCAGAGAGAAAGCACAGATTGTTTTCCAAAATGACAAGCTGCGTATATTGTTTTATTGCTTGGGCTTGACAGGATAATTGTTGTAAAATGTGAGCTTGCATTTTTATGTTCAAATATCTGATCAAATTTCCATCTGAGGTTACCATTTTGGCTTGTAAGTTGAGATGGGACATAACTGTGTTTACATACAGCAATAATGGAATTTATTTTGACTGAAAAGGTTGATTTGTTCACATGTTAACCTTACTTAACATTACTGTAGCATTTTTAAAATCAAATATGTTCAAATGAATTCTGCTGGCTTGAAAATATTGGTATAATAAGCATTTGGATGGGACAGCTAAGAGACTTAATACATCACTGTTTGCAGCAAGGCTTTATTAAGAGTCAAGGCTGTTTGGAGAAGTAATTTATTGCACTCTATAGAGTTATGCCATATTGCAATATTGCTTGAATTATGAGTAGTGCTGCACATTTTATTATCCTGATGCTAATATGAAAGGCATCTTACCAAAAAAAAAAAGGTGTCATAAAGAGGCAATTTTTTAAAAAGGTTTGATAGTGTAATAAAAAATGTAAGTTAAGGTTTGAATACCCCCAACCGAAATCACATCTCTAAGTTTATAAGCAGAAAAATAAACTATAAATAAACATTTTTCTTCAGATTTGAATCCACGGTTATACATTTTGCTTAGTTTCTAACTAGAATAAAATAAACATGAAATAAAAATTGTGCAAAAGGCATATTTAATGTTTTTACATTTACATATATGACATTTAGCTGACACTTTTATCCAGAGTGAGATCCATTTCCTAATTACAGGGACTTTCTCCCTGGAGCAGCTTGGGGTTAAGGGTCTTTCTCAGGAATCCAATGGGGGCTGTAGGATTTGAACCTGCAACCTCTTGGTCCACAGCTGAGGAAACTAGCATTAGACCAACATGAAAGCTAATTGTAATTTAAATGTGTAGACATGTGTTCTCTGAAGAGTGTTATTTTCTTTACAAAGTTAGCAAGACAATTCGCCTGACCAAAGGTGCACAGATTTTTGCATATAACTGTGTTAGACAATGACTTTGCAGTGAGCTAACGTCTTCATTTTGTAATTTGGTGTCCAGAATACTTTTCTTGGATGAGACCAGACTAAGTAAAAGTGAAGTGTACAGGCTTTTAGGTTCAAGGTGTTGTTTTTTTGTTTTTTTTTTACCTTATCACACCCCAAGCACCTAGCAACTCACCAGACACCAGATCAGCAAGCTGAGCTGTGCCCTCAAGGATTAGAATTCCCCACTTCTATTAGATGAACACAGGGCGAAAGGTTAGGCTGAATCGCATTTAAAATCAGTTCCTCTAGGGGGAGAGCGTGGAGTAAGCTGTCCCTGAGCAGACTGAATTTACTTCTCAGTTTCTGTGGGAGAGACGTGCATGTGCAGGCGCTGCTCCACAGGTAAGACACAGCTAAATAAGGCAGTGAAGACTGAGTTAAAAGATGATAAGTAAAGGTTAATTAAGGCTAAAAGAAAAGAAAAGGCTACAGTACACTGAAAGATGTTTGTAAAAGTGTTGTATTTAAAGGAGTACTGTGCTAATGCTTTAAAGAGGTATAAGATTGATAGTACACTTTTAAAATAACATTTTTATCACCTGTAATATATGCAGTGTAAGTTTTTTAATTAAATATATTCACATCATTTGGTTAACTGTAGTAATGTCTTGCATTTACTGCAGAAATCCCTGGTATTTCTTTTTCAGAACCTTTTGGAAATGTTTGCTATGCAGCATGATTTCAAGTGCAAATCATTGTTTGTTGTTGGGGCAAGTCAGTACCGGATTTATTTTTAGGATGTTGTTTCAATCTGTTTCAAAGAATAGGATTTGTTCATGTTAGGCAAGAGGAATGTACTGACATATAAAGTACTGTGCAAAAGTCTTGAGCCACTCCTCATTTCTTTATATTTTGCTAAGGAATCATTTGTTGGTACACAAATACTATGTTAAGCCTGTTAAAACATCTGAAATAGTAAGTAGATTAAATAAGTGACAATGGAACAAAGGTTTTACTGCGACAGGCTGCAAAGTGTCTAAAGATACGAGGTTCCTAGATAAAGGGGCTTTAACCACTCAGCATTCAGCATCACCAGTATACTAATCAACAAAGAAAACTGGAGATCTTTTCCTCAACGATACACTAAAGAATACTGTTTGACTCTTGGGGGGGGGGAAAAATCTAAGAAATTAGAGATGGCTCAAGCCTTATTTTATTTTTCTTATTGCTTAGTGATTAAAGCAGTTTTAATCAAATCAGATTTCTGTAATCAATGTCCTGATGCTGAACTCTGTCTGAGCATGTCACCTGTGTGCTATGTGGCCAGGTTCAATTGGTTTTGATTGCTATTTAGAATAATATTGATTGTAATTTTGTCTATCACATCACACATCTGTGATATGATCAGATCTTAAGCTCCTGAAGCAGTGCTGTGGCCATGTGTTAAGGGATCGTATCCTTCAACAGCAAGGAAGCATGCCATATCTCTTCATCTATGGGGTGTGTAATAGGATCGATTACATCTGTTTTCTGCATATCTGTCCTTTCCTTCTCCCAGCACCTCCTTTGCAGATAAGAAGTGGAGCTGAATGCACAGAGCAGAGTTAAAGGCATGGCCTTTGAGAATGAATGGATTTTCAGAAACTCCATTTAATCAAGGCATTAGCAGAACAAGTTGCCAAGCCTTTAATTCTCAGACCATATGAACGTGGTGACAGGCGTATTCATACATCTGAAAGTATATTGCTGCTGGAAATGCAGGCTCCAACCTTCCGCCTCCTCGCTTAGGTGAAATGATAATCCGACCAGCCCACACACATCGTGGGATGGAAGGGTTTCTTTTGTACCTCTGGCATTTTAACAGTGAAGTGTGAATCACTGATCTGTACGTGAAAGATTAGATCTTTAGCACACGGTCGCAGCACGATTGCTACTGCACGTGTGAGTTTGTGTTGGGGTGGGCTAGTTCTTAGAAGAAACACAGAGGAGTGATGGCCACACCTGCAGTCTTGGAGTGTTTTGGTCGATTGCAGCGTCCTCATCGCATGGTCAGACCCTTCCAGCGTGTGCGATGTCACCCAGAATCTCAGCCACGAACAAGTCTTTGTATGTATACTTCATATTTGATATGCAAGGACTGCTATTCTTATCTGGAAAGGATGGGTGTGGCTGCAGGTTTTCCAAACAGGAGTACAAACTTATTATGACATTATAGTCTGCAGACTGTTTATAAGTTATGAGATGCAGCCAAATTGTCCTATTGCAGATAGGATTGGTAGCCAGTGTCAAAATACTACATCCTTAGAGCATGCTTTTTCACCTCCTCGTACAAGTTCCCTAGACTAATTATCCAATTATTATTTCATATTGTTTAAGGACCTACCCGGCAACTACTGTAATTGAATAAGTTTGGCTACGAAACCATTTTCTCTTAGTGCTACGGTGCATTATTTATTACTGAGGTTTTGTTGTTTAAGAAATATCATGACTGAGAACCGCCTGTCTATTTGAGTAGAAATTAAAAATAGAAAATAGTAAAATTAAATTATATGGGCATATGTTAGTTATTATTTATTTTATTTTATTGTTATAAATTAGGTAATAGTTTAAGATGTTCTGGAGGCTCTCACTGAAACTTTGATTATTATTTCTTCAACGGATGTAAGCAAAGAATTTGTCCCTTTTAAGAGATGCCTGTCACTTTCTTGTTGGTCCCCTGGTGTTTCAACCATGAAACCTAAAAATAATTACTCACAAATTGTTTTAATCCTTCAAGGCAACAATCTTAAAGCTCTGTGAGTGTGTGAAAATGTGGCTGTGGGTCCTCTTTTCCTTCTGTTCTGTGATTCAATTTTTCCCCATCATGTTACTCTGCCAGTCCCCCGGGTGAATGGACACTCTAAGACGGAGCGAGTTAATCGGGACTCAGCCATGGGCTACGACAGTGCCTCCATGATGAGCAGCGAGCTAGAGTCTAGCTCTTTCATCGACAGTGAGGAAGACGAGGATGCCAGCAGGTCAAACTCTTCTTCTGTCTGAGGCACAGTTATACACAGATCAAATACACAGAGAGCAAAAAAGTATAAGGAATAGAATAAATAATAATTTAATCAGCTGCTATTCTTTAAATTGGGCAAATCCATGTACTGGAGTGGAACAATAAGTTGGGACACAAGCCTGCATTCTTCCTTTCTTAAACTTATAGAACAGTTTTTCAGAAAATTTGTATTGAATTAAAAGTTATATAGTATTTACATTATATAACATTATGTTAAACAGCCCAAAAAGAATTTTGCCCAGTGCTGTTCACAATTTTCATATTTTTACATACATGTTTTAAAGTTCATATTCATATTATAAATGGTATGTGTTTGATGGCTACTAATGTTTATTAATGACTTCCTGCACTCGTAAGTATTAAAAATATAAAAAACACAAAAAAAATTCACCTCTTTTGACTTTGTCTTGCTCTTCGCCCTGTTGTGCAGACTCAGCAGCTCCACTGAGCAGAGCTCTTCTTCTCAACTTATGCGCAGACATAAACGCCGGCGACGGAGACAGAAAGTAGCCAAAATGGATAGGGTAGGTTTTTAAATTGATGTGAGAATTAAAGCAGAGTGGATATAGGATTATCACAAGTTTCGAAAGGTGTTTTTTGTGTTCTTTTTTGGCAGTCATCCTCCTTTAGCAGCATAACAGATTCCACGATGAGCCTCAACATTATTACAGTCACTCTCAATATGGGTAAAAACTTTTTATATATGTGTAATGATAATAAAAAATTGTGTAGCCTTGATAATTGATAATGACATTTCTTCTATTCCTGTTTCTCACAGAGAAGTATAACTTTCTGGGCATCAGTATAGTGGGGCAGAGTAATGACCGGGGAGATGGAGGAATCTACATCGGCTCCATTATGAAAGGTGGAGCCGTGGCAGCTGATGGTCGAATTGAACCTGGAGACATGCTGTTACAGGTATGTGATCATGTGCATCATGTGTTCCTCCACCAGTGTTCGTAGTATAAAGGCAAGGAATGTGTATTTGAATAGCTTATCATTGTACGCAGAGGTCATTCAATGTGTTTTTTACAGAGATAAATAGCAGCAACATTGTGGGAGTTGGTTCCAGCAGGGAGTAGCATAACTAAAATTTCATGACTAAATTTCACCCTCTTTAATTTCAGTTTTAGGCATCACTAGCTACCAGCTCCTGCTGACCTCAGAGACTTACCAGGCTTAAATTTATCCATCTAAATTTATCAAGCTGTATCATCAGTCTAATCATTAAATTCGAATGTATGTATTTCTTATAAAAGTCTGCCCATCTGCTCAAATTGTCATACTGAATGATTTCTGATAAAGAACCATGTCAAAAGATCTAGCAGAATACTTTATGGACAGGCCTTATAGACCTTATAGCCTGGTTTTGCTGCTACTTTGAGGTTCAAGTTCTTCCAAATAAAAGGAAATGTAGCTCATGCTGTATGAAAGCAAATCACGTGTCCATTTTTATGGAATTATCTATTGCATTCCAATTACAGTGGCATTAGTCATGATCAAAAACACTATAGTATTCAGTATCACTGGAGGCACAAATGGGGTGGACCAAAAACACTCTTGGAAGATTTCTTAGTAAGTCTTTTCTTGACTTTTTAGCTGTTTGTATATGTTAACGCCCCCTGGCCCCAAGTTGTGGGTTTGTTTTGCGGCATCTCCATTTCCTTCCTGACAAAGGACCTTTCAACATCAATTTCCACCACAAGTTTACTAGCTTCGGTGACCAGTGTGTGTCTCACCCATTGAATAATCGGGCAGTATCAGGCCTAAAATGGGCATGAATAACTTTTGTGAAAAAGACTACAAATTTTGTTTGTCATTCTGTATATCGTGCATATCCTGGTATTGAATTATTTATTTTTGGTAAATGGCCTACAAGTTACCGGGATAGCTCAATCAAGACAAAGCTATTGAGACTACGATGAACATTTACATTACTGTGCCACTGTTGCATCAGTGTTACTTCAGATATAATACTGAGTGTCTAGCATTTCTTTTAAGCATATTCCAAGGTGAAAGCCTTCTAAAGGTATCTAGTACCAGATTTCAGTCTTAATTCATCAGCTAGTTTATCAAGGAATTGTATTTCCATCGCAGTTTAGAATCCACCTGTCATAATTTCACAATGGTAGCAATAATATTAGACGCACAGTGCTGAACAGTGGAGATTATTTAAGATAAGAGAGATAAGTTAGTGTTTCAGTTTTTCACATACTGTTGATACTACTGTGTTGCATTTGCAGGTGAATGATGTGAACTTTGAGAACATGAGCAATGACGATGCAGTGAGGATTCTACGGGAAATCGTCTCCAAACCTGGGTAAGCAGAAACGTCTTACAGCTATAGCAATGTACTAAAATTGAGATACACTATACAGACCATAATTTTCTTCAAGCTATTTGCAAAGGGATAAGGCAAAAATGTGGACTGCCTGAGTGCCCTGAGGTTTACAACAACTGGATACAGGGCAGGGATGACCTAGTGTTTACATCTAAGTTTGCCAGGATTGGAAGGTCATGGGTTTGAATTTTGGACCAGTAGGTTGCCCTGAGGTACCCTTAGGCAAGATATTGTCCCCATGACTGCTCCCTGGATATGGCTGTTCACCCAACGGTGTGCGGGTTAAATGCAGAGAATGCATTTTGTTGTGACGAATGGTCATTTCACTTTCACTTTCAACTTCACCTAGATAATAGCATTTACTTACTAAATGCTTCCTCTTCAGGCCAATAAGTCTCACTGTGGCCAAGTGTTGGGATCCATCCCCTCGAAGTTACTTCACTATTCCAAGAGGTACTGCCTTTCATACACTTAGGCTTTAATACAGTATTTAAAATGTAAGAAAAGGTAAAAAATTTAATAATATTATCAGCAACTTTAAAGCTGTGAATGCTGCACTCTGGTGTTCCTTTTGGTCTTGTTTGATGGAAATCTTACAATCAGCTTTTTAGTCATTTGATGTGTGGTTTAAAAAGCAACTTGGTGTCTATTGTAATGCCTTTTCAATGGGATTTCCTCAGCGGAACCTGTACGACCCATTGACCCTGCTGCTTGGATTTCTCACACTACAGCTCTGACTGGAACTTATCCGCACTATGGTAATGGGATTGTTTCCTTTCTAACTATTCACAAGCGCTTATGTGGAAATAATGCATATTGTTAAATCTCTACAAAACTCAGTGGTTAAAATGCAGCCAGAACTCAATGGTTTGGTCTGAAAGGCTCCATTTTAGTGAAAAATATAGTTTCTGGAATTTTTACAGTGGTGTGGATATGAATCAGACTTTGGAGAAAATGTATACCTACAAAGATTTTATAAAATGTTTCTTGTCATTGTTAAAATGCATTTATGGTGTAGACATACATGCAGAGAATTGTAAAGTGAAATACTATACTATTTAAAATGACTATTTATAACTATATATAAACATACAAATATATATATAAATATGAGGTGCTGTTGGTCTAGTGGTAGGATACTGGCCTACAGACCCAGCGGTCACAGGTTCGAGTCCCAGCTCCACCATCATTGTGTTCCTGAGCAAGACCCTTACCCCCAAGTTGCTCCAGGGGGACTGTCCCTGTAGTTAAGAAATGTAAGTTGCTCTGGACAAGGACGTCAGCTAAATGCCATAAATACTTAAATATTACTGTTTTACTACTTTGTCATTTAAAAAGTGCAGAGAGACTAATTGAGCATTTAGGATAGCAAATATTATGGCTCAATTTTCATTGTACAAATTTCTAAATAAGCTTATAAAACTATAAAAGGCCTCTAAACCTAAAACAGAACACCATTTCACATTTCATGTTAAACCACTTTTTTTTAATTACTTTTGAAAAATCGGTTGAATTTGTTTGTTGCCCTGTGTTTTAATAGTGGCTGTGAATAGTTTTTATTTTTTATTCAGATTTTTAAAAAGATGACTTCATTCTTGTTTTGCAGAATGTGATGACTTGCCTCTCTCTGCCAGTAAAACAGAGATGGCCACTATAGTGAAGGTGATGCGGTTGCCTGATTCAGGCCTGGAGATCAGAGACCGGATGTGGCTTAAGATTACTATAGCAAATGCTGTAATTGGTGAGTGATATAATTTTTGAAACTACAAGTATTTGGGACCCAATAATTAAAAAGACTCAAAACCAACAGCCCTATCTGCACTTAACCATAGAACCACTAGAGGGAGGAGTTTCACTGTTTCAATGATTTTGTGAACTTACTCTCTAGATTTACAAAATGCTAAATGCAGTCCGCCATGTTTATCTGCATTGTGAAAAAAAAAAAGTGTAATTGGTGTTTTGAAAGATTTGCTTCTTATTTTGTGTATTATGTAGGTGCTGATGTTGTGGACTGGTTGTATTCACGAGTGGAGGGCTTTAAGGACCGCCGTGATGCCAGGAAATATGCCAGTAGTTTGTTGAAACATGGCTACCTGAGGCACACAGTCAATAAGATCACTTTCTCTGAGCAGTGCTACTACACATTTGGAGACCTGTGCCAGAGTATGTTACATCTGTTCTTCTCTGTAGATCACCCTTAATGTAATGGCTGTGTCTGAAAAATTACAATATGTATGGCTAAGAATATGAAAGCTACCAGCCCCAATTACTGTTGTGCAAGCAACATTACACTTATTGGTAGATTGCAGCTTTCACTTTTAGCCACATTATCATCCATGGTCAAGTGTTAAGATTCTGTTCTTTCATTTCCAGACATGGCATCTTTAAACCTCAATGAGGGTTCCAGTGGTGGTGGTTCTGAGCAAGACACTTTAGCTCCACTCCCTCCACCAGGCACTAACCCTTGGCCCCTGGGAGGGCAACCATATCCCTACCCAGGATATCCGAACCCCCCCGCCAGTTTCCCTCCTGGATACTCGGACCCCTGCCACAGTTTCCACAGCGGCAGTGCTGGCAGCCAGCAAAGTGAAGGTGAGAGAGTCTGTACAATCTCCTCTGAAAGTATTGGAACCTCAAGGCCATTTTTTTCTTTTTGCACTGAAGACCTGTAGATTTGAGATTGAAAGATGAATATGAGATGAGATGAGATTTTCAGCTTTTACACTTGCTGTTATTTACATAAAGATAAGAAACATTTCATGAATTTTTATCTGACCATGTTTTTGGAGGTAAGCAAAAGTGTTGCAACATGAGAGGATGACAGGTGTTGGTTGTGACACAGGAGTGTCCTGTAAGACGTGATTTCTTAAACTAGGAATAGCTCTTGATATTTACTCTTAGCTGAAGCTTTGGAATACACCTTTGAAGAATGCTTTGGTTTTTATAAAGGGTAAACCAAAATGAAGACTAAAGAACAAAGACCGCGGGTGGTGGCGGCCTAGTGGTAGGATACTTGCCTATGGACCTATGGTGCAAAAGGTCCCAGGTTTGAATCTCACCTCTGGCACAACCACTACTTGGTCCCTGAGTAAGACCCTTAACCCTGAATTGCTCCAGGGGGACTGTCCCTGTAATTAGGACATGGAAGTCACTCTGGATAAGAGCATCTGCTAAGTGCCGCAAATGTAAATGTAAGATCTGTCTAAGGGAGAAAAAATTTTGTTTTAAGGTGAGAAAAAGGGAAAATCCATTAAAAGCATTTCTGGGAGTGCTAGTACAACTATCTGGAATGTCCTGAAAAAGAGGGAAACCACGGGTGTACCAAAAAACGACCGAAGTTTAACCAGTTGGTCAAGAAAACAACAGAGGCTTATGACAGACAAATTGAGAGAACAACAAAGAAAAATCAGCCAGTGACATCATTTACAACCTCTATGGGGCAATTGAGGATGTACCACAACCCAATGTTTTAAGAGAACTTTGAGAGCATGAATATAGAGCCTATACCACAAGATGCAAACCTCTTGTTCGCAGGAAGAATCTGAAAACAGAAAGATTAGAATTGAAAAATAAAAAAATAAATAAACCACAGAGTTGAGCCATCCAGGTCTTTTTAACAAAGTATTATGGCCTGATTAGACAAAGCTTAATCTCTAGCAAAGTGATGAAAAGGCCAAACTGTGAAGAAAGAAAGTATATGCTCTTGATTTGAGACATGCAAGCTCATCTTTGAAGCACATTAGCAGTAGTGTCATGGCTTGGGGTTGCACTTCTTATGGAACAATGGACTCAACTTTATTGATGTAACTCACAATGGTAGTAGCAGAATGAATTCTAAAATCTACAGAATCAATTAACAGTTTAAAGCATCCAAACCTATTGGGAAGATCTTTATTTTGCAGCAAGTACTGTGACTCACTTAAAAAATGAGTGGTCAGATAGACGAGGTACTATGTTGTATGTAATTTAACATATCTAACTGCCAGGATAAAAATCTCTCATACTCATCTGTTGATCTCAAACCCAAATGTCTTCAGGGTTTAACAAAAACAAATGAATAGCAATCCCAATACTTTCAGAGGCCACTGTATGAGTATGAAAGGGAAAAGAAAGTGAATGGAAAAGGAAAGTAAAAACACTGGGAAGTCATTACGGACAGCTGTCGTACCACAACTGTTTTTGGTGACGCAGAAGCTGCCCTTATCTACAAGCACAGATGTCTTCTTTTTACTTTTTTCTGTCTGCTATTGGGTTATTATAAAGGAAGCAATTTATATTTTAAAGTGCTCCTGCATCTTGCACTGATATTTGTTCTAATATGTTAGGTTTGATGCTATTCAGTTCTCAAAATTAGCATAAAAAAAAAAATGTTTATTTTGCAGAAAAGCCAAAAGCATACAAATGAAACCTTTTTCTAAGGTTTTACAATATGATTATATATATTTTTTAAAGTTACTTTCTGTCCAAAGCTTGATACAATTGTTTTTACTTACTAAAGCACAGACTCATTTCTTGTAAACATCTACATTTACTGTTTTTCTTACACTCTTGCCAAAAAATACACAAACAGTGTATCATTCAAACGTGCAAGTAAAACTGGCTCTGTGAGTAAAGAGGGACGTGTATATGTGAGTGTGTGTGTGTGTGTTTGTGTGCGTGTCTCTGCACGTTGCTATGTGCTAACGTGCCTCACATAACAGAACAAATCTTTCACAAACAGCACTTGTTCTGTCAGTAATCTCTCTCTCACTCATGAATCATGAATGAAGTTTATAAACAAACTGAAGCACTTAATGTGAGTGATTACATCCGCTACTCACATAAATATATGACTTTTCAGTTTTACAAGAGACTATGTTGTGTTGTATATCTGATCATTTTTTATGAAGGAAAAATACTCATGTGCAGGAAGAATTACCTTTAGTGTGATTGTCAGGCAGTCGTCTGATTTCTGTCTTTACACTCAGTTTCAGGGGTTCGCCTTTGTCGCTGCATACGCTTGGATATTCCATATATGTGGTACGGCCAATTTTAGTGCACCTGGTGTGTTAAATTGCACTCAGAATTTCTAGGTTCACATCACCTCTGTGAATGTGCACTTTTGAGCATGGAGGATGACAGTGGAGTTGAGAATGCACATTGATGAGTGGTTTGAGATAAGTAGTGATGAAATCATTTTTGTGTACATTGTTCTACGTTTGTGTGTGTGTGTGTGTATATGTGTTTGATGATTTGGAGGACATGGGAACTGGCCTTCTATATGTTTAGGGTGAGTGTGAGAAGTTTGGGCTCATGCCTTGATGGCTGGCAGCTTGACAGAACTGTTTATGGTAACTGTTCTGTTCCCTTTGTTTCTGCTGTGCAATGGTAGACTGATGAAGGATTGCTCCCAGGACTGGGGGACATGGTAAGCCTACCACGCACCCTCAACCCTGCTACCTTTTTTGTTTGTATTTTTTCCCTCCTTTTTCTTTACATCCTTTCATATACAGCTGGTCACTGTGACATATTTTGAATGGCCGATCAGCCTCTGTGACTGGTGGTTTTGCTCATGTGCTCTGTCTCTGTGCTCTCTGGGCATGCGTGCTGGTGTGCTGTACTCTCATCATGGTGCCATTCACTGGATTCAATGTGTGCATGACATTGGATCATTAAAGTTAGTGCAACAAACCTGTGTTTATACGGTCAGTCTTTACCTAGATTCATTTGTGAAAGAGATGTGGGCAGGTAAAAGAACAGAGTGAATAATTGGTATTGTCCAGTAATATAAATGTCTCCAGATTGGGGTTAGGGCAAGTAGTCCATGCAATGAACAGCTACAATGAAGCAGACTCACCCACAAGTCAAACAAGTGCCTTAAAGAATTCTTATAATCAACAATTGCAGCATTGGATTTGCTCAGTTATTTACAGCGTTGGCAAAATATTAAAAATAAAAGACTAAACTATCCCATTTTCATTCAGACCCTTTGTTATGGCACTTGCAGTTGAGCTCTGGTGCATCTTCTATGAGTGGTCCTCAAGATGCTTCTGCAATTTCATTAAAGGTTTTATGTAGATGAACTGACAGCTCTGGGGATTGATAAAAGAAAAACTGTAAACAGTAGCCTCCGTCATTCGCAGATGTAATATATTTTACATATTTGGATCACCAAAATATTTGGTGACACCCACACAGACGTGGTCTTTGGGAAGAAGAGTCTTGGTCAGACAGGTAGCCAAGAAACCGGATAAGATAAGAGATAAGAGCGTCTGCTAAATGCCGTAAATGTAAACCAGTCATCAGTATGAATAGGAGTTCAGAGTTCCTTTGGCATTCTGTTGGTATTCTGTAAGGTTCTCCTATCAGTGCAGCACTCCAGCAATGAGAACTTCATGATAGAGTAGCCACCTAAAATCCAATCCCCTCTAGGAGCCACATTACAGCTGCTGGAAGTTTGGCCACTCGAGTCACAGACCATGAGAATCAAAATCCTCTGTTCTGATCAAACAAGATTGATTTAGTCCCGGTTCATTGATGCGAAGAGCATGGCATTGAACATCATCACCCCTACAGTCAAACATGGTTGCGGCAGCTGAGATTTGCTCTGACAGGGATTGGGAGGCTAGTTGGGATAGAGGGAAAAAATAGATGCTGAAAAATATATAGCATTGCAAAGCAAATATAGCAAAGATGCTTAAACCAAGTACAAAATAAAGAGTCACAATATGTGAATGGGATATTAAATTTCTTTAAAAACATTTACAGAAAACTCAAAAACTTTTTTGCTTTGTGATTGTGGAGTATTGTGTGTAGACTGATGAGCAAACCGTATCCATTATAAGAAAAAGCTGAATCCATCAAACAAAAAGCAAAATATGGAAAATGTGGAATTTTACATATACACTGAATGTGAAAATAAGTCCACTTCTCAACTGGGGAAAATGGCATTTTCTGCTAATTTTAGTGAAAAACTGCATTGTAGTTTTTACAAATTGGTAACACATATATATGATAGAACAGCAAAAAACAGTAAATAATAAGTCATTGTTAAGGTTTAAATAAATGTTTATGTTTAATGTAATGCAGCCAAAGATTTACAAAATAGTAAAATTATATTTCAGAGATCAGATGCAAACTTGATTGAAGAAGGAAGAAGATTAAAACAGGGCCAAGGTCGAGGGGAAGAACACCAATTTGACTTTATGAAGAAGGCAGGAAAATGACATTGTGAAATATCATCTTTTTCATGGGCTGATGTGCCATGTGATCATAAAGGTCTTTGGGACAGACATGCTGTGTTGGTATCAAAGGCTTGAGGAAATGCTACATGCTCTTTTTAACATTTTGAATGTTTTCCCATTGTCTTCTCTTCAGGCAGCAGAAGTAGTGGCTCCAACCCCAGTGGAAAGGAAGGGAAAGGAAGAAGGCACTCTCCTCGAGAGAAGGACCACAAGTCGACATGCTGCGAATCAGAGATGGGCACATGGGCTGTTCTTCAGGGCCAGAGAGCACCCAGCCAGCTGAGCCATCACAGCCATACTCACTCCTGTGTCAGTCAAGCCTGCTCCACCCACAGCCACACTCAGTCCCACCGGAGCCATGGTTTGTCTCAGCACAGCCATGCCCCTTTCTCATATAGCCACTCGCCCTTTGTCCAGCCTGCTCATGTGTCCTGCACTCACAGTGAGAGGAGCCACGCTTCCTCATATGGACCCCCTGGCCTGCCACCTCCATACTGCCTGGCACGCTTGGCCACTAAGGGCTCAGGGAGCCAGTCTGGCCCTCCTGGAGCACCCCCAGTACGTGACTTAGGGAACGTACCTCCAGAACTCACTGCTAGCCGGCAGTCTTTTCAACATGCTATGGGCAATCCTTGTGAATTCTTTGTTGATATCATGTGACAGGACAGTGCCTTTACACTTTCACAGCACAAGACCCCTGACCCCTCCTTTACAACCCCCCTTTAAATTCTTGCTACTGACTATCCCAGCACTGAGAGTGTATAAACTGATACAAACCCATTGTCCTTCACAAGTTTACGATAAGTGGAGGACACAAAAAAAAGCACAGCTCCAGAGTTGACACTTCCTCAAAAAAAACTAAATAAAAAACTGCAGTGGTAGCACATGCTGTATGTTCATAAATCAGTGTCACAAAAGCACTGTGGCTGCAACCTGTACAACCAGGTATAAGTTACAGTTAAAGCCTCACTACTGCTAAAAATAGGCCCTCAGTGTTAGAAAAGAGAGGGAAAAAGAAAGAAAAAGCCAAACCTTAAACATTATGTCGGACTAATCAATAGCTGTGAAACTCACCTTCAAAAATGATGCTTATCCACCTTTAAGAAACAAATAACTGACAAACAGTGAACAAAGAGATAGGTGAGCCAGTGCCTCTGAGTCAGAATCCATTTTATTGGCCAGGTAAAATGTCTGTGGCATTTACTCCCAAACAGGCTACACAAATTGCATGGCTGGTAAGGTTTCTTATAAGTCTATGTTCTAAATGTTGTTTGGAAGAAAGATGTGTGTGCTGGAAATTTGTCTTATTTTGAATGTGATGATTCACTCATGGAGTCATCCCCATTTTTCCAGTGACAATCAGTCATGCCATTCAACTACACAATGACCGCTGTTTGTCTTAAGTGTTGCAGAATGTGGCGTCCAGTAAAGGTGACTACGGGTGAGTTTGCGTGCCACATACTGAAACTCAGTTTTGGTTTTTGTACCCGTGATGATTAAATGTTAATCATGAGTTTTCAAGAAAAAAAAAACACTAGTTGTCACATGTGCAATAAAGCATTAATCAGCCACATGGTAATGCTATGCGAACAGTACAAGACAGGTGCCTACATATACTGTACAGCATCACCACCAGTTGTCTTACTGATTAATTCTTTTACATTCACGTAATGGCAATGACCAAGTTAACACTCAAAACAGACGGTAACTGGTTGGAACTGTAATGGATAAAATTTTTTAAATGATCAGAATTGGCCGGACAACCAAAGGTGTTATACAGACATCGAGCTGTGTTATGGTTTTAAAGGGACAATTCTTTTGATGTAGAAAATGATATTGTGGTAGAGTTTCTGAGATTAAAAAAGCAGTGAATTGTCTTAAAAAAAAAAAAAAAAAAAAAAGCATTGTGTTCATTTAAATTGTCCTTGTGCCAAACCCATTCACCTGGTTACAGTGGGAAAGAATCGCAGCATTCTTTTAACTCTTGAAGCACTTTTGAAATATAACTGTTTGGCCCTTTAGTAGAAACACTGTCCATAATGGAAGTTATTTGCTTTAAGTCTACAAAAAATAAAAGGGGAATAACAAATTGTACATATGACAAAGAATATATGTATATTAATAAAAAAAAAAAATAAAATATGACCTACGATGTGATTGAAGGATGAATAATGTAATGTGTATGTGTGTGAAAATTATCAAAAAAGTATTCGGAAATCATTCAGAGGTTTGAAATAAAGTACAGGGGAGGCAAAGCCTGCAAAAAAGAGCCCAGAGGTGTTTGGACATGTTACTTTATGGGAGCCCAATGTTTCACCACAAGGTGTAAAGCTTTGCGGACAGATTAAGGAGTTTAATTTTTGTTTATGTGAGTTTAAATGACAGCTTTCTTCATGCCAGCCTGTCGCTAAGTCTGAATGTTAGGCGTTGTTAGTCAGTCTGTATATCAGGCGATGAGGCAGCAGTTAAATTATAACGCTTACATACTGCTTTCTGAGAAAGTGTCAGCAGCATTTCTGGCAAGTGCATCACCCCCCACCCAATTTTGTGGCCCTCGCTCTTACTAATGTTGCTACACTCACCAACGAGAGGAAGTAAGCTGTGGTGGGCAGAACCCAAGATAAGAAAATGAGAATTAAATCATAGTACCAACGGACAGAAATGAAAACGATAGAGGGAAACGCAAGGACATGCGGTTCCAGTACGATATACGATTTCGAAAAATGACAAGACAGTGCAGTATGACTTGGATCTAAGAAAGGTGAAGTCTGATGACGTGAATGGTGTAGGCTGATTATGTCAAATAAGAAAGCAGTATCTCAGAGCGTGGGCTTTGACGTGGGAGTGTGTGTCAGGGGAAGAGGTGGGTGACTTACAAAAAGCTACGTGTGTGTCTTTCAAAGGTCTTGCCTTGTGAATATAATTATAGTGCAGTACCTTTTGAATGGTACTTATTTGTCTGAAACTCAAATACCACGTTTTAGTTTTGCCTCAAAATTGAGCATCCTTCATGAAAGCCTTTGAGATCCTGTTGACCCTTAAGGTCGAGTGTAGTATCCGTTCTTAGCAGTTTAATATCTGAAACATCCTCCAATAGAGGGCTGCATATTACATTGATTTTTAGAACAGGGAGATGAAAGAGGAGTTAGCTCCGCCCAAGGCAGCATGGCCTAGTGGGACCAGGTCACGTAATCGGAAGAATGTTGGTTTTTGAGTGCCAGACTAGTAGGTTATCTGTGGTATCCTTGGGCAAGATATTGTACCCAACGCTGCTCCCTGAGCGCAGATTATGGCTGTCCCCCTCCTACATGGTGTGATGTGTTCGCTGAGTGATGTGCTGGGTGTTCATTGGACACCAGAGACTACAAGCAGAAACTTTTACTTTCACTTTGGCAGAGGAAAGCTGTAGCTTGCTGAAAGAAAATTAGTTCTACCAGAGTGGTGGTGCTCAGAGGTTGTAGGAGAAGAGCTTTTGAAGACAAATGAAAGGATTAAGAACATTCACACTTTCATGTCAGAAGTATTTCCTGCTTTGCAAAAGTTTAATTTTGACTCATTACCACCTGACCCTTCACCAAAGTGGAATAACTGGTAAATACCAAAGTGGCTTAAGCTGTTTTGATTTTAAATCAGCAATCAGTTGAGAAGGGAAGAGTGACCAAGCATGACACAGCAAAATGAAAGAGCTTTTTGTTCCTTTATAACACACTCCCAAGTTGAGGACAAACTTAATCGTTTATGCGAAGACTTGATTCCATTCACACCATTAGACACAGTCCCGTAATATATTTAATGACTTATCACCAGTGAGACTAAAAAAAATCTTTCTATTAGCTTTTTAACATGCTGTTTTAAAGCCTCAAGGGAATGGGTAGTAAAGTCTTGATAACACGATCACGAGCAGTGGCTGAGAGGACGTGTACAACACCTTAACGTCACGCAGGGGTAGATTCTATACCTCAGTTACACACAATGTGTGACTGTGTGGGCAGGGGGCCAACCTTATATATCAGAATTTGGGATGACATAAGGATGAGTAAGAGTTTGGGTTTCATCGAGAATCTAATAATTCATAAACAGCTGAATGTAATGGAACTTTTATTAACATGTGGGACAAATGACCTTTCTGTTTTGCAATTAACATTTGGTTAAATGTCACTCACAACCATTTCATATGCAACACAGGCATCAGTGTTTATATTCATTTCCTGAAAATGATGAAACTCGTGTTGTTTTCACAGTCAAAGGTATCTTCTGATGGCTCTAGATATCATCAGTAATTTCGAGATGTGTGTGCCGTTTGGGGGAAAATATTAAATCTTGTTACTTGAAGAAATATTCAGAGTACAGAATATTTAATTATTTATTTTCTTCAAAAAGTTGGAAACAATTTGGATTTGCCCTCTACTTCTTTTTTCAATGAAAAGTGTAATTATGATGCACACCCCAACCGATTGGTCAATCTTGCAAAGATTCCGGTTTTAGGAAGAGATGGTAAAACTGGTGATAAAAACATAAGCAACAATTCAAAGCTAAATGTAAGTAACTGTGAGGCAATTTCCCTTTAGTCATGTTCTGTGTAAACAGGTGACGAAGAAAACAAAAGTAGGATCCTGAAAAGATGTCCAGTTTCATTTTATTCTAAATATACAGGATATAAAGGATCCTTTTCAGAATGAATGGACTTTAGGAATACGTGTTTGAACATCTGGCTTCCTGTTAAGTTTATTCCAGCTGTCGCACTCAAAACCTTTACTAACCAAGTCATTTTGAAAGGGAAAAAGTGAAAGTGACTATTCTTGTCCAAGAATGAAAACTTTGTGATTTTCAAATTACATTACTTGGTGCAGTTCTAAAATTTTATTGTACTTTTATTGAAGCAATGAAATCAGATTTTATAGATATTCTTTGTGCTGTGAAATTAAAACTATGTGGTGTAGGCTCACGATTAATCCTATAAATCCCACCTTTGACTTTGACTGAAATTATGAGACGGGGCAGTGGTGGCCTAGTGGTTAGGGCATTGGCCACGTGATCGGTGGCTCGGGGGTTTGAACCCCTTCCCGATGGGTTGCCCTGAGGTACCCTTGAGCAAGGTGCCATCCCCGTCCCGCTCCTCCCCGTGATGGGCTCCACGCCCTGTGTTCGCTGGGTTGGACACAAGCACTCCCCCGCAACCCCGTTTGGGACAAGCGGCAGATAATGGATGGATGATGAAATTGCGAGAAAAGGAGAAATGATACCTCAAATTGGAATGCACTCCCTAAAATGCAGGTTGTAAAGTTGTGTAACTGGAGGCTTTTGGGCCCAGGTGCAGTTTAATACATTACAACATGCCTCCAAATGGGAGCGATATCTGTACTAACGTTAATTGTTTCAATGTAATGTCCTCAAGGGTGCTTGACTTCCTGGAAGTTATGCCACTGAATGTAAGACATTCTGATTGGAAATTCACATAGAAACGAGGTGAGAAAGATCATGGTCAGTCAGTTAAAGATAAAATCACTCAAAGTATCTGAAAAATGTTTCTTGGGGAAAAAACATTTAATTTGCAGTTGAATCTCAGCTTGTTGCAAAAGTCCTTGTCATGCCGGTTGCAGGGGGGAAAAAGCCGTCAAGCAGGACAGTTTTACCTGCAGCACCCTGCTGAGCTGGCAGCTCTGCATATCTGTGGTCATCCAATCTTTGCAAGGCTCCAACTTTTACATTTGCGGCATTCAGCAGACGCTCTTATCCAGAGAGACTTCCATGTCCTAATTACAGGGACAGTCCCCCCTGAAGACACTCAGGGTTAAGGGTCTTGCTCAGGGACCCAGTGGTGGTTGTGCTAGAGGTGGGATTTGAGCTTTTCTGTTGCAACAACGCAATCTGTGGATTTTCATGACTAACTTCATAACTATTTGGAATGCATTTAATGTCATCTTTTTTCTGTATGAAAAATCATGGGCACATGACCAAGTTCTTAGAGTGCTATTCATTTCTCCCCTACTGTCTTCCCTTCTTGAGGAAGAGACAGGATGTCCTATGGGAGGAAGTCATGCGGCTGGACAGTGTGATGTTCTGGAAAAGATTCTGCAGGGAAGCCTTGGGTCCTGACCCTCATATGGATGCTGCTTTGACACACAGCACTTCTTAAACGATGCTGCAGACCATGACCGAGTACACTCCTTCATGACAGCAATATTTATTTGATATCAGCCCCAATGGTTTCTTTCAGTAGGATTTTACACTGCAAACATTGTTCATCAATTTTAAGAACAAAACAAAACGTTGGTGCTGATTTGACCTCAAAAGATTTCAATCTAATCATCAAGTTTCTGCAGGACGTGCTCATCACACTGGTCCAAAGAAGATCCCAGGTCACAATTTAGAAGATTTGCTGCTAATGTCTCAATGCAGATCCAAACAGCACCCTAGCAGAGGTCTTGTGGAGTGCAGACTTCTGTGTGTCAGAGCTGTTTTGGTGGTACAAAGTAGATCTTCGCGACATAAAGGAAGTGGTTTTACTGCTATGTCTTTTATTTATTAAGCCATGCCAAGGAGAGTTTCTGTTTCTAGCCAGAGCTGTCACTTATGTCTTTTCCTACTTGTGCAACTAGATAAAGCAAACAATAAATTAATGCTGTGAGTTGAGTTAAAAGGTTAATTTAAAAAAAAAAAAGCAAGCATTGCAAGCATTGCGTACTAAATTATACAGTGGACTAATTTGATAGCTTTGATAGATTTGAATTCTGGTACAGTTTATGCCTAGTCATAAATACTTTGTTGTAAAATTCTGTCAAGTACATCTACTTATCAAAATGGAAAATCTGTGTTTCAGATATTACAGTGCTTTAGTGGTTACACTGCTCTGCAAAAAAAAAAAAAAAAAAAAAAAAAAAAACTTGGTGATATTTTTCCATCTTAAGGTGAAAGCGACTATTCTTGTCATTGCAAAGTCACAGCACAGCACACATTGAACCAAACACTGAGCAGCAAGGGGCAGCTATGAAAGTGCCCAGGGAACAGTGACTGGGCTGGTACCTTGCTCAAGGGTACCTTAGGGTAACCTATTGGTAAGGGGTTTGAACCCAGAATCTTCAGATGTAAAAAGAAAAACGCAAAAATGCAAAAGTGTATTTTTTAAAAAGTGTATTTTTTTATTAATACAAAAATGAATTACTATATTGTAAAGATGCTTTCAAGCTGTTATGCTCTTAAAGTAAAAATTCAAAGCTCAGATTCATTACCTGTCACCAGATCTTGAGAAAAAAAATAAATATTTAAAGTCTGATAATAATGCTTCTATCTTCACTCTTTGGTAGTGATTTCTGCTCACTCTTCCTGACATATTTGCTCCAGTTTGTTCTGACTGGATGGATGACGTCTGCAGACTTCAGTCGTCACTACTTTGTTGATTTGGCCTTGTGTTTGGGATCATTGACCTGCTGCATCCATGCAACATGATGCTGCCAGCTTTGGGAGGAATAGGCAGTGACCGTTTTGCATCACATATTCTTTTCTTTTTCACTCATTTGACTAAAAAACGCTATTCTGTAGTTCTGTAGTTCAAGCCTTTCTCACTCCAGGCATGCTCTACTGTGGTTTTAATTCAGTACAAGTTTTTCAAGTCACCCTCCCTTTTTTTTTTTACTCTGACCTTTAGTTTTTCTGTTTCCAAAGAAAGCTGTGCTCACTGATATGTATTAGGGTATTTTATTCAGAAAGGGTTTGTTTTTTCGTTTTTCTTTACCCCAGCAAGTTCCTCAAAGGAATTAGCTTTATATCACTTTCTATGCTTTAATTTTGAGTTTTTTAAAATTAATTATACAGTATTAAAAAAATCTGTGCCATCAATTTGCAATCCAGTTGAATCGTTTAACAGGCACTGAACAAATGGTAAATTTTTTGTAATGAAACTCTTCACAATTAATTCAGTAAGAGATTCATGATTTTTAATGAACTGTTCATTGATTGCAGATGAAGAAATAAACAGTTGTACAGGCTAAAGCTGTTAAAGATCTAAAATTAAAATCCCCTTCGATTTCAGGTTTTAGATTTAGATTTACTTTTTTAAAGGGGCGGTCTGACCTTACCCAACTCAGAGACAGTAGCTCCTCCTCCTTTGTTGGTGGTTTTAAGCTCACATGCCTGCAAGTGTGATCTAAATCTACTATCGCTGCTGAACAGCAGACATTCATCTACAGCAAAGACCCCTACTACAAGTAAGACGACACTTTCTACCATTTTTACAATACTTATTTATTTCAAAGCTTGGTAAGCCTGTGTTTTTTTATTATTAAAAATGTTAATGTTAATATTGTAGCATTGTGATTTCCATTAACTACATATGGCAGCATATTTAATTTTAAAGAGGAACAGTTAATGAAGATTGTCATCTTTTGTATTGCTTTAACATTCATACATACATTATATTTTTAATATTATTATTATTATGATGCTCAGTGGCAGATCAAACGACTTTCAGAATAAGAGACTCACTATTATGTCTGATGAATAATAATGTATGTTCTCCTTTTAACAGACATGCAACTCATGCTGTGTCATCTCCTGGTCATCCTCAGTCTGTTTTACAGCAGTCTGGGAATAAAGGAGGGCTGTGCTGATTGGCAAATATCTGGGCATAATGTCTGCTGTATACACTGCCATCCAGGTACAAGACATGCATAATTGATAGGCCTTATTGCTAGTACACATGTCAGAAATAAGCTGCAGCTAGATGATCTAATTACTATGGCTATTGCAGGGCAGTGTAGCTGAAGAAAAAAAAAACCAAAAAGACATTTACAGTTTCCCAGATTTTAGCTGCCAAATCACAACAAACTGAATTTGTAAAGATGATTTAGTTCTCAAGAAGGGCAAATGCATCACTGAGGTTCAGTGTTATCAATGAGTACAGTCTAATGTAACCAATACACACGTTTTCAAACCAATTTTTGTGAATGGGCTTCTTGGCTGATGTTTACTCCAGACACACCACAGATTGAAAGTCATACAGAAACTGTAGTGCCTAAAACTAACTCTCCACACTCCCCTGTATGTATATGAGCTTACTGAGCTTTACGTGTGGTTACAGGGAACCGTTTGGTGGCGCACTGTGGATCTGAACCAGTCGAGCTCTGTAAGCCTTGTGGTCCAGGTTATTTCGTGTCTAGCACTATACAGAGGGTTTGTGACAGATGCAATCAATGCACAGGTATGCTTACAAATACATTTCTTGGCAAATCATCTCTGTGTCTAATCTTTATGCCACCTTATCCGCTGTTGATCAAGAGATGCAGATAGCATCTTCAGTAGGAAGGAAAAATGTTTTACTATAATTCTGTTCATGGACATTCCCACAGGCATGCAGGTTGTTAAAGAAAATTGCAGTGCCAGCTCCGACACCGTCTGTGGCTGTAAAACAGGGCTCCGCTGTGGAAATTTGCAATGCTCCTTCTGCGTGGATGAGTGCGGGAAAGGCCAAGAGCCAACAGAAGACCGTAAGTATCCCTTCTAATAAAACTCAGGTTCACACGCAGTCAGTTTTACAACATTAGTGAGGAGATTCCAATGACTGAGCAATACTGAGCAATACTACAACTACACCTAACCCTAACCTGAATAATCAAAAGGTGATCTTTTAACACAGACTGAATATTTGAGCTCAGGTTTATGCTTTTTATCTTGCCCCTCAATAAAGTCATGTTCATACTCTTCATGCATGCAGGAACCTGCAGGAAATGCCCAAATGGAACATTCAATGACAAAATCCACAGCAAATGTATACCTTGGAGAACAAGGTAGGAGCTTTCCATAGTAACGTGGTTGAAGAGATTTTTGAGATCATCTGAGATTAACTGTTGCCATGTTTGGTCTTTGCTGTTTAGTTGCCCACAAGGAGAGGAATATGTAGCTAAAGGTGATGAATTTAGCGATATTGAGTGTAGAATGTTGGAGGAGGCCCCCGATTTAAGCACTAAAATTGGTAAGAAAAGCAGTAAGAAATTATTCAAATTCTTTGCTTTTGTATTCCATGTAATACACATTCAACACCAGACTACATAAAAGGTAGCTTTGAAATGTGCGATTTTAGCCAGAAATAACATTTATGACAATGTTCATTTGTGTATGTTATAGAGGACAGTCCTGTGGATATCTTGTCAACAAAAAAAAACCCAGAAGGTAAAAGCAAACTGGCTTAAGAGTGATACTGCTTGCTGTTTTAATTTTTTGTTCTACTTTTTCAAAATAAGTAGTAACATAAATGTGTTCATTTCTTACAGTTGACTCTTTCTGGCCACTTATTTGGATTGCCGGTGGAGTTTCTGCATTAACTGTCTTCATTTTATCCTTGTGGTGTGTTCAACAAAGAACAAAAACCAAGACCAAAACAGAGACCAAGGACCCAATGCCTGAAATGGATCCTCCAGGTACATTTTAAATGGCCTTTTCCAATGAAGCAGATTATCTCCACTTCTATTATTATTATTATAATAACACCCACACCTAGGTGTTCTTTACACCTCTTTGCTCTGAGAAAATGACTCATAGTTTAGCATCTTGCCTCAACTGCCCACTGGATGCTAATCTTTGTCCTTCTGTTCTATTCTTAATAGAGCTGAAGTTTATTATGGTGGAGCAGGATGATGCATGCAGCTACCGGCAACCCGAACAAGAGCAAGGGGGCAGTTCAGAATCCCTCAGCACTCAAGACTCAGAAACTAAGCTCATAGTGTGAGCTGTACACAACTTCTGCATTGCTGACTAGCACTCAAGTGGCTGGGAGCTAAGATGTTTCTTTAGCATGGGATCTCCTATTTGTCTGATAGAATGAACTGGTTCACAGTGGTTGTTCAACAGTTGGAGTTATCAGCCCAGTGTGATGGCTTCAAGATTAGGGCGCTCAGCCAGAACGAGTTAAAACATACATGGCAGACAATGTATTTACTTGAAACAACTTGGATGTGAAATACCTCACCAGCTACAAAAAAGTAAAAGAGTGCAATTGTAAGAGACATGAACACTTTACTACTACATTAAGTGCACAAAAGGAGAGCATAAGACTGGCTTCTCAGCTGTGTGGGAGTGTCGAACGTGAACCAGACTACTGACAGCTCTCATCAGAGTGGGTGTCACCTACGGCCTACTGCGTCATATTTACAGGTTACAGCCTTGTTGAAATACCCTGGTGGGCTTCCCCTGGTTTTCGTGCTTTAAATGGAAGCATTCTAAATGTCTTGTCTGAGACTAAAGACTAGTTCAAGGGGGAGGATTATTGAACTTTTTTTTTTTTAACACCTCTTGAATCCTGGCACTGTACTTGCAAAGAAACCTTTGCCCTGTTCTTTTTTCTGTAATTGTAAATACAGTAAATATGAAATGAAGTGGGGAACAATCGCAAACCACTGCTTTGCATACTATACCAAGCATAAATTATAAAGATAACTGTAGAATACAATGTGTTGTGTCATAAGTGTTTGGCAGAACAAATAGGAAGTTAAATTTTCCTGTAACAAGACACAGGGAGCCTTGAGGGAGCACATGCTTTCTCTTCAGGGTTTCCCCCTAAAAGGGACTTCCTCTCTAGGGGATAGGGAAGCTTAGGGGTTTAAGGAAGCTTAAGAGTTAAGCCTTAACACCGAAGTACCTCTGACCTTACTTAATGTCATATGGCTGACTCACCATAGATCTTTAAGGTACATTGTTCTTGATACTATGTTGTAACATCACGTCAAAGAATAGGGGTACTCAGCAGTATTATCACGTCTCAACTTTCCAGTGACTCAGAAGGGATTTTTACACACAAGGTGACCCATGCTCAAGTTTAAGAAGACATGTGACTCATTAAGAAGACAAAGCATCTCGACTGGAGCTTTTGTAGTAGAAAAAAGTGGCATTCTTTGGCTTATACAGCATATGATCTCATTGTAAATCACTTGAGTTGACATTGTTGTTGATCCAAGTTCTCCTCAAGCTGGTTTCACTTGGGAAAGCCCACACCAATTCCATTTTTATTTTCATTTTAAGAAGCTAGTAAAGTAAAAACACACACACACACACACACACACACCAACTAATCTCTAGCCACAATTCCTCTGTAGTAGACGGGGAAATTGCACTTATTGTTGAATATGCAGGCCAGAAGAAATTAGGAGAAGTATAGGCGGTTTATGCCACCACTTGGGAAAGCCCTAGAGAATCCTCTATTGATGGTGAGTTGACCAAAAAGGGTCAAAACAAGAAGGAACTGTCCACTCATTGTATGTGGAACAAGGCCAATAAACAAAGTGCAGTAATGATAAATGACTGGCAATATAGACAGTCAGAGTCCCAACATGCCTGGTCATGTTAATGATTCATGTTACAGGTGCATAAATGTGTCTTTTGTTTCTAAACTTTAGTCAAAGCAGTGCGGAAAGATTTCTGAGACTTCTCTTAACGTCTTATACTACATGTTGATAGCTCTGCAGTATTGCTTGCCTATTAAATATTTTCCTGAAAATGATTCACATATTTTTTCCTAAACAATAAAGATGTTAACTAGAATTAAACAGCTAATAAAGTATTGATATCTCTATGACTACATATGTTACATTTATTTAACATATGTAGTAGTATATTTTAAAATGCTACTAATTCACACAGCTATCAGAAGAGCGAGCTTGTTTCCTGTGAACAGTGGGGATCCAAGTAGAATATACCAACTACCGACACCACTGCAATTCTAGTGCAGTATAACACAGACACATACAAGTTTCAGCACCCTGCCCGTCTTCTTTTGTTAATTTGTTTTAGTTTTCTTGACATATTTATATAAATATGGGTTTGTTTTGTGCATTTCTAAGTAAAAGTGCCATTAAAACAAATGAAACATTTAAAATGTCCCAGAAGCTTTTTTTTTTTTGCTAAAACAATGTTGGGTCTCTCTTGGGCACAGAACGTTATGATAATATTTTTAATATCTTCACTGAATTGAGTTTGTATTTTTTTGAATATGACTGACATCCTTGAACTTAGATTTAGATATTTTAAAAAAAGTAAGTAGAAGAAGAAATCAAAAGTGGCAATTTTGTACTTTGTGGAGTTTTATAGTATAAATAAGAAAATGAAAATTCAAAAGCATAGCACAATATGAAAAGTTTTTTTGGTACAAACTACACTATATGAGGAAACTCGTGTCTTTATTCATAAAGCTTCTCAAAGTAGAAGTGCTGACTGAGATCAAAAGTTTGAGCTATTTACAATAACCTTACTAAAAGGAACACTAGATCAGCACGACTATCTCAGGAAGCTGAAAAAATGAAATTCCTGCTCACAAGACTCATGCTTGTAATATTACAGAAATGAAGGAAATTGTTAAACAATGTAGATAAGCACACAGAGGGAGGGAGAAATAAGGAAACTGGTCTGAGGACATTGCGATATGTGGGATGAAAAGCGGTGAATTTTGTTACATGCTTCTCAGTAATAAATGAGAAGCCATTTTTCTAGGAACCCAAGTTAAGCATGGCTTGTTGAAAAAGAGCTCCAACTACCATCAGAATTAATCAGAGCATTCCCAGGAGAATCAGGCCTTTAGATATGCACGGTTAGGTGTGCGAAGCAAGCAAAATAAAAATGAAACAAAACAAATGACTAATACAAAAAGTACGATGGAATATTATTGACTATCAAGAAGTATTTTGTAATATATTTATGTCCCTGTTCAGTATCACCTTTGCACAATATCAGCTTGAAAGTGAACTCTCCCAGTGTCTACCAGAGAAAATGGAACTAAAAGACTGTAAATCCCCTTCGAACTCTGAAATATGCCCATGCTATCTCGAATATAACAGCTGGGCTTTGATCACACGTTTAAGATGTAAAATGACTGTGCTACTGTAAACAGGAATAAACCTTGCCAATATCACTGCTGCTTACAGTTCTCCTTTGGTTTAGTGTTCTCCTTTTTGTCTTTGGCTTTAACTGGTACTGGCTTGTCACTTTGTCGTTTGGTAGGTGGCACAAATGCAGGCTCCTCAAAAAGATCACACGAACTTGGCTGTGAAGGTTGTTGAATTTGGCACAGTGCTGTAAACAGAGAATAGTTCACATACATATATGGCAACAAGCCACTTTATGAAGTACACATACTAATCACTGTCCATTTTTTCAGCTCAACAAACCTGCACCTAATAAAGCACAGGTTCAAAGTACACAAACATTAAACATTCTATACATTTATATGTATACATCACAAAATTCCCACCTGCAATGTTCTGTTCTGAATCTACTGTCCCGTTCCTTTGAAAAGTGGGATCTAGTTCCTCAGCAATGTTCCTAATGTGGTGCTGCTTCCTAAGACAAGATTGATATTTTAGTGAATGCCTTCTGTTGGTGAATTCAGTTTCAGGTAAATGGAGGAAAGTGACTTACGTGGCGATGGTAATGGGGCTAGGGAGCTGATGTTCTGGGGAGCACTCCTCAGTTGGGGACAGAAGTCCTTCCGAGTCCAGTCTCCCTCTCTGCACCTGAATAGAAGCAGGACTTTGTAGCTAATATTATTCCATCGCTTAAGAACAACTTTTTCTTTCAGCTTCTATCATTAGGGGTTGCCACAGTGGATCAACTCCATTTCTTCCTTGACACACACACACACACACACATATATATATATATATATAAATAAAAAGCATGAAATCAATATCCTTCTAGGCCATGTCATCTAATAAATACAAGCTCTTTGGTTTTAGTTTTTTTTCTTTACAAGCTCTTTGGTTTTTGGCAGTGGTACCTGTCTGTCAAAGACAAAGCTCTCATCATACACATCATTCATCTCTCTGTACTCTTGCACTGTCTCACAACCCTCCAGTTCATTAGACCGCTGGTTGGCCTTGATCTCTTGCTTCTGCATGAAGCGAGCAATCTCCTGTAACAGAGTTATCACAGTGATTGGTTATGACACAATAAATTAACACAGTGCCTAATTTTCTGGTACTGAGATATTTACAGAAGCTATAGATTATTACTTCATCTTGAGCAACTTGTGCCACTCGGAAGTCTCCTTCTGGATAAGGTCTCTGGAAAGTGGTTGATTGTGAGCCCTGAGCATAAAACAATTAAAGCAAAGTGATGTACAATTCCTGTTCGAACAGACACAGAAATAAAATAGAGCGTTTGGAATAGCCTAGCTAAAGCCCTGATTTGAATACCCTTGAGAAGCTGTGACAGGACTTTAAGTGAACAGCTGGCCACAGTGAGTGAAAGACTGATCTCAAATCATGGGTAGTATCTAGTTGCAGTCATTACTGCTAAGGTTTTCACAATGAGTTGTTAGGTTTTGGACTAAACATTTCCTTTTATACACAGATAGTAGTAGAGAACCTTCTTAAAAGGCACATTTTGTGTGTACTTAGGTTGTCCATGTTGCGGTGTGTGTGTGTGTGTGTGTGTGTGTGTGTGTGTGTGTGTGGGACAAATTGCCTGTGTTTCCTCCTATCAGAAATGGGAAAATACTTTATGAAAGTGCAGTTTTAAAGCATAGGATTGCATACATGATCCAAAGGATAAATATTTGCTTTTGTGAGTTATCAGTGTAAGCATGAGTTTTCAGTGCCAAGTCCAAGCCTAAATGGTTGGTGAAAATAAGAAAAAGCCTCTAACTTTTGTAAAAAAAAAAAAAAAAAAAAAAAAAAAAAAAAAGTATTATGCTGGGAAATTCTTACACTACTGATTAACCCCTCCTCCTCTGCTTGTAGCCTGCGAGCCAGCTCTTCATCCAGCAAGACTTGCTCTAGCACCCCGAGGTCCAGAGAAGCTCCATCCCTCCTCTGCCCAGACTCTGCGGGGGAGTAACTTTAGTTAGTTTAAGAAATGGGGAGGAGGTGATGTAGCACCCTACTTTGGGATACTTAACAACAAGGGACTTTTACAGCCCACCAGCACCTTCAGGAGGTGACACTGAGGACACTAAGGGAGATTCTGTATGAGGTCATTCCAAAATACTGAAAATTAGGTGGCCATAATAAGGTTTTGCTTCATTTACAATACATTTTCATAAGATCTTATTCAAGACAAAATATCGTCTTGACAATTACTAAGGATTGGAAATACTTTTCAGCCTATCAGGTAATGGTGGAACTAACTGTTGTATAATGCATTGTCTGATGCAAAGAAAATAACAAATGTAAAGACACATACCACCAAATCAGGCAACCTTTTTCAGTTACAGAGGACAGCACAGACATGCAGAGAAGATCTTGAAAATCAAAAGGAAATTGTACAAAAATATATATAAAATGAGAAATGTCAAGAGCGTAGACCACAGAGGAAGGGAAGGAGACCATTCAGAGCAAGAAGAATATCAAACAAAAAATAAAATGCCCAAAAAGTCAATCCATCATAAAGCACACTGATTTAAGATTCCCCAAAACAGGTAAAGGGGCATGTAAGCAAAAGGACCAGGCAGAACTTGCTTTGATTGGAGATGATTGAGAGGAATAAACAGTTGAACAAATATCATTGGAGACCTTAGGCTCAACTGGATATTGGAGAGAGGGGCAGTACGTGGTTACCTGTTCTAGTTGACCGCCCTCTACAGGCCAGACTGAGGCTGCGCTGTGGGAGTCTCCGTGCCCTTCTCTCCTCCCTTCTCCTCTCCCTCTCCAGCTCCTCTTCTTCAGTACTTGAGCTCTCCTCCTCATTACCCTGCCAAACTTGTCTTTCCCCATGTTTACCATGGTAATGTCTTCTTTCTCTAGCCTCCCTGCTCCCCTCTTCCCTGAGTGAACGAGCTCTCCGCCTGTAATCTCCTTGAACTCTGTGGCTGCTTCTATCTGACTCTACCTCCTCTTCTATTGGTCTGAACTCTTGTGAAAAGGAGTTGTCCAAGTGCCTGACTAGATTACCCTGATGCGACTCATGGCTATAACCTCTCCTCACCTCACACATGGGTGCTCCCCTGCCTATGTGAACATCTCCTCGATAGAAGCTTCTTACCCGAGTGCCCTGCTGGAAACCTACAGGATCGATTTGATGCTGGCCACCAAGAGCAGCGATGGGGTACCCAAGACTATGAGCCATTTCACCTCGTCCTGGATAGGAACTCACAGTGTAACTGACAACTTCTCGCTCTCTGGCTCCTCTTCGACTTCCAGGATAACTGTTAAGGCGCCTTACGTCTTCCTGGAAATGTACATGTCTCTGGGCATTCTTTAGTCTGGAGTCACCACAGCTACTGTTATAGCGCCTCACTTGTGGGCCCTCTAACCTCATACCCCTGCATTCTGTGCCCCTAAAGCTTTGTGTCCGATCCAGATGCTCCCCCTGACATGCACTGGTGGAAGCTTCCCTGACACTTCTGTGGCGGATCAGTCTATTACCCCCCTCAGCATAATGATCTTGAGCCTGCTGCCGCTGTTTGAAAATTCTCTCAAGCCTATAAACCGGTTCAAAGAGTTCATCATCAGAATTACAGCTCAGGTACCCCTGCTCATGCAAGTCATTTTTTATGAGTTTAACAACATTGCCCCATCCACCCTGAACGCTGCTGGTCCTGTTACTCTGGCTTAAGGACCTCCTTCTGTCCAGTCCTGAATGACTGCTTCTCAGGCTAATAGATCTCCTGTAGCTATGTCCCAAATTGCTGCTCTCACTCACAGAGCTCCTACTGTCCTCTCCCACAGAACTTCTGCGTAAAATGGGCTGACGTCTTGGATCGACACTGTCTCTGGAGTCTTCTCCCACAGAACTTCTGCATGGCATATCACACATGGGCTGATGTCTTGGCTCGGCATTGTCTCTGTAGTCCTCAGGAAAGTGCCTTCGGCGTTCAGAGTAGTCTTCCTTATTGTTTAAGGTGCGAGAATGGGAATAAGGGGAGTTGTGCAAAGCCTGGTCATACCACTCTTCCTCATAACTGAGGAGGGGGTGAGCAGGCTGAGGTGTGTACGATGGGGCAGGGACACAGGTGTTCTCTTATGCCAAGCAAAAACATGCAACAAAAAGCAGTAGGGCAGGGAAGGAGTTGGTTAGTGGTCAAATGAACACTGTTAAACACAGTTAAAAAAAAAACAAACAAATAAAAAAGTGAGAATGGATGTTTACTTAGCTATTTATACTAAAAAAAAAAAAAATTAAATCATGCAGAAAAAAAAAAAAAATGTGACCAGTGGAATGGAACTGAGCATACACTGCACATTGAAATACCAACTTCTGCTAAAGAGGACAGTTCGGTGAAATTGGGCAGGTTCAGCAACTAAACCGGAAGACAAAAACTCAAAGAGGCAAAATTACAGCAGAGAGCTTGCTGCTACTTTTGCAGAGTCTAAAAATATTGATAGAGTGTAAGCTGTTTTACATCTGTGCAAAAGCAAGACCTCAGCTGGAGAGGTTAAACAGAATGCTGCCACTGAAAAGTATAACTAAATTTAGATTTTTAAGATAGCAAGGTATAATTATTCCTCCTGCTATCCATGCAGAAATACAGCAACAAAATGAATTAAACTAAGAAAATAAATTTTTTACAGAGTATATGAAGGCTAACCAGAACTTCTGGAAGCTATTTTTGAACAATCAATGAACCCTCAGCTAGGACACTCTGCTGACAGAATGACATATAGTCATTTGAGTAAAATACATGTGACAAAAAGGTCAGCTTGAGTGCCGTCAGCAATGCGAAAAACCGGCGATTAAAGAATCACGTTCTCAGTGCCACTCATGGAGCTCTTGACTTTCCCTTAAAAATATAGTCCCATCATTACAATTTGAGACTGAAGATCTAGAGGAGGGCATCATATTCAGGAGAGCTTTAAAAATCCAAGTGCTGAGTGAGTTTTTAGTAATATGTTGTATGGGACAGAATGCGTGGAACTAAACACACAAGTCTGATTTGCAAATGAGATAAGATGGTGACTGCTATAGCCACATCAAAGTCACCATTGCTTATAAACTGAGAGGGCATATGTTAATAATCCCTGTCCTACAAACCTTTCTGAGATTTACGCAACACATGGTGTCAAAAACTGCATGGAGGAAATTCATCGAAGACAGCACAGCTAACCAACGGCATTTAAAACAGAACAATGGTTATACCTCCACTTTTTGTCCTTTGGCAGCCTGGCCGATGTTGGACAAACAATTCTTCCTCTTCCTCTTCCTGGATTCGTTTGGCTATTTCCTGTTGAAAAACACACAATGCAGACAAACTGAAAAAACTCTGAACAAAAATAAATAAAATAAATAAATAAATAAATAAATAAATAAGGCTTGAGGCTGCAAATTGTACTTCAGCAAGCACATGAAATATATGAACCAGAAGTGAACAATTAGTACACAGAGGCAGTACAATAATCTAACAGTCATTGTGACTAATAAGTAAAAAGTGTTTTTAAAACAGACCAAACAATTACAGATGACATTACTGAACACCAGCTACTAGGATGCCTTTGAAAAGACAAATAGATGATAAAAAGGTGGAAAAAAAAATGCTAAAAAATAATTGCTGCATTTATTGGGCAAGTGTTTAAATGCTGTTAAAAATGTTGTGACGGACCTGATTTGCACCGAAATCTTTCATTTGATACTAATAGGTTTGCTTGTTTGATGTACTGTTTTATGTAGCCTTAATACTTGACGGAAACCTTTTTAACATAATCAAATAGGTCATCATGAGGATCTAAAACCTGAACTATGATGATGCTGCTTTGAGGTGAAAGCCTGTGAACAATCAGCTAGACTGAACAGCAGGTTCAGGTCTGCGGTTCGGCTACTGTAAAAAAACACACATTGCTCACCCACATACACACCTAATTTCGCACCACCCACACGAGAGAGTCAGACGCAGCATACGTCAGAAGTGGAATTTCCATGCTTAAATATGAAAGGGCTAAAGCCTTTGCTAATCTTGCATTTCAAGCCCACCTTGCTGAGACTTCCAAAAGCTTACTGCAGCGCTAAGCAGACCTTATACCACCATAGTGGGCAAAGTATGAAGGAGGTGAGACACTGAACTGAATGACTAGGACTTTCCCTTCAGGTTTCCATCAGATTTTTTAATTTACAGTAAAAATGTCTTGATATATATATATATTAAAAAAAAAACAGACTAAAAGAAACCACAACAAGAAATGCCACGATCACTTAATTTCCTGGAATTTAAATGAAGTTCTTTTGCATTAAAGACATTACCAAAAAGTTAGCCACAATCTTAGTGGTAGTTGAGGGCCACGGGGAAATATATTGGGAGATACTTCGTTAAAACGGACCTCTGCATCCAACATATGTTTGTTTAACCCACATTTCAGAAATAATATTTATTCATGTATTTGTGCATTTGTGCTTTAACGGTCAGTGCAATACCTGCAAAATGCTTATCTGAGCAAGTCTTTCCACGACATTCATGTTTAATAAATTAAGTATAGTCATCAGCCAGCAAGTTCATGAAAACTATCAAATAACGTAACTGGCCCAAAACCCCTTGAGTTTACTTCTTGTAGACAATTCTGGTAATTTTAGCTTTACTCTTTTCATGTTGAATTTAAACTATGGTTTTTTCAGTAGCGCTCAGACTTTTCACAAACACCTGCAAGTGGCTCCTGCCCTTTATTTCCGTGTGTGTGTGTGTGTGTGTGTGCGTGCGCACACGCACGTGTATGTGTGTCTCTCTCTCTGTGTCGAGGCGGAGGCAAAAAAAATGAAAGGAGCCATCCACAGGTGCATGTGAAGAGGTTAATGCAGGACATTTCTGAATTCCACTTTTTGAGGAATCTTTTCAAATGCTTTCTGAAATAGTTTATTAAAATGTTGTCCAATGAACAAATAAATAAATTTACACATCAATGGACAGGATCCGACCAAGAACTAAAAAATACAGCAAATGTCCACAAGGTGTCAGTGTAGTACTTGAGAGAAAATAATATGCATAGACTTTAAAAGTGGACACAACCTAGAACATGGGCGTCCCAACAAGATCCATCGTGTAGATTGTGTTTATTTGTGCTATAAATCAAGGGTGGTTCACCTCATGCTAAATAAAAGGTTGAAATACCAATAATTATGAATAAAATAAGGAACTCAAATTTTAAAATGAACCAAGAAATATCTCAGGTCAACAGATCAAGAAACTGACTGACTCCATGAATGAAAGGCTTATGGCTGTATTGGTCACCAACTGATTATTTTTTTTAATGTCAGCAATGATTATTGGTAAGTTTCGAGTTGTTTGTTTATTATCCTCACTTTAATGGAAAAAAAACCCAAGTAAGAAAAAATCTTTTTTCATTTAGTTGTGTAATAATTCTGCACACACATGTATCCCCTGAGAATATTCAAACTCACATTTCCTTTGTAAAACATTGAGGTTTCTGGGTTTTTAACCTTTTGGATTGACAGATAGCACTGGATTTGTAAACTCCCAAATTAACTTGCGTAGTAATTGTGCACACAGTGTAGACTACTACTTTACAACTGCATAATGTCTTATAACATCAAACAATGAAGTGGTTTTGAGCTTTAAAAATAGTTGTGATGATTATGCACAGAAAAATAAAAGATGCACCCGTGCAGGAGGCCTGTGAGTAAGAGTCAGGAGGGTTTTTGTGGCAAGAATTGGCAAGTTTGCTGCGCTCTCACATTGGGGAGCCTGGCCTGTTTATTACAGCAGCAGGGTCTGTCTGAGGCAACACAATGGAAAACTGGAGGAGAAAGAGAAATGAGTCGCCAAAAACCTTCGGCATTTGACGGAACCGCTGAGATATGCAAGAGGAGCTGCTTTGCTTTAGGGCTGTGCCTCAATGCGCCTAACTCACCCACAAACAGAAAATTAGGACTGCATTGTAGAGCAGAGCACGCCAACAAAGACAGCCCAATTAATACCAATCAGAGCACTTAGTCCACAGTGACGATGGCACAGACTCAAGGGGTCTGACTCACAGCTCAGGAGCACCATGAGCAAAGTCAGCCTTTACAATGAAGCTCCACTAATGAGAGATTTAATCTTTTAAACAATTTAGCCAGCCTGCATGAGCATAGTTTGCTGAAACTGCAATCTTTTGAAAAGGCAGCAGGCCAAAAGCACGGTGAGATGGCATTTAGATACAACCAAAAAAAAAAAAAATTTGATGTATACTTGTTTTAAGAGCTCTTAGTCTGTTACTTAGGTGGTACTAGCTAATCAACAGTTCTGATCTGTGCTGGTTACCAAGATGACAATCGATTGTGGAAATAAAGCACTGTTGTAAGTCGCTCTGGATAAGAGCGTCTGCTAAATGCCGTAAATGTAAATGTTAATGTACAACCAGGTGGCACTGGAGCTTTAATTAACAGGAGACAGCAGGGGCATAAATATCATTGATCAATTAATATCAGTGTGAGCACATCCTCAAAATATAATAAAATGCCCCATAAAAGTGCTATTAAAAAGCAACTGACGAAACATTCTCTCCACAGGTATTTACTTGATTGTGCCTGTTGATATTAAATGCATATAATATTGTATTTGAGCAATAAAGGAAAACCCATTTCTTTCATCCCTGCTAAAACTAATAGAATTAATAAGACAGAAAACACCAAGACTACATCCTACATATCTACAGATTTCCTGGGATTTGTCAGCCCCATACTCCCTAACCTAACACACATACAGTGCAGTGAAAGTGGGAATAGGTAGTTGAATCCCAAACTCTCTTTAAAGCATATTGTATTTAAATGTAGAAGCCTTTAATAAAATGCACAATATTTATATTTCAATTATAGATAAAAAAATAATAATAATGAGGTTTTTCTACATGTTCATAATGATCAATCAAATCCAATACTCAATTTTCTCATATAGGCTTTAAGGATATATAATGGAGAGAAACCTAAAGCTAAAAGTAAAAAACATGAGGGATGGAAAGGGTTACATGTTTAAATTTTTTATAAAAATACAAATTTGCATCAGCTTAGTTAAGTCATGTGCCCACATCACCATGTTTTGGAAACACTGTTTGGCTCAAATGTTTTTGGTTTAATGTGAAGGCCAGAAGCATATTTCTGTCTGTACACCAGACACAGCCAAGCGCCTCCAAGTCTAAAATACAGTATGACTGGTACACTCTTTGATTAAGACTGATTTGCTTGGCTTTTATAAAAACATTCACAGTCAGAAAGACAGGATATAATCTTTATAGCCCTAAAAAATGCTATAAATGGTAAAATAATCAGTGACTCCTGAAGTCAGTTACTTTGAACCAAAGAACCTCTGAAAAATTTTGCTTCTAATAAATAGTTAACATGATGTTTTTATCAATGATATTTCATGTCCTGTTTACATATCATTGATAAATATATCAACAAAATATAAATAGGACATGAAATAAGACAGGAAGAGTGTTCCACCAGATTAAACTTTCACCCTCAACTCAGCCAACCTAGTACCTACAGCATAAAGAGAACTAATTTACTCCAAAGTAGTTTATAATAGATTAGAATATTTTTAAAACATTAATAATCACATGTAATATAAGCAGAAAAAGTCAAATGTTTAAAATATTACATTACACACATTTTTGATCATACAATAAAAGTAAATACAAGACTGTGGCAAATACAAGACTGTGGCCATAACCTACACATGAAGGATCATATTTTTTTTCTACTTAAACATCCTCTCTGTCTCTCTTTCTCCATCTCATCATTTCATAAAACTGTTTGGCTTGTCCTTTAGAGAAAGTGCATATAGTCTCAAGCGACCTCTGTTAGCACTACATCAGCAGCAGCAAGTCATTCTGGCTGACTGCATAAATCAGATTATTGATGCTTATTAACTAGGAGTATTTGTTTTAAGTGTAAAAAGTACTGTTTGAACCAAGCACTGTACTGTAAGTACTGTATTTGAAGCGATCAAATTTGAGGGTTTAATCCAGTTTTCCTTTTCAGTTGAATCCTTTTAATAGTCACTTGGATTATTATTATTACAACAAAAACAAAATCTAAGCAATGTTTTGTAACTGGCTGAAACTAGGCATCCCTTTGCAGTAGTGCTACTTAACAAACAGGAGGATGAAAACCTGCTAACAGACTCAGCTGTGCAGAGTGTAGTGCCTGTTGCATAATGCTGATGTACATCCAGGCTATAAAGTTTCAGTGCAGACAATTTGTGGTGAATAAGCGAAAGATGAAGTATATGCATCCTATACAAACCATTAAAATGGATTCAAAACACCATTAACAACCTCATAATTAATTCTAATAAATTCTACTAAGATAAAACTGTACTTAAAATGTGCAAATGAGAAAACATGAATCTTTGAGAAACATGCACAAAGAGAAGGAAGGACACATATAGTTTGCTATACCTCATCTTCTTCTTCCCTCCTTCTAGCTTCTTCTGCACGTCGCTGGATGTCCTCCTGAATCCTGCGTGCATATTCTGAGTCCTGCTCTTCCCTTAGCATAAGAAACAAACCCAAATAAAGGGTCAATATTAGTTCAACAATTTGGATACTTTCTATCCAAGTCAGTAAGTTTAATTAAGTTTAGATCATTTGAAATAAAGACTGAAATACAATAGTGTACATCTGAGTTTGCCAAGTTAAGTTGGTGACACATTAAGCCAAAACGTGGCAGTTTGACACCAGTCACAGATCTTGGAGGCACAACCTTTGAGTGCAAAAGCAGTATCAGCAGTCTTTTTTTTTTTTAATTATTTATTTGAAGTGAAAGTGACTATTTTTCAATGTGAAACACAGCACACAGTGAACCACAACAAAATGCATTCTCCGCTTTTCACCCATTCACACACATGCAGCAGGGGGCAGCTCTGTCCAGCACCTGGTGAGCAGTGACAGTGATGGTACCTTGCTGAAGGGTACCTCAGGGATTTGAACCCATGACCTTCCGATCCTGGGGTCTAGTCCCTACCACTAGGCCACCACTGCCCCAGAAACAAACACATTTTAAATTCTTTGAAATAATATTGCATGAATGGCATTGAAGTGTGGGGACAAAGATCATCCCACCCACTCAGATTAGAGCAGGGACTCCTCTCCGTAGCTGGCTGCAGCTTCAACCTGGGACTGATCTTGTGATCTGACCACTAATAAGCCCAACACTGTTCAGCCATTCCAAAGACCTCTTCATAAGGAGTTTGATCATTATGTTAATGTATCTTTATTAACCAGGCTGTTGTGATAACGTAAGGTCCAAAATGAAAGCTATGATCAAAAATCATTTAGCTTTAAAGGAACCCTCTGAACACCATGAATGAATGAATGAATGGTTTTGAGCGTAACAGAGGTAATTTCACATTAAAATACTTCAATGTTTTTTCTGCCAGTGTTTTAAAAACGCTAAAAAAGTGACATCAGTGATCGAGAAGTGGTGCTTTAGCATATAATGATCCATCTTTTCTGGGAAAGGGTTAGCATAGAATGAGCTGTGTGTCTTACAGTTGCTGCTTAGCTTGGTGATGGAGCACATAACCTCTTTCTTGCTCCTCATCATGTAGCCTCTTGGCTAAACGGATGTCATTCTGAACCAGGTGACTCCTCTGTACATTGGAGCTGTAGTGCTGTTCAACTGTAAAACAGAAGATTTAACATGTTAATTTATGAGCATCATCATGATAGCGGCATGACACCGTCTAATACTGATACCCAGCACGCTTAACTCCTAGAAATCTCATGTCCTTTCTGTTTCATTTATTCATTTACATCATGTACCTTTTCCCCCCTCTTTTCAGAACCTAAAAGCGGCCTAATCAGAACAACATTAAACATTCCATTGCTTTGAATAAAAAAAATCCCTGGCAGCAGAGTGCACTTTTTAATGCTCTATTAATGCTAAAACACTAAAGGAAGTGACAAAGCTGGAAGTTTAACTTTCTGGGCCAAACCTCATCAAACTCAGATAACTGAGCTGAGCTGGTGAGACATGAGCTGTTTGCTTATCAGCAACTGTGGCAGTATAGTGCAGATAGCTGCAACATCTGCTATCTAGGTGGCAATGTCAACATGTCTGCTATGACTGCATAGTGTTTGGTCTAACGAAAACACTAAAAAAAAAAAAAAAAAAAAAATGCTCTCCATCTCTTTTGGAAAGGTCCACATTTCAAAAAGAACTTCAAGGGTTTTAACAGGCTGCAAGAATCTTTGTAGTGAAAACAGCATGGCTATCATAAAGCAATGGTTAAAGAACTGGAGTAAATATTACTGAAGATCAATATTTACTTGTTACAATACAGCCCACAGAGTAAATGTTTTTTTGTTTAATACACATTTTTCAGTTTTTCCTCTAAAGCGCCTTTGCAATGTCTATGTGTAATGATTTTTGCATTCCCATTTCCCAGCCTGTTTAAATGAGGCTATTTTGTTGCATCACCTGTAACGCACAACGTAATCATTTAAATGACTAAATTTTGTTGTTCATATTACTCCATGTTTCAAAGAGTGAAAATATGCATAATATGCATCTGAATTAAATTTGAATTTGACCATGACCTGACCCCTTGATTGCCAAAGCAACAACTGGAGATATGAAGCATGCACAGCGAGTGTGAAGTGTAAGAGTAGCGTTAATCAGAGTTCTTACTTTCCTGCTCCTGCAAATTATGTGCTAATGCTCCATCTTCCAGCACAGCAAAACACTGGCACACTGTGGGAACACAAACACATAACTTAACAGAACAGCACTAAACCCAGAAGGTCAAGACAATGAAGAGGGAAAAAAAAGAAGAAAGAAATCCGCTCATACTGGTGTGAGAAGTCAGAAGGGAGAGCAACAAGATTTGGTTGAAACATCAAGCCTCTCTAGAGTCTAGCGGGGCAGCGGTGGCTAGTGGTATGCTCTGCACTCCAAATGAAATTGTCAGTGTTTTGCATTGCACCTCATTGTATTATTGCTATCACAAAAAAAGTAATGTCAAAAATGGTCTTTAAGATTTTAGGTAGCTAATATTAAAAATACTGGAGTAAAATTGGTTAAGTCATAAAGAAATTTCCCCCACAGGTCAGGTTCTTTGTTAAAATGATATATAAAAAAAATAAATAAATAAAATCCTGGGGCCCATTCCCTAACCACTAGGCCACCGCTGCCTTCAAGTGACAAGATTTAAAATAATAAAAGCTTTATTTTAGCTAGTGTTGCAACAAAACTCCAAAATGGAGGAGGGGAACAAAGAAGGTTAATTCATGATGAAATGTTCACAAAGAGGCAAGCTGGCATTCAAAGAAGATTTGACCAAACGACCCTTCAATTTTGGGGTCCGGGAGACCTACTCAACCATAATCTAAAAGAAAACATAAAAATATTGTGTTTATAATCAGTTTTGCTGGTTGAGATAAACACATTATATAAAGTTGACCTTTTCTTACAGGATACAAATGACATTCTTTTGTACTTTCCAGTCCATGTCACCTTTATTGAGCACCACTAAGACACAATTAACCTGAAACATTTGTACAAACCAGTACAACTCATCCAAAGAGTTGAAGCTTGCAGTAAGCAGCAGAAATAGACTGGAACCTTCCAGTGCACTGACAATGCCTGTGTTCCATGAGTGCACACGTAAAAATGAAACCGTCATTGTGAATACACAGCACAGCACACAGTGCATTGTCTGCATTTAACCCAAACACTGACAGTGTGGCAGTGGGCAGCTGTGTCCAGCACCCAGGAAGTAGTGATGGGGACTGCATGGGTACCTCAGACCAAGCTACTGGTGTGGGATTCAAGCCCATTACTACTAACCCACCACTGCCATGGGACACCCAATAAACGGCTTTCTACCTGAAGAACATAGCTGTAATAAAAAGATGATTTGGAAGCAGCAGTAGAGCAGGAGCAGACTTTTTCCCCACTTCTGATTCAAAATGTGAATCATTTATCTCTGTGATCATGGGGAAAAAAAAAAAAATGCATGCACAGATCCAACTTTCTTGCCACCCACTCGAGTTGCAGTGTGGTAGCCCACAGTTTGAAACCTCTGGTCTATGTTTTTTTTTGTGTACCAGTAGATGAAGAATCATTATGTTAACCAAAAAAAAAAAACAAGCTAACAATAAAACTACAACAAACTGAGTTCATCACGTAAGCAACTCAAAATTAATATGATCTCTAACATGCTTCTCTATGAATGTATTTCTATTGAGTCCAAACGCTCAATACATCGCTCAAGAAATAAACACCTTTAACCGTGAAAGATTCAGCAAAAACAAGACCAAGTGTTATGTGGGTGAAGTAAACAGATCTATAAATTCTCTTGCTCATAAAAGAACTATTTCATAGTGTGCTTAACAATGCAGGGCCATAAAATATTACTGCAAGACAGCAGCTTAAGTTAGCAAATTAACAGACTGCAGTATAACAACTAAAGCAGTCAATTAATGCTGTAAACAAAAGCTGTGAAACAGTTTGATAAAATCACTTATTTGGAATATTTAGGGACATAGAATTAAAAAATACTTTTAAGTCATGTTTACTGAACTTTTAGACGTTTAGTTCATTAAATGTTCCTTTAGGAAATTATGTCAGTCCATTTCTAAGATCTGGTTTGATGTTATTGAGCAGCAATAGGCTTTCATAAAGGCCTTCACACAGACTTAGATGGTTATTTGACAAATAAGTAATGTAAGACAGCAACTTTGGGTTAGAATGAACATGCAGACTCCAGTATTATCTCTAGTACTGATCCGGCATGTGATAGAAAAGAAATACTTGTTTTACAATTAGGGCTTTGAGGATAAATTATCTGATTATGTCTGCCTGATTTTAAAAAAGCTGATTAAAATGATTAGTTGCGTGATGATAATGCATCAACTTCTGCAGTTTTTGTTACAGTAGAATCTTCTACAGTTAAAGCATGAAAAGACTATAATCCATTTACAATCTAAGAACTTATTACGTTGTAAATTTTAATGGAATCAAAGTGATTATTTGGACTTTGTATCTCCTGAATGACACATTGCTGGGGCAGTGGTGGCCTAGTGGTTAGGGATTAGGGCCCAAGATCAGAAAGTCATGGGTTCAAATCCTAGACCAGTAGGTTGCCCTGAGGTACCCTTGAGCAGGTACTGTCCCAGTTACTGCTCCCTGGGCACTTTCAATAGCCGCCCCCTGCTGCGTGTGTGTGTGTGTGTGTGTGTATGGGTAAAATGCAGAGGTGTCATTTCGTTGTGCTTCACTGTGTTGTGCTGTATTTCACAAGGCCACTTTAAATCACTGACTTTACATTGTGATGATTTAATTATGTGAAAGACAATGGTGGAGAGTGTGCCCAAAGCACTTTGAACACTTTTCACACTCCTAACACAACATTCACAAAGCAAGCGGACAGTATTTTCATACAATCCTTCCTCATTCAGATGAAAACAGCTGCTTTGCAAGGCCTAAGGACGGCCACAAAACAAAATCACCAACTTCTGTCTTACTAAATCTGGACAGTTCTAACCTTAGACTTGGTGATTTAGCACATGTCTGTGCTGGAGAGGCTGTCTGAGAGGAACACACCCTGTAATTGAGACAGCAGGCAGAGGCACAGCCTTAGCTACAGCACTGCACTGTAGTCAAGCGTCAGCATTCTGTTGCAGTGTGCAGTAAAATATCAATAAGCTTTGCACGTTTAGAAAAAAAAAAAAAAAGATGAACAGTACTGCGATTTTCGTTGCTTTGGCTTATCCTGTACACTGGATTTGAAATGAAGCAATGACTGTGAAAGCAATGATTTCATTCAAATACCAGCCCCTTTCATAGTCAGACGGAAACAACTTGAGCATGTTCCACTCTCAGCCCAGAAAGAAAAATTCTTCATAGCTGCAGCAAGACCCCTCCATAGAGCTTTGTGGCTTCTGGTTGGACCTGAAAATGCTACTGTGCAAATCATTAGTACTTTGGGCAGTGGTGGCCTAGGCCTAGTGGTTAAGGACTAGGCTCCCTAATCGAAAAGACACCCTTGAGCAATGTACTGTCCCCATCACTGCTCCTCGGGAGGTGGATATACCTGCCCTGTTACACCGTGTATGGGTTAAATGCAAAAGATTAATATTTTTAAAGAAGAAAAACATGATCTTTACTGGCGTTGGTCTCTAATGCATAAACAGCCAATGAGCTGCTGAGTTCACCAAACAATTAAAGTGAAAAAGTGAACTGAAAGTGAGCATAATTGTGAAGACTCTACAGCACATAGTGAACCACAACAAAGAACTTCTCTGCATTTAACTCATTACAAGTGAGTGTCCAGAAAAGAAAAGGTCTGCATGAAAGACTCAAAAAATATATTTTCTTCAAGCATTTCAGTTGTTCACGCAGCTGTTCAATAAGAGTTTGCCTTGCATGCTCTTTTGGCATAATGAGAATAATAGGAACTGGCAAAATTTACTGCACTTATTTTAGCAACTCCACTACTTCAGGGGGCTTTCTGATGATGTGAATAATCTCATGCTTCAAACCATTACATTAAAATTATATACAGTTAAACAGTATCTTACTGCATTGCCCTGCTTAAATTTTTTTGTGATATAAAACCAATGCAGCCCAATTACTTTACAATTGTGCTTAAGTGCACATGATGCATGTAACCATGCATGAGATCATTTATTCCTTTTAAATCCAGCAGAATGAATGGCGCATTAATCAATAATTATAGATTTTAGCCGTACTTCTATGACCTGGGCCATTTTCAAGGCTGTCCTTCAGATTGTTGATGAACCGTTCAGACCCCTCTGACCTGGCCAGTTGGGGTAGAAACACTATCTATAGCACAGAAGCTCAGGGGTCCAGACGGCTAATCTAGCTGGGCTAACTCTGTGTACCTCACACACTCAATCATGACTGTCACAGCATGATCCATCTGTGGGACAGCCTTGACCTAATGCAGAGTGACATGTCTGTAGATCAGTCCAATAAGAAAAGATCTTTCTGGGCTTTGGCCCACCTGCTGCACAAAATAATACCCCATATTATGTTACACACGTTCGTGTACACACAACCATCTCTGCTCACACACAAAATTTGAGAAAGTGTGTCCATATGTGCCTGCAATGGGGCTGTAGTAATCAAGATTAAAACTGTGCAGCTGGTGAGTGTCATTTAAACAATCCTTGAGTTTTTCCTTTGTTCGCCACAGCTGTTTTATCATGCATGCAAGTCATCCCTTCATGCTGTTAAAAACTGCAATTAAATTTGCTCCCTAGATTTTTTCTTTGTCAGCTCAGGAAGCTATGGGTGTGTGTGAGTAGCATAACTTAAATCAGGGCTAAAATATCATATTTCTGTTCTGTTGCAACAAGTGAAATTTGATTCGCTGAAGGGCTTATGGGTGTATTGGAGACCTCAGCGACACCATTACTGCACAGGCGGAGTTTGACTGTGGTGTTTGAGCAGCACTACTGGTGGAAAACGAAACACTGAAAACACTCCCTCCGACTTTTGTCATATTAAACTTTAGCATCAGACCTTAATCTAGTAATATCACCAAATCCAGCAAAACACTAATTGTTTCAAGCTCTGGTAGTTTTCAGATGTTTCAGCCTTCAGCACTAATTATTGGATCAGTCTGGACTGTAATTTAACATTTAATTGAAATATAAATATTAAATAACAGACCTATAGGGCTTAGCTATATTGCTTTATAACTGTTTATACTTATTATTCCTCAATTGATGAAAGACACATTTCAAGGGCAAATAACTGTTACTGAAAGCTGCCCGGTAAAAGTACTATGCTACTGAAAAGAGTTTGATTTTTTTTTGTTTCTGGGTGTTTAAATAAACAACTACAAACATTTTAAGTTACATGCATTTGCAAATGCTAAAATAAGTAAAATGCAGTCCAATCAAAACTTGTCACTTACACCTGCTACTCAAACATGTTGATCATTTTCCAAGTGTAACTGAGTGCACACCCTCTCCAAAGAATACACTTACTACAGTTAGAGCTCCACACTGTGGAAAATAATTGTGGGAAATAACTGTGATCAACAGATGCAATTAGCACAAATAACAGCAATCAGGTTGTGAACAGTCTACTGGTTAGCAATCATTGGCAATATTGCATCATGTATCAGTATGAATAAACGGGTGACACAAAACCACTTTTTTAAATCAAAGACATACATCGGGTATATGTTAGACTGGAAATACTACTAAGACATACAACTGACTTGTGATGATCATCTGAAAGTACCATAATTTCAATATGAACTGATTTCGCATCGATGTTGAAACTAGACATTGGTCTGGAGTGATCTGGATCAATGAAAGTGACTCTAACTTCTGTGAAACATGTGAACTTCTGACTCTGATCTGATTGAAATGATACATACAGGAAATTAACAATCCTCTTGATCACTCCATGTCCTGCTAATGGAACATAACCCTGCTAACAGGATCAGCCACCTGCTGGAGAACAGAAGCCTTTCTGCCTCATGCCGTGCAGAAGACGGGATTAACCGTGATCCGACCAGGCGGCCGGCAGGACTAGCTTGGGTGTAAATATGCTGCACCAGGTTTAAATGCAGATGCCCGACACAAACAGAGGGTGCGGCTCACTAGTAGGCTAACTTGTTTCTACAAGAGCTCAGCCAACAAAGGCCCTTGCATTACATTGAGAGGAGTCAGCAGGAGGGAGACTTTCTGCAGGTTTCATCAGGTTAAACCTGGAAACATGCACAGTTTGCAATAACCTCAGTAAGCAATACTTAAAGCAGGCCCGTCTTTAAAGGAATACTCTGGGTCATCATTTTTACAAGACTTGAGCACATTTCGTAAGGGTAAGTTAACCGGTTCATGAAAACAAACAGAAAATCAAACCTGTCTTGGTACCAGGTACCACAAAACTGTCAAAGGTCTTGTGGAGTCCCTGAGGGTTCAGGGCTGCACAGGGAAAACCTACAATATTTAGGCAGGTGGTTTTAAATGTTATGGCTAAGAAATGTATGTGTTAGAAATGAAGATTAGACTGAAGCAGTGATATTTCTTTAAACCACTTAAGAGGGAGGGAGTGGGTGTTTATCTTAAGACTAACCTTAACAACATCTGAGTTATGGCTTTTCAAACATGCATACAGAGACAAATTTATGACACTAGCACCAAAGACCTTTTTTGAAAATGAGTGAGCTCAAAAATTACTGAGGCAATAACCTCTATGCTTAGTTTAAACTTCTCCCACTATTTAAAAAAGAAAGAGAGAGCACAGGCTGTTGCTGAGAGCTCTGTTCAATCCATCATCAAGACACTTGGACAGGGACAACAGTGACCAAGTGGCTGACTGACTGAAAACTGGAGACATACAGATGGAGAAAGTGACTCAGTTTTGTCTCCTTCCCACTCCCCATTCTTCTCCCTCTTCCTCCTCTATTCTGGAACTATTTTTAGTTGGATGTACAGAATACCCAGCAGGCGAATATAAATATCTGTTTGACTGGCGGCATCTCAGCGGACGTATGAGGAGGGTCAATGGCAGGGGTAGACGTCAAAGTTCAGCTTTCCCTCAAGAGACTGGGATCCCCTGACACACAAATCAGTGTGTATCAGCAAAGCTGCCAGACAAACACCATTCGCGCACACACTGATAAGGCAAGAGTTCAAAACATAGCAAACTAACCATGGAAGAAAGAGGAGAGACAGGAAGGGATGACAAAATGGGAATGGCACACATCAGGAAACGGTGTGTAAATAAGCAACGAAAGGCCAAATACATTAGAGAAGTCCTTGGATAAACTCTCGCAAGAAAAATAAACAAGCTGAATCCTCACTCTGAATGAAACAAACAAGGCAACTAATAGAAGTGTAAATGCTGCACATCGGCATGACCATCAACTAATTGTCAGACACAGGGATGAACTGCAGACAGATAAGGGCTTTCTTCCCTTCCATCAGTGCTTGGTTAGCTATAAAAATGCAAGCCCCCCACACAATGAGTTCATTGTCTGTGGAAGGACGAGCGGAAAGGGAAACCATCTCCTATTTTCCCCCTCATTACAAGACAGCAATGGCACCATATTTCAGCCCATGCAGAATGACACTCTGACAGATTCTGCTTTAGGAGTGTTGCAGATTAGCTGATAAATGAATAGTTAACACATTATTTTATGTCACTAAAATGTTCCATGATAAAGAAAATCTACATCTAGTAGTATTTAAATGTATTTGTTTTCAGAAACATGTCATTTATTATTATTCGTCCATTGGCAACTGAACTTAAATAACTTCTCTGTTAAACACATTTTTATGTTGATAATGTATCGTGTCAGGTTGCAGTTACACATTATTGTAAAGTTTATGCATTGTTGCACCATCAGATGGTCAAGTTGATTTTATTATGAAAGTTTAAATCACATTTGCACTTCAACACTGACTGATGGGGTTATAAAGGAGGGCTGACTTGATTCTGTTTCATTTCTTGCAGCTCAGTGTTTGACAAAAACACTTGTACCCAGTTTTTGATCCTGATCCATTATTTTTGTAGATTTTTCCTGCTTGAAGTGTTTGGAGAAAATGTCTTAAGCTGTCCTGTTATATTTAGCCCATATCGGCCGCCCGGGAGCTTTACTTTGTGAGAAAGCGGCTACATGAACCCTTTAAAAATAAACAGACTGGGATGCGACAGGCTTTAATGACAACTCTTTACTCCGCAGGAATGCCTCTGGAATGCCGATCAGATTCAACATTCTTACTAGGTACATTCTCGGGACACTTCAGCAGCTGATTGCCAAACACGCCATGCAAAAGACACTGCGTTTCATAAGATCTTCTAAGTCTGGCGCACAAAGGTGAGTAATGTGCTCAGACCAGAAGTAACAGAAGCTCTGCGTAGTCTTGTCTGCAGCACCATAAAACAGCCAGGGTGTCATCTTACCCTCCTGAACCCGGGGCAAGTTAGACTGATCCACCTCCAGCTCCGCCATGGCTCCTCATGGCCCCAGCAAAACAAAGCCAAGGCTGACCGTCCGGTGGGCCTCGATCAAGGCTGGACTCTCAAGAGCGATCAAGGAAAATCTCTAAAGATGAAGCGAGAAGAGAGAATTCACAAGTCCTAATGAAGCAGTGCAATATTGACAAACACATCAGAATATTGGTTTGAACTGGAATAAAATGTTAAGTTACTTTATTACACATTAAAAAAGCATATACAATTATAACCTAAATACATATTAAAAAAGATGGTTTTTTGGGTTACACTTTATTGGGATCGACCTCTGTAGATTATTAGACACTTTTACAGTTAAACCTTCCGCAGAAGCCGAGAAGAGCCACGGATTTCGGTTTGTGTGTAGATTTAATGGACCTATTTTCGACTTATTTGGAGCAGGAAGCACCGCGGTGGAGCAGCGGAGACCATCCAGAGCGCGGTTTATTTTTACTGATATAAGATGTTGTTGATATTTATAGCCCCAGGAAAAAAGAAAGCCTTAAACACTGTTAAACAGGGAGTTTACGCAGCAGTTTAGTGAGGGCATGGGGTTTTCAGAGTCAGTGATCAGTACTGATGGTCTCGGTCTCCACCAAAACAATCAGGATTATGGTGTTTGCAACTTCAAAAACCCACCAAATGTCATGACTTTTATTATTGTTTTAATACAGATCATTCAGATCATTTTTAACTGAGAATGAAGAGCCTGCAGGGCCACAAAACTACAAACAGCATGTTTTCAGCTGATTCTACTCTCTTCTCTCCATCCAGCTCCACAGAACGGACTCTGTTCTGAGTCAAACAGGAAGTTGGGGAGTGTTTCAATAATCAGAGATGCCCATTTATCGCGATCAGGATCAATATCCCAGTTTCCCAGCCTTTCTCCAGCTTTGAGGAAAAGGCTAAAAGCAGGAAAACAACGTTTGCGGCCTGAAAACGAAGCTACAGGAGAAAGGGTTTGGGTTTAAGGTGAAAATACCGAAGACAGACGCAGTTAAAGAGAGTCAGGAGTGAAGAGGACACCATTCCGCACAAAAAACCTTCTTCATCAGGGATTAATGTCTGTGTTCAGGTTCCCCTCAGAAGAGCTACAGGAATACAGACCCCGACCTACCTGCGGAGGACTCTCCGAGTGAAGTGCCGGAGAGCGGAATTAGTGGGTTTGAGGGGCTGGAGGTCTCCTCACCGCCTGGAAGTGATCCTTAAAGCGTCTGAGTGCAGAAGTGATGAAGTCCAGGCACCGACTGAAACCCGGTTCAGCTCCGCGGCTCGGTGGAAACTCTTCCCTGTCGTGTTGTTTTTTGTCAATGAAAGCAGGCTGCCGGGGGGACGGATGGAAAGCCCGCGCGGACAAACTTCGCCTGCGGAACGACGCAGCCTGGAGGATTTTACCTGCTTTGACTCCTGAAATTCATATTCCTGAAGAATAAACTGATTTTACAAATCTGACCATGGTTTATATACTTTGTTCCTGGTAAGAGCTCTTATAAAAGCCACTGAAAACACACTCCACAGGTCTTAAACTAAGATCACATCAGGCCAAAACTGGAAATACACGCTTGAAACCAGGTCCGCGGAGTGAACAATCCAGTACGGGATTTCGTTCCAACTGCCAGGGTTACCTGACGAACCCAGTCCAGCGGCCGGGCGGCGGGGCGGCTGGAACAAAGACCTGGCGTGGATTATTAACCCCCTGGATCTGCACCTCCTCCTCTGTATTAAAGGTTCATTTAGCACACAAACTTTTGAACTTCTAAAACTAAGGTGTGCTTACACCTTTCCCCAGCAATATCAGAAACGTTTGGCAAACTTTTGCTGTTACAGTTGTTCCGTCATCATTTTCTGCCATCTACTGGTGATGAGAAAGTGGCAACGTGTTACTGGGAGCACTGCTCAGCACCCAGTGAACCACGAAGAAATTCTTTCTCTGCTTTTAACCCATACAGCAGGGAGAAGCCATACATCCGGGGAGCAGTGTTGGGGACAGTACCTTGCTCCAGGGCAACCCACTGACCTGGGGATTGAACCCACATCTGTCTGATCCTGGGGCCCAGTCCCCACTGCGGCCCTTGTGGCATCATGGAAAACAGATGTGCACATGAAATAGACGTCAGTTTGATATATTTTGCAATTTTGTCATATAACTACTCGAAAGAAGACTTCCCATTCTTCCTGGTAAACATAAACACACATTAAAGGACTTTTAATGAGCATATGCTTCCTGGAATGGTGAAAAAAACCCAAAGAAGTTTAATGCAGAACAAACTGTAAATAAGATTCTGAGTCAAAAGGTAAGGTGTTATTTGAACCTCTCAAGTCCTCAGTTTATCTCTTCATCCATCACGCCTTGCAAATGTTACATTTGCATTGCTCCGGCTCTGCTGGTCAGTGATAGACAAATGACAGCGAAAGCAAAGAATTGGATGTCGCCTCATTTATCCTACAGCCTCCTCCAGACCCATGTCCTTATATGTGCCCTCATCTTAGTCGTCACTTATTATTGCATGAATACAAATAAACAAATTTTATTGTGGACAACGTTTGACATAGTAACAGGGTCCACATGGCAAAATAGTGTTCTTGCAATTAATAATAAACTGCCAAGCAAATGTCAAATGGTCTTGCCACTATTTTTTATTAGATAATAATATTCTTGGTAATCACAAATGACATCCAGTAACCTATGATACATACGAAGATATACTCAGGATATATATAGAAATGAAATGAAATATCTTTCTAACTACTGTACAGTACTCCATTGTCAGGTACAAATAGATAGGTAGGTCATTGGCTGACTACAGTAACTTATTTTAATAAGGATTGATGACGGGACTTTTGGACACCTGTGTCCCTCAATTTATGCGCCTAATAAAAAGAAAATCAATCAGTAATAAACTACAGTGTCAAGCCTAATACATAAACACACCCTGTTGTCTCTTTATTGACCTGTTCATTCACACATATCCATCGTCCACCTGGTTTAAAATGCAAAAGGATTCATAAAACATTGCTGATGCATTTAAACTGTGATTCATTCGGCTTTCGCTTTTGAAAGCTTTTTTTTTTTGGAAGGGTTTATATAAACTCAGATCCTGTTTCATGTGCAACACTTCCACCGCATTTGCTCCTCAAAGTGAATCGGTACAGATTTGTTGAGGCTGCATTGCTGGGAAGATGATCTGTAGCTGGCTTCTTTCTTGGACTCTCCTGCTCTCCATTGGTCCACTGCTGGCACATCCGGTTTCAGACTCAGCAGACATGCCTTACTCTGGCCCTGGTAAGTGAAAGAGATATGCATATAAATTGTGTGTATACTGTGTGTTGATCTTATTAACAAAACAAATCTGTCTTAATTGTGGCAAAAAAAACAGTGGCAGCAGAGGCCTAGTGTTTAGGGAGCAGACCCCAACATTTTACATTTATGGCATTTAGCTGAGCCTCTTTATCCAGAGTGACTTACATTTCTGGGGCAGTGGTGGCCTAGAGGTTAGGGCGTTAGCCACATGATCGGAGGATCGGGGGTTCGAACCCCTTCCCAATAGGTTGCCCTGAGGTACCCTTGAGCAAGGTGCCGTCCCCGTCCTGCTCCTACCTGTCCAGGGTGCGTCCCCCATCCTCGCCCTGTGTGCGCTGGGTTGGACGCCAGCACTCCCCCGCGACCCCGCATCCATAATGGATGGGCTTACATTTCTTAATTACAGTCTCTCTGGAGGGTCTAGATCAGGAACCCAATGGGGGTTCCTGATTTGAACCTGTAGTCTCTTGGTCTGTAGACTAATAGTATCCTACCACTAGACCACCACCACCCTGGGGAGGGCATAGGTCTGAGTCCCAGACCGGCAGTACCCTGATGTACCCTTGACCAAGGTATTGTCCCCATCACTGTTCCACGTGTGATGGATATGGCTTACCCTGCTGCATGGAGTTTATGGGTTAAACGGGAATGCATTTTATTGTGGTTCACTGTGTGAAGGAAACCCTCACTCAGTAAGGGTTGTTAATGATGTCATTGCTTGGATTAAGCACTGGGATCAAGGAAAACAATGAGCATAGCGGTGTATCTTCAGTGCCACTGCCACATTGCCACAACGCCACATTGTTTTAGTGGACTATAATGAGGTCTCAAATAAAAAGCTATACAAACTGGACTTGGAAGATCAAATGGGAAAAAAGATTTTGACAGTAATAGGATTGTTTCTTGTGTTTTGAGAATCAGTGGAAGAGGCTGGAGCAGAGGAATTGTCTGTCTCGGATGTGAGCAGCCTCCTCCAGAGGGCGGCAACCCTGGGTTACTCCCCACTTCTCTCCAGAGAGGGTGAGATTGTTAACATTGGATATTCTCCTTTTCTTAATAACTTACTGAAGCCACATTTAGAGCCTATATGTTGGCTTGTTAATCATACTGTTTGATTAATTGACATTTGGTCATAAAATAACCAAAGCTTTTCTTTTATAAGGTCTCAAAGTAACAGGACTACTACCTAAAGGAGCTCCAAAAGAGGTGAGATTGAGTCGAGTCACTTTATCTACATAGTATTTCCACTTTTGGCAAATGGATACAGTACCATTATTTTTTACATGAATAAAAAAACATAAAAGCAGGACTAAGAGAAAACACACACAAACACACACACACACACACACACACACACACACACACACACACACACACACACACAAACACACACATACATATGCACACACATTTTTATGTGTATGGCACTATACAAGGTCAACCTAAAGATCTAGTAAGTTCCTAAATTATTAGCATAGTGTGGATGTATAGTTCTGGGAAAAAAATCTTACATTTTTGTTTTATTTGTGACTGATTTGTCTTAATGCTTGTGTAGAAATTTAGATTCATATCTTTTTTTTTTTGGCTCTTTATTTCTTATTGTTTTTGTGTAGCTGCCTCATGTCAGCTGCTTTAAAGCTGTGTACAGATCTTTTCAAGTGTTTAGAAATGCTCCCTTTCATGTAGAATTTGAATTTCTTTTAAATAATCTTAACATGAGTGCTTTTAATGTGTTCAAAAGACATAATGATAACTTCAAAGTGGAGTGTACATGCACTTGAAGTGCAGTAAATAAGATAAGGTCCCCGTATTGTCACTATGCAAATACAATGAGATATTGTTCAGAGTGAACCTTTACATACCTTACGATAAAATAAAGATAAATAAGAAAGTATAAAAAAATTAAAAACAGAAATATGTAAAGATGTATAAAAGATGTATAAAACAGTAAACATTAAGCTATGAGCAGAGATTACAACATACGATTCTAAATGTGCACAGGGAGCGAAAGGTGCCAGAGCTCAGTGCACATGGATTTGAAGTGATAAGTAAACAGTTGATAAGTTAAACAGTGAATAGATTAACAGTGAATATATAACCAGCAGAGTGTATTACAGTGTCTGGAGTACAGAGTATCTACAGAATAGAAAGTATGGATAATTTTGCAAACTCAGACTTGTACAGAACAGATTATTGGATCTAAAATAACAAAATAAATCTTTGTGAGCAGTGCTGAGATATAGCATTATTCCACATGAATAGAAGAGATTAAATTATGGTCACATTGTGAGGGTCCCATCACCTGCACTGTTTACAGTGGGACTTCCAGTCTGTGAGTGTATAATTCAGTGGAGAATAAATTTGAGTACGTAGTCTTGGAGCTGGCCATTGACGAGTGGTTGAAGGATGGCTAGCATTATTTATGTATCCTATGGCCTATAGTCTCTAACTGGCTGTTGAATATTCCTCATTTGTGTGATTTTATTGGTAAATATTAAAATCAATCCCTTTCTCCAGGTTTTGCTGGAGAATCCAGGCCGTGTTACCTCTCTCGGTCACCTACTTGCCCTTAAGCGACCATACAGAAAGAGGGCCAATGGAGCAGACTGCTTCTGGAAGTACTGCGTTTAACATCAGCCCAGAAAATAACACACAGGACTGAGATACAGGGCTTGATTACAGACTCAGCCTCATACATCAGTACGTACGAACAGACACTCGCCCCATACAAATCACTCATAGATTTTACACTCTTTCACTTAATAAAAAACATATGTGTTTAACTGTGAACAGACAGAGAACCCACTTGAGTTTACTGATGTGAGGAACATTTTTGCACGCTTGCAGTTCTGTGCTAAGCTTGTTGAAACTTTTCCAACTGATACTGGTTACTGGTAACTCTTTTTAGGTATGGCTATAATGTGAATTTTGTTGACCACCAATAAAATGTCAAATTTAGAAAATGTGTAAGCGTTCTTTCTTTTTCTGGCACAGAACAAAGCAAAAGATTACACGAGATCAAAAACAGCAGCTGTCATTTTCTCTGCTCTTTATTTTTATTTTATGTCGAAGGAAAATGCAGAAATGAATGACCGCTTGTTACATTTTCTTAATTACAAACTCAAATGTGATGGATGGATTTAGGACTGACTGATCCGGAGAGAAAATTGACTTTTACTGGTATATTGCATTTAAATTTTAATTGTAATGTTTTCTCCCAACCAGACCCTTTTTAGCCAGAAAGTAATTTTTTCAGAGTTTAGGCTTGACTCCAGAATGTATTTAGTCAAATTCCCAGGTTACATGCTCTACATTAATGGATTTGATTATTATTAACCTCCATCCACTCCATTAGAAGGTGTCAGTATGATTGTATGCAACTGAAGCTCTTGCTATTTGAATCAAATTTTTTTTCAAATTATGACTTAATTTGACTATTTTCTGATGATGAAACATTGACTAATAGTAATGGAAAGCAATGCCATTTTACATGCACTCTAGTAAGCTTTTCAAATTTTACATAGGTAGTTTGACCTCTTTCTTTTCAGCTTCTTCTCCTGAGCTGTTTTCTGCTACTTCTACTTTAAATGAACTCTCACAGTCACTTTTCAGCTGTGGAGTCGGGCCATCTGCTCTGCTGGATAGGAAACGCGTGATGCCAGGAGGAAAAACCAAGAGACAAACGGTCAGAACAAGTCAAACTAAGCCTATTTTCAGTTGTATGCAAGTGTATGAGCTCCCCTGATTAAATGGTCAAATAAATGCACATCCTCTACAAACGTAACACTTACAATTGGTTGAACTGGACATATTTCAGGAAAATGTAACTAAAATGCGGCCTATATTTTATTTTAACATATAACTTTCAATTTGTTAACCTTAAATCATGCTTTAATCGAACTTATGCACAACAATTTGTGGAGATTAATTATTTTTCCTCTTGAGGATCTACACATACATTAGTATTTGACCAACTGGGGACAGAAAAGGAGAAATAATTTAATAGATTTGGTAGATACTTTTCACAGTAACCATAAAATTGAAAATATTTTCTGTTGTAAAGAGATATTTAGGAAAGAATCCAAGGATGTCATGGTCAAGCGCAAGATGGTTAGTTAAAGGAAGCATCATGCTTTAGTGACTGTAAGAACACGCACCTGCTCTTTATCCTGGACATCACTGGCCTGTAGATGGACACTCCCAGTCGTGGCAGGTCCCTCTTCTCCATAGACTCTTGCCACAGCTCTTCTGCAGAGTCTTGCACTCTTGTATCTTCTGCAGGCTACCTGTTGGCACGAGACATCAACCTAATCATCTCCAGCCACTGCTTACAAAAAAAAAATGGTACACTCACATTAGGATTTTGTAATGCTGCTGATTTTTTATTGCCGTATGAGGCAGGAGAATCACAGCCGTTATCAGAAAGGAATGCAAAATTCAAACTGTTTCTGGGATGTAAAAATAATTATTTGAAATGAATTGCTTCAAAAGCCTGACAATTATGTAATATTTCAGGCTTTCTAGAAGGATGGGAGATGAGATACAGTGTCGTACATCTGCAGACTCCATCGTCGCCTGTGACAGGACGGAAAGTTTTGGTCTGACGGTGATATATTGATGTGGAAAGTGATTCTACCTCTGTTTTAGTCACAATGAGTCACCCTCCCTGTGGGTTTCATTTCATTCTTTTTTTTCATTCATTCGTTTTGCCCAAGCCCGCCTTTTGAGTTTCAGTATTTTATTTTAGACCAAAAGTGGAAGAATAGTGTTGGACAAATAGTTAAAAATGCAAACACACTTCAGCTGGATGTATTAAAAAGATCCACAGAAGCTTCCCTGAGAACTCAACACTTTCTCTAGACTTCTTTTTGCAGGAATAATTTGACTTGAGCAATAAGTAACAATGTTTTTACACAATTATGGGCACAAATAGGTGTTAACCTTCTAACAACATATAATATAACGACACATGTTCACTGCAATCTGCACAACAATCTGTATCTACATTTCTTTTTTGTTTTCTAACAGTGCTGCTGCTCTTTATTGTTTTCAGTGGTTTTTGTGACTTTTTTTCCAATCAGTATTTATTCAGATAAAGCAAACTTTGGGATGGGTCAAAGATAAAACATGGAACATTATGGAAAAATAATACAAGGGCAACCAAAATTCAAAAACAGGTAAAAAATGATTACACAATTAAACAGGATACATATGTCCCATCGTGTTTAAACATAATTGTAAATCTAAGTGATCAGGTCAGTCATGGTCATGTTTGAGGATGAGAGAGATTATAATTACTTCCAAACTAACAAAAAAACAAAGAGACAAAATATTCACCAGCAATCAAACATACGGGGCTGGTATACTTGTTTCTTCTTGCACCTCTGAAAATAGATGCCTGTTCAGTTTCCAGGACTCAATGTAACAGCAAAACATGATATAACACATCTCTACTTTTACCTTGAAGCTTCCAGCGGATGGTCAGCCAGTGTACGAAGCAGTGCTCTGTGGTCATTCTGAGACATCCACATGAACAGCTGCTTTATAGACAATGCGATAAAGACATGTCCTGCTCGAGTAGCCCAGACCAATCCTTATGTCCACTGCAGTACTGTAAAGGTCCAGGGGGCTCTTACCTGCTCCATAAACTCTGTGATGGAGTGTGATTCACCCCATGAAATATCCCCAAGTCCAGTCTACTCTGTTAATCTATAGAGCATCTGCAATGAAAACAAAAATGCACACTCAGCACACAAACATAGAAAGACTTTAAAATAAGCATCACTGAGGTCATGGGCTTTATATCAGCCTGAAAGCTCAGTTAGACCATAAAACATTAAAATTAATTCAGTAAAAATAAAATTTACCAAACTTTTTATAAAGGGTGGATTTACAGAATGATTTAAATGAGCTGATTGGTCATGAAATGTTTAACTTCTTAAGGCTGGCTTTTTAGTTTTGCACCCAAACGACAATGCCGATCTTCTTGTTCTTCATCTTTCAGCTGCTGCCTTTTAAGGGTCGCCACAGCAGATGACCGGTCCTCTTCACCTTCCTCTTTCATCCAACTGTCTGCATGCCTTCTTTCACCACATCCATTAACCTACTCTTTGGGCTTCCTCTTTCCTGGCAAATCCATCTTCATCATCATTCTCACGACATACTCGTATCTCTTTACACGTTAAAACCAACCTAATGTTGCTCCTCGAAATGTGTCTCGAAATCTTCTGACCTGAGCTGTCCCTCTAAGATACTCATTTCTAATCCTGTCCATGCTCGTTACTCCCAGCGAAACTCTCACCGTCTTTAACTCTGACACCTTTAGCTCTGCTTCCTGTCTTTTCATCAGTGCCACAGTCTCCAACGCGTATAGCATAGCTGGTCTCACTATCGTCCTGTAAACCTTTCCCTTCACTCTTGTTGGTCCCCGTCTATCACAGATTACTCAAGTAGCTCATAAATAATGAAATCTCTGAGCCTACAATGTCTATACAGAATGACTATAATACTGACTATAATGACAATCATGCAACCTCAAGCCTGTGTTTCTGCATTAAAAGAGAGGTTAACAGTACACATCATATGTCTAGAGGGATTATATTCTGATGTAATGTTATTGCTATTATTCATCCATTTTCTGCCGCTTGTCCCAAACGGGGTCGCGCTGGTGTCCAACCCAGCGCACACAGGGCGAGGACGGGGGACGCACCCTGGACAGGTCATCAGCCCATCGCAGGGAGGAGCGGGACGGGGACGGCACCTTGCTCAAGGGTACCTCAGGGCAACCTATTGGGAAGGGTTTCGAACCCCCGATCATGTGGCCAACGCCCTAACCACTAGGCCACCACTGACTATTATTCATATGAATGTTTATTATTTTAGATTTAAAAAAAAAAAAAATTTATTTTTTAGAATAGTTTCAATTTAATTGTGAAGGTCAAAGAAGAAGGACATAAATTCTGTCAAACAGACAAGTTCATTAAATGCATGATGTGTCCAAAGTCAGAGAGTAATTGTGTTATATAATTGCAATACTGACCAAAATAATCAGGATTATTACTATTAACTGAGCAACCATAACTGAGCAGTGCTATGTTCTCACAATGTCACAAAAACCAATACATTTCCATGTCTCTGCCCTTTCACCCTAAATTTAAGCTCCATACATTTATTAAGTTATATGTATCTTTTCACTCCAGACTAGTTTTTAAGGCACACGCAAAGGCATAACAGGAAAACACAGAGAGAAAGAGGAGAGAATCTAATGCTAGTTATACATGCAAAGTGTCACGGGCCCCAGTAGACTGGAATAAAAGCAGGGCTGCTGTTTTACTGGGTTCGGACGTGATGAAAATGTGCAGATCTGTAAATGCTGTAATATAAACAGCTGTCCATAAACTACAATTGCATTTACATTTGCGGCATTTAGCAGACGCTCTTATCCAGAGCGACTTCCAAGTCCTAATTACAGGGATAGTCCCCCTGGAGCAACTCAGAGTTAAGGGTTTTGCTCCGGAACCTAAAGGTGGAAGGGCTAGAGGTGGGATTTGAACCTCCAACCTCTTGATCCATAGGCAATTAACCTACCACTAGACCTCCACCACTCCAAACTAGGCCTGCATAAATTGAATGTCAACTGCAGGTCCTGTCTTAAATGCAATAAAACATGCTGCTTTATTTTGAAGGATAAAGATGGAAATTGCTGATTTATAAAATAATTATAACTGCTTTTGTTATGCAAAACCACATAAATACCACAAGTGGACATTGGGGGGAATATAAAGAAGGAAATGGGCTGTGACATCTACAGTTTGTAATTTATATTGAAAATGTAAGAACTTATCACTGCTGGCAGTCTTCAAAGCATTCTCCATCCATTATCTGCCGCTTGTCCCAAACGGGGTCGCGGGGGAGTGCTGGTGTCCAGCCCAGCGCACACAGGGCGAGGACGGGGGACGCACCCTGGACAGGTCGCCAGCCCATCGCAGGGACTTCAAAGCATTCTTCATGAGGTTTTATTTTTTTGAGTAGTCAAGCATGAAAATGCAGCAGTGCTAATAATGTCCAGCAGGTGGCACTGCCTTGTGCTACAATAAAGTAACAACCATCTGAACACTTGAAAAAAAAAAAAAACAACAACTTAAAAGTGCATTACACCACATTCTTTAGGAAAAACATATACGTACACACATAAGCTTAATTATGGAAATGAATTCTCAAGCGGTCTTTTCTTCATTTTCCCCCTTTTATTATTTTACAGCAGAAAGAATATAAAGCATTCAGAAAACATCTTTCATATTTTAAGGGCAATTCAAAACATTTTGCATGGCTTCAGCAGCTGAGTTCTCTTTTTTTTTTTAACATATCCATCGAGTCAGTGACGGTTTTACATGCACAATTACAAAAATAAAACTTACAAACTAGGGAAAGGGAGAAAGAAAGAAAGCCAATCAATTACAACAGAAATAAATAAAAGAGTTCATCAAAAAAACAAACAAACAAACAAAAAAAACAGCTGAACAAATTGGGGGAAGGGAAGGAAAAGGGGCTACATAACAGGGAAAGACAGAGAGAAAGACAGCTAGAGAGGAGAGAAAAAGAGATCTAACACTAGTTATACATGCAAAGTGTGAAGGGCCCCTGTAGCCTGGAATAAAAGCAGGGCCGCTATTTTTCTGGGTTCTGGAAGTGATGAAAACGTGCAGATCTGTAAAGGTTGTCCTATAAACTGCTGTCCATAAACTAGACCTACTGAACTCTAACCTCGCAATAGCCTACTGGCATTTGCATAAGTTGAATGTCAACTGCATGTGTCCAATTGATTTTTGAAGTATCTCCATTAGGTCTGCAGGTCTCGACTTCTTAAGACAAGTTTATTGCTCTGTGTCCACAAATGGAGAACTTTTGTGGGACGGATATCGGTTCGGTTTTCTCAATGTGCCTTCTTGGGAGAATGGGTGCAGCTAACAGAAGAGGAGGAAAGGTACGCTCAATAATGACGAAAAACGCGACAGAAACAAAAGCTTATCTCAGCTAGATACCTGTGAGCTGAACTTTAGGCCTTGCATAACTTAAACCAGGTTCTTATGGAGGTAATTTGGTATTTGGGGTGAAACAATTACATCTTTTGCCCTGCTTACTGTGTCCATAGTGTTATTACTCCACAAACACCCTGTTTCTCAACCTCAAATTAAAAAGACACAGAATGGGAGCACTACTGTGTTAAAAATCAGGCCATTGCTGTTAGTTACGTTGTACTTTTATTCATACACTATGTCTATCAATGGCAGTGTTTTGGTCTGAAATGTTAGAATATATAGGACTGTAGCTCATCAAGTGCTTTAAGCTTTCTGCTACCAGAGATACCTCTAATGTGGATTAGAAAAACCTGTTCTCCACGTTTGATGGGTTCTTTTCAGGGAAAGTGTCAATGGTACAACAAAAACAGCCCACATGATAAACATGAACAGCATGAAAACAATCAAAATCACAGTAATTTGATCAAGACTGGCTCTGGCTCTTTTTTCCCAGTAAGCAGCAGCTGAATCTCCAGTGACCTGCTCCACTTCCCCCCTCCCCAGTTTTGGCACCCTGAGTAAAAATACAAAAGTGAGGCTAACTCTTCACTACGCAAGAAGATTCACTCAAGAGGTTGCAGTTACCAACTGCCCGTGGGCACGACGGACACTTGTTCAGGCATGGATACAGCACTGTTGTATGCAAGTGGACGTGAAGACATGGAGAGTTTTGACCAGCTGTTGTGACCGAAAGCTAAAGTATGTCACGTGGCGTGAACCTGAACTGACTGTTAATGTGCAACTCAACTAGAAACAGAACCTCGTTTTAGAAACATCTGTGCCACCCCCAGGAAATGTGATGACTGATAGGTGCCCATCGATCGGCTTCGCTGTAGGTCGCTCATCTGCCATTCACTTGGAGGCTCCTACGTCCTTTAAGGTTCTATGAGCTACTAATCCAACGCTGCTTTACAGAACATTATTTCTTCAACAAGTCTACCTGACTACCGAATCTATTATAAATAAGCATGCTTTGGGTGCTGTTTAATCACCCGGTTATCTATGTTTCCCATGCAAGCATAATACGACCTTCTCATGTTGCCATAGCAGTGCAATAGCTGACAACCTAAACTGCTTCTGGAATGGACGGATGAATGCAAGGCAACAACTGCAGGACTGGAGATGAACTAGTCCTTATTGTATCGACTGGCAGTTCCAATAGGCTTTAGATAATCAAACAGAGCATTCTTGTATGTAGGGTACAAAAGCATATGGTAACATAAAATAACCTTAACATGGAGGAGAATGGAGATAATTGTACATTACCCAAGTCGCCATTCATTTCTAAGGTCAGCTTGTTCATTTTTTTACATTGCATGCTGACTGAAATTTGCTGCAGTTAAAATATAATTAGGCACTTCCCACACGAACGCTCTAAACACACCATGTACATGTACATCTCCAGTGAATGTTTAAAACAACAAACTTTGACTGAATAGTGTTGAAAAGCAACATTTCAACACCAAACTGAAATAAAAAAGGCAACAAACAGTTCCTTCATTTAAAATGAACTATTTGTGTTGCATTACTCTATATACGTTCTCTTTTTTCTGCTGAGACTGCCATGCCCTAAGTTGGACAGCTCCTTAAACACTTCCTGAACACGTGACAAAAGCTACTTCGAGTGCCTAAATGTGCAAACTTCTGGTTCAAAGCCAAAGTTCAACGTTGGTCAAACCTTCAGACCTCGGGGTGGCTCTCAGAATCCTGTGATGCTGTCACTTTTAGCACCAAAGTGTCCTATAATGCTCCAAAGGCATCACCTTTCATTCAGTGTTGCATTTGAAGAGGGAGCATAGATTAGATCATAACCAGACAGCAGCATTATAGTGATAGCATTTTCATGGGAGAATAAATGGTTCATTTGTACCTAATATGCTCATTTCATACATAGACAGTTGAAAGCAATCGACATAAAAACAACAATGGAAAAAAAAAACAACTTAATTATTACAATATGAGACAATGAAAAGGGCTATGTGGGAGACTAAAAGGCTACTCTACCCTCTGTGGCACTTTCTGTGTTCACTGGTCAGTGGAAGATGAGATCTGATGAGAGAGGTGACGTTAATCCTACTGTTGTGAATGATTACTTGTTCAGCAAAGACAAACATAATTTTTCTCATTAAGCAGTAGCATTCACATAACTTGGCACCAATGGCAAAAAAGACTCTTGGTAGCCCGATAAAACAAACAGATGTAAACATAACCTTTTTGTGTAATGATAATGCTGTTTTCTACTTCCTCATAAGTACTGTATTTTTCATATTTGCAGTAAGGTCATGCTTCAGCAAAATGTTCTCAAGAACATTCAAAGTAAAATAAAATACTCTTATAGTGAAATAGTTTTACAGAGCATAGCCACTAATGCTTTTTTTAAATCTTTTTTTCTGTATCTTTGATTTTCATGCACATAGCTCATCTTTATCCCAGGTATTTACAATATATACAAAACAATACAACCATACTTATTAGGCATTCAAACAAAACTATACAAATATTCAGATTTCAACTCTGACCTGTTTTGACCCCTTATAATGAATAAAATAATATATTTCTAAAATACAATCCCGTTCAGATAAATGTTTTGCTTCACATACTATACCGGCGACCCTCTTTATGTACAGAAACCACTCAATTGTCAAAAATATGGATTTGTCTAACCCCTGCTATAGGGCTAGCTTAGGGACCCTTCAGAGAATCTCTAAGATATCAAGGCAATGTATGTGATCTTCCCTTCAGCAGACTAAAGAGCCTATGAAGTTTGTTTTAACAGAACAAGAGCAGAATTAATGACTTATACAAGAGTAACCAAAATGAGGCAATTTTTTTCCCTCCAAAAAACATTTACACAAGGTGACTAAAAACTCGATTCAGCCAAAAGCAACAGCGTTTAGTGCCTCCATAACTTTGATGGCGAACAAATCAAAAGACACAGACCTAATATTTTGCCTAGAGGCATCTCTGCTTTCATACTCACACTGATTTTGCTCATTAAAATCGGCCTACAATCAGACAGGGCAGAGTCAGGTTTGACACTCGACACTGAAACTATTCAAGCAGGTCACGACAGTTTAAAAAACTACATCAGTTCAAACAAATAGTCATTCTTTTTCAATTGGATCTCAACCTCAAGACCAAAATGGGACCCATGTGCTCTCACATCTTCTACATTCATAGGCTGTCCCATCTTTTCAGCAATATGATGGGGTGAAACTGTGTGGAACAGAATTAAGGGACTATTTTTCTCAAATCTGTATGCTTATGGACTAAAGAATGTGCAAAAATGAAACAAATCAATTACCTTTTTTAAACAATGTTGCTCACCAAATTTTTTTTACTTGTTTACACAATGAAATACAATTTGAGTCAGGTCCTGCCAGGTTTCTGTATAGATTCCATATTTTTCCACGGCCTTTCCAAAAATCTTCATCTTCCATCCTTGATTCCTCAGAATTTCAGTCCTTTCTTCCCAGCAAAAACGCTTTGATGCGCGCAAAAGAAACCAAACAAATCCATGAAAAAGTGCAAAAAAATGCCACGAAGCAAATGCTCTTCCTCCGATAAATTGGCTCTTTCCCCCATAAAACAAATACAGAAGGAAGAAAGAGATATGAAAAAAAGAAATGCTGTTGTATATTAGCAGGAGTCAGTAGTACTGTATAGTTAAGAGTTGCAGTCTTCCCGCTGAATTCTTTTTTTTTTTTTCCTTGTAAAACGTCTAGTTGAAAAAGAAAAACACGAAAAAGTCTGGAGAGTGATGTCACATTGTGAGGGGGCTCTTCTGGATACTCTCATGTTCCTTGGCCTTTCTCAATTCGTTCACTCTGTAAAACAACACGCATGGGTTAACATGTACAGTGGATGATGGGCATTTCTCTCATCACAAAACAAGATGGTGAGATGTTTGTGCATCCAGCCCAACACTCCCACTGTTTATGAACAGTTCATAGGATTGTTATAATTAACATATTAATATTCTGTTAACTACAAAAACCTTTCACTTCAGCTGACGTAAACCTACGGAAAAATCTGGAAAGGCTTATTCCTTATTGACAGACTGCTCTGATGACAGTTCATCTCATCAAGTATCAAGTAACTGACTCTTGCTGGAAAAAAAGCATTAATAAATGTCTATATAGGTCATTTCAGTAGCTTATTTGCTATCATATAGGTTCATAAATGCTGTCCTTCAGTAAAGTGTTACCATTTTTCAATATGGGGGTACTGAGTAGGTCAATTGATTAGATCAGGAACTATTTACTATATATAAGAACACTTTTCCTATATAAGAAATTTTGTTGATTGCACTTACCAAACAAAAAAAGTCAAATTAGTGATGGTTTTCCTTTTTCAAATCAAAATGTATTGTATAGTGATGTATAAACCATTATATTCTTTATCGTTAGACCCCTACCAGACTGTTAACGAGGCAGTGCTGGGTCTCTAAATATAAATGAGTTAAATCCTTTGAATTAGTTGCAAATATGGGCATTGTGAGAAAATAATTGAAAACGTATTACTTTACTGTAGGATGTTGCTTTTAGTATTATACAGTCATGTATACAGAAGGGTTTTTTTTTTATAATAAAGTATTTTTGTGTCCAAAATGAATCTTTCTTTAGGCATTAAGTCACTCTTTCTTTTAGAAATTAAGCTCAACAATTCAGACCATCTTGGAACTTGTCCCATTTTCTTCCCAGCTTCACCTTGCAAGTTTCATCCCTAACTTGATATATAGGACAACAGCTTAAAATAGTTTCATTGGATTCATAAGTTCAAACGGGAAACATCAAAGTCCTCTTTTCCTCCCTTCATTCACAGATAGATAAAGCTGTCCTGCTCAGGCTGGAACTGATAGTGCTCTGGGAAGTCAATTCCCATCCTATTATGTATATTCCTCAAATGAAGTATATCATTTATGGCACAAAAAGAGAATTCTTGTGGATCTTGACAATAGGCAGGCAAACTTTCCCAACATAGAAACCATGAGAGAGCGTTAGTTCCTACTGGAGCATTCAGTCATAGCATACATTTTTCAGAATTCTCTCATAACCATATACATTATCAAAAGACGGTCAGCTGGTCATTCAGTATGTCCCTCTGTAACGGCACATCATTCTCAACATGCCTGTAGGTAGGAGAGCAAGGCCTGTTGTCATCCCAGTCATGCAACACAGTTATCACTGTACAACCTCTCTCTTTTCATTAGGGCTGTCACAAGAAATGAATCCAACTCAAATGTACCTTCTTGATGAATCAGTTATGATTTGTTTGTTTTTTGAATGATTGGTATTCATATATCCATCTCTTACACCCATTTGCACACATGCTTTTTTTGCCATAAAAATAAAAATCTTCTGTTAGGTTGGCTAACATGCACCCAATTTGACAGTCATCATTCTGGGTAATGGGGGAGAGGGAGCACGATTCATACCCACCCAAGGAGAGCATGGGCAAATGTGCTTGATTGGACTCCTGGCCATGGATGGAATTACTCAGGAGCCCCTGATCTGTGAATCTATCCATGAGTTGAAGACAGTTACTAATTTAATGAACAGTGACAGCCCTATTCACACTATTTCCCCACAGCACAACAAAAAAAGTATGCAGTCATTTTCAAAGGAGAAGAAAGGGTTGTTTGTTTAGTGTGACGGTGTCACTGTGGTTAGTTTATGGCAAGTTGCCGTTCTCTTTTCTCATTTTGAGCCTTGCAGTCCATCTGTGCTTCCAGTCGGCAGCTGTCATGCAAGCAGGCATCAAGCAACAGTGATGGAGGGGAGAGGGACAGAGAAACAGAAAGAGAAAAAGAGAGAGAGAGAGAGAGAGAGAGAGAGAGAGAGAGACAGACAGACAGAGAGAAATAGAGAGGGAGAGAAAGAGTACCAGAGAGAGAGAAAGCAAGAACGAGACTCAAGGGGAATCAAGGGGAGAATGGAGAGAGGAAGGTGTCAGGTGAATGATCACAGAGGGAAGGGGAGAAAGAAGGAAGTAGACAAAAGAGTGAAACGAACTGAGTTGCTGAGGCTGCACTCACCCGCTTGAACAGTCTATGGTCCATCAAGGGGCTTCGCATTAACAGCAAAACAACACCAGATAGCTATTAGCATACAATGTGCAGTTTGGGGGAGAGGGGGTGAGGGAAGGAGCCAAACGGAGGTCAAAAATTGAGGATGAAGTCTAACCTTTACTCAACACCTTCATAACAAGCTAAGACAGATTTAAAGAAGCGTCTCAACATCTGTACCATTCTGCCAATTAGCACAGACAAGGTCTTCTCTTTGCCCAATGGAGTTCATTGCAGAAACAAAACCCAGCGAATGATTGTCTTTGGTAACTGACAGCGTGATACAGTCCAGCCGAGAGTTTGTAAAAGCTCCGTAAATGCCCTATGAAACTACAATGTCCCAAATCTCTAAAGGTAGCAGTGGACATGAATACATTGCAAATGAATATAAACAGCAAAACATGCGGTTAGTTTGTTAGTTTACTTCATCTTGTTGTGCCAGCAGTTCGGGTGGCGAGTCAGTCTTGCTGTTTTTGACACTTTGAGGACAATCGGGATAAATACTTCAGTGTGTGTGTGTTTGTGAGAAACAAAGAATGAGAGAGAGAGAGAAAGAGAGAGAGAGATAGAGAGAGAGAGAGAGAGGGGGAGAGAAAGAACGGTACAGAATACAGGCTGCTCTCACAAGGGGGAAGTGAAGAAGAGGAAGATTACCTGTGACGACAGCGGCGGAGGAACCGCATGATCTTGCGGGCGGCCTGGTCCTGTCTCTTAGTGAGCAAACTACTTCTGAAACAAAATCAAACAGCAACACTTTGTGATTGAGGAGTTCAGAGTTGGGGGCAGGACAAATACTAACTTTTATTGAATAGACAGCTGTTTTCTGTTATGCGGGTAAATGTGTTGCAATAGTGTAGGCTACCTGAGTTTGTGCTGAACCAGGGCAGAGGCGGGGCTGCGTCTGTGGGGCCGGATCCTACGAAACTCTCTGTAGCTGCGGTAGTATTGCTGGATCAGCATGGCCGCCCGCCGACTCTGCTGGAACTTCTTCTGTTCGTGATAACTCCGGAACTTACTCTGGATAAGGATGGCGGCCTGCGTCATCTTCTTATAAAGTGCATACTGCCACAGAACAGAAGGACTTTAAGGTCAGGGGCTAGGGCAAGATGATTTTTCAAACAAAACAGACACAAAAGCACTGATTTCAAGGAGGGGCGTGAATCTCTGTCTTTAGTGAACAGATTTGTTAATGGTGAAAATAAATGTTTCAAATCAAATCTCAATGAATGAAATGAAATGAAATGTCACTCCAATTAAGAAAAAAAACTTCAAATAACCACAAATAAAATGTAATACACTAAAGAAACTTGAGGAACTAACCTCGGACAAGTAAAACAAAATGAAAACAATATTTATTTATTTATTTGGGCAATAATCAATGAAAGAGTGCAACAATAACCATGAAGCATTCTACATTCATTGCAGCCGAACAATGAAAACTAATGTTTGTTTGGACAGATTGGTTACCTTCAAGGCTATCCATGTTAGCTTGGAAAAGAAAAGAAGATTGATCTGAGATTAGACACAGAATGACTTAAGTTCAGGGAGTGGGAGTGATAGAGGTGGTACATTCTACAGTTTGACTAAAAGAAGCCTAATATAAAGTAATCAAACATGACACAATCGGTCTTAAACAACAGGGCCTCACATTCTCTGACACACATCTTTCCAGTGTTTTCACTGGAGCATGTCTTGTACACCAGACAACCAGCTGCGGCACTGTGTCAAAGCGTGTCTGAAAAGATGTCGATCAAGAGTCCCCACCTGTTTGTATTTTCTGTAACAGCGCTGAATGACAGCAGCAGCTACTTCTTGTTGCTCACGTAGTGGCCTTCCCTGCAGGAAAGGAGAGCAGGATGTTAGAGTGGGAGCCAAATAACCAGTCCCACAGCCAGAACCAGGGTCAGCACCACCAACCAGGATATACTGACTAAAGAGATGGGACAGAAAGAGGGGAAGTAAAGGGAAGAGGTAGGGAGAAAGAGACTGGGAGAAGGAGAACAAGAGCAGAAAACAGATAGAGGCAGGTAATGTAAGAATGAGGGAGAGAGAAACAAATAGTGAAAGAGAGAGAAAGAAAGAGAGAGAGAGAGAGAGAGAGAGAGAGAGAGAGAGAGAGAGAGAGAGAGAGAGAGAGAGAGAGAGAGAGAGAGAGAGAGAGAGAAGCAGGTGTAGGTGGCACAAAGTCCCCCACCGATCTGCTTCATCTGCTGCGGGAGCAGGTGTCTATGTGTGCCAGGAATTCACACAATCAGTGGAAACTCATTACACACAGCCATGGGAGGCAGAGAGAGAGAGTGAGTGAGTTAGAGAGGAAGAGAGAGAGACACAGAGAGAGAGACAGAGAGAGAGAGAGAGCAGTGCATTCACTCTTATAAGCCAGGCTACATGCACTGCTGTGGCTCTCTTTCCATGCAGAAGCTGCAGGGACTCCCTGCTGTGTGCGCGTGTGTTTGTTCAGAAATAAAACTAAATAAGGAGCAAAGGACGCTTGGAGGAAAGGAGGAATTCTGCCAAAAGTTTATTCTCTCCAGGGTGGGCCAGAGCTGCCCACCATAACCTCATTTATCAACACACTGCCTAGCACCTGTAATTCAGTAGGAGAACCCATTTTTGTCCAAACAGGCTGTCATCTATGGGTACCTGAGTCCTGGTTTGTACCTTGTACTTGCGGAAGGCAGTCTGCACCAGCCGGGCGGCCTCGTACAGCTCCCTCTGCTCCGGGTCTGACAGGGTCAGCTGGGACAGCTCTCGTTCCACTTTGCTGTTGGAGGCGCTTAGGAACTCACTCCAGTCAGCGGGGGAAGTCAGGGTGGCTTTCTCAAATGGACCATCACGCAGGGGGGAGCCACCCGGACTCATGCTAGACTTGGGTGTTAGGGGCTCATTGTACAGGGACCTACACACACACACACACACACACACACACACACACCTTACTACAGTTTACTCTTCAAAACAATTCATCAGAAATCTTAAAAATCTCTTTCTTCGAATGCTTTTACTGACCAATGCCTTCTCAATTCTCAAATGGATGATGTACAGCTGTCTAATATCTCCAAGGTATGTGGCCAGCCAGCTCATTGTGCTGCTCAGGCCACTGGTATCCAGAGGCACGGTCTCAACCTCAGCAAAATTCTCCCTCTTTATGTGCTCCGGAGTGGCCTCAATGATGTGCTCAGCCAAGCTCATCATGTTTGCCTGACAGGGGCAAACACACACAGACATATATGCTCAGTCACAACAGGCACATGGGGTTTTCACAGGAGAAAACTGTTATTTGTGTGTGTGTGTGTACAAGCAAGGCAAAGACACATATATACAGTCGCTCTGCATTCTCAAGCAATACCTACAGCATCAATCTAACTTGTGTTTACTCTACACTGCATTATTCCCTCCTTCTCTTCTGTATCTCTCTGCTCTGTATGACAGAGATGAATGGAGTTGGAGGGGAGCTTTTGGTCCTTAGGGCAGATCAATGGCTGGAGTTTATTATGTGGTGATGCAGGTCTGTGCCAGTGAGCAGGGCCAGGCTGACAGTACTCTGATGTTGACATACACACATGAGTAGGATGGATGGCCACTCTTGGTTTGAAGCGTTACTTTGAAAGCCTGATTTATGAAATCAGGTCAGGATAAAGGAAAGATAAATAGACTGGACGGTGAAGAGCAAAATGTATGAATGAGTTGAGTTATAAAAACTAAAATTTGGGCTCTGGGGTATAAAGCATGTCAAGGCCACATAGGTTCATGCCATTTTACATACATTCATACCGCAGAAATCCCATCTGCAAAGAAACTTTGTTTCCAGTTGGTGTGTGTGGGGATTGCTGCAGACAATAAAAACAATGTTGATGAAGGACATAAAAGTAGTTTATTGAGAGATGTTTATGGGGTACTCTCTCTGTCAAAAGGGACTCACGGAGCTGTTAGCAATAATAAAAAGAAGAATAAAAAAGAAACTCCCTGAACTTCTAAAAGATAGGGTGTCTGCTTCTATTAATGATATAAAAAGTTAAACTACACTGTATAGGGTGTGTTGTTCATGAGCCCCCTAAGTTACTTTTTATTTTTGCTTGCCTCATGACTCCAATATTTGTGACAGATCAATAGAAAGAAAGCTGTATTTCAAAACTCTGGCAAAACTATGATCATGAACAGACTGATCAATGTTAGCCTTTGACCATATTTCTAGAAGATATTTTGTCCCTTATTTAGTCCCTGTTTTATTAAAGCAATAAGCCACTCAGACTTCAGGGTTTCAATCACATCATACAAACAAAAACACTCCAATGCCAGCAGCAGTATGTGTTACCCACCCGCAAGTCTTCCATGTGCGGTATGCAGTCCTGGTTCTCCAGATCCTCCTTGAAGGAGAGCAGCTCCGTGTCTACCATCTCTCTGTCAGTCATGGTCAGCATGCTGAGAGGCTCTGACCGTTGATGCAGCCGGCTGGCCAGCTTCTCCTTCCCTATGTTAGTTCCTCCACCACTGGGTACCTTCCTGTACACCTCTCTTGAGCTCCACTTATGGCCCCCTACACGGAAAGAGCCCAACTTGGCTTGAGAGACGCCGCTGGTCTCTGTGCCCTCGGTAGTCACGCTGCGCTCAGGGCTGGTCTGGTCTGTGGTGAGAGTGCTGGAGCTGGCAGAGAACCTGGAGAGTTGCTGGTGCTCCAGGCTCAGGGGCACTGAGACAGCTTTATCTGGCCTTGTTTGAGCCACCTCTGGGTTGGGCTTGTGTTTTTTAGCTGCAGGGAGATCCCGCTGACATTCACTAAGGTAGTAGCTGGATGGCTCTGACCTGGGTCTTCTCAAGTCTGGACACAAAAGAAGCCAACAGACACGAGAGAGATCATCAATTCTTTCAATTATATCTGCTCTCTGAGGTGCCATTAGAACTAATCCCAGAAAATAGGATGTTGAAATTAGATTCTGCATCAAGTTCTGCTCACCAAAGAGACGACAATTGCTGCAGTAATAAATTAAAGAGATTGGTCTGCCAAAAATCTAATTTACATAATTTTCCACTTACTTCAAATGCAGTCGATCAGCCACGACAAATTTGATGTTCGATGTTTGTGTCTTTAGTAAGCGTTGCATTCAGGCTACAAAGCCAATGTAACTGGACAAGCACACAGCTTATTGGGCCTCTGTCAGCATCCTGTATAAATGAATGAATAATTTATCACACTTCTTCTTCTTCTTCTCTTTCGGCTGCTCCTGTTTAGGGGTCACCACAGCGAATTAACCGGCTTCCATTTCTTCCGGTCCTCTGCTCTTCCTCCAAACCAATGACCTGCATGTCCTCTCTCACCACGTCCACAAACCTCCTCTTTGGACTTCCTTCTGGCAGCTCCATTTCTCATCATCCTCCTTCCAACATAATCCTCATCTCTTCTCTGGACATGTCCAAACCAATCCAAACCTGTTTCTCAACTTGTCTCCAAAATGTCTAACCTGGAGCTAACCTCTAATATACTAATTTCTAATATTATCTATCCTCATCACACCCAATGAAAATCTCAGCATCTTTAACTCTGACCTCTAACCTCCAGCTCTGCCTCTCCTCACTACCAAGTTCACCAATGCCTGTAAACCTCCCTTTACACTCGTGTATTCTGGGTTCCTGACCTACTCACTCATTCCTCACTCTCTAGAACATATCCTCATTTCTACAGGTTCTCCTTGCTGCTCTCACTCACTACAGATCACAATATCATCAGCAAACATCATTGTTCACGGAGACTCCTGTCTAACCTCATAGTCAACCTGTCCATTACTATTGCAAACAAGAATGGCTCAGCACTGATCCTTGATGTAATCCAACCTCTACTCAAAATGCATCCCCTATTCCCACTGTAGATCTCACCAGATCTGTAACACTGCCCTCAAACATATCCTAAACTACTCACATACTGCTCTGTAACACCTGACTTCCTCATACAAAGCCACAACTCTTCTCTAGGTACTCTGTCATATGTTTTCTCCAAGTCACAATTTGCTTTTAATGCAACTCCTTCTGACCTTTTCTACACTTCTCAATCAACACTCTAAGAGCAAACATTGCCTTTGTAGCCTCTTCTTTTCTTGGCATAAACCATCCTAATGTTCACTAATCCTCACTCTCTTTCTCAACCTAGCTCTCAAAGTAAATTCTTCCCATAACTCATGGTGGCTGATCAACCTTCTCCTCCATGGTTACCACAGTAGCTCTGCATCACTCTTACCTGGAAAATCGGTACCAGTATACTATGTGTCCACTCCTCAGGCATCCTCTCACTTTCTAAGATTGCATTAAACAATCTGGTCAGAAACTCAACTGCTATCTCCCATAACACCTCCATACTTCCACCGGTATGTCATCTGGTCCAACAGACTTTCCATTCTTCATCCTCTTTATCACTGCCCTTATTTGCTGCACTTCTCGGTTCACTATCCTCAGATCATCCAATCTTCTCTCTCTCACATTTTTGTCATTCATCAGCCCCTCAAAATACTCCTTCCATCTGCTCAACACGCTTTGTTCACCTGTGAGTACTTTTCCATTTCTATCTTTAATCGCCCTGACCTGCTGCACACATTCCCAGCTCTGTCTCTGTCTAGCCAATCAGTATAGGTCCTTTCCTCCCTCTCAAATTTTCATCTTTCTGACTGTCCCACTTTTTCTTTGCCTCCCTCTTCTGTATACACTCCTGGACTTCTGGGTTCCAACACCAGGTTTCCTTATCCTCCTTCTTCTTTCCAGGTGTCACACCAAGTACCTTCCTAGAAGTCTGCCTTACCATTTCTGCAGCAGTTTCCCAGCAATCTGGTAACTCTTCAACACCTCCCAGTGCCCGTGTTAACTCCTGCCTGAATTCCACCTTGCAGTCCTCCTTCTTCAGCTTCCACCACTTGATCCTCGACTCTACCCTCACAACAGTAGTCCAGTTTCCACCAGTACCCTGTAGGCTAACAGCACTGGTGGTGGTCGTTGTTCACCCGGGCCTTGACAGATCCGGTATGGAATTCTGTATCGTTGTCCGTATATTGATTTGGCAAAAGTTTTACACCGGCTGCCCTTCCTGACATAACCCTCCCCATTTGTCTGGGCTTGGGACCAGCACAAAGGAATACACGGGCTTGTGCATCCCTAGTGGCTGCGTTGAAAAATTGAATACTTTATCACACACTTTCCTCAAACTGTTAAAGGGTCCATATCCTACATTTTTTGTATTGTTTCTTTTTTCTTACGCAATCAAATTATGCCATTTATTCATGTTATTTTTGGTGCCAAAAACATACTCAAGCTTTAGTTATTTCCTCATGCTTTTGACATGCAGTCTTCATAATGTTAAACTTATAGTTGTGTACTCATTTTCTTTTTTGTTAACTAACCTTGTAGCCTGGTGCTACAGAAATGCACTTTGATGAACAAATATGAATTGAGTTGGAGAAAATATTTTCATTACTATATTTGCTAGATTATGGCTTTCCAGTTCAACATATGCTCTCACCAGGGGTGAGGTTGCCAGGGGTTGTGCTAGTGGTGGTCACTGATGCACTCTTCTGCCCATTGGGGCCTACCACGCTGTCACTGGCCCAGGTGACCATCCAGCTGTCAGAGGAGGGCACGTCTGGATTGGGGGAGAAGGCCATGCGTGAGGAAGGTGGCGTTTGCTGCTGCTCCTCTCTCTGAAGTTGCTCTAGACACCTGCCAGTTTAGTGTGGCCACGGGAACGAGCGATGGAAAGCGGCAGGCGCCCCAGGGAGTCCGGGATGGCCAGTGCTCTACGATCCCATTTATACAGGACCACAGCTGCTTCAAGGTGACCTAGAGCACAGGCCCACACTAGAGACATCACATGTGGCTAAGACTGAAATCAGGAAGATGACAGGAAATGATAATAGCTGCCATGACCTGTGTATCTAACAGATATGTTTTTCAGACAACTACACAATACACATGCAAAATGTAAATACGATATCTAATCATCTCTTGCATTTTTTGTCAAAGGAACCAATTAAAGAACTTTTAAATGACTTTAATACAAGGGGTGGGAAGACTACACTGGGCTATGCACTCAAACACTTCGATGACAGTTCCTATAATTCATTTCTTTTGGTTCAATGTTTTTAACCTTTTATTATAAGATTACATCTGACCTAATACGCAATTAAGAAAAGAAAGTGATCCACATTAAGGGGTCCACTTCAAGTTTCGAGATCACGTTGTCAGTATGCTTAGTACTAAGAAACAAGATCATGTTTTGAAGTAAATACAAAAAGAACTGTATTGGTGTACTGTTCACAATGAATAAATTAAGTGATTAACCACTGAATGAATGAATGAATGAATTAAGTAATCATGCCAAAATATTCAACACAGTGCCAGTCACACGGATTGGGAGGCTCTTTCAGGACTCACCACACTTGGATGAGTAAGTCTTTGATGAGTGTGGCGTAGCCCTGTCCTGCCGTGCGGGGTGAAGTAGGGTCATTCCTCTGAAGGTCTTGGAATGGATCAGGTGTTTTGATTTAGCCCAGCAGGCACGATTCATCATCTTCTCACACACCACAACTACACGGCTTTCAAAGGAGCTGCCTGTCTGGCCTTGACCTGACACACACTGCGGACAAGAAAGCCTTGTAGTTTGTGTAGACACTATTGCCTTAATGATCACTGCTAATATGTTGGCTTTGACTAGCACTACCTGACTATACTTTCTCACAAAATCATGCAGCGTGGAAAAAATTTCATCAATTCTTATTTAGACTCTTTTTTTTAAAGATCACTCCAAATTATGCTTTTGGTCTGTGTGTCTACCATACACACTCCCAGTTCAAATTAAAAAATGAGAACACTTCACTCATATATCTGAGCATAAAACAAATACAGATAAAGACTGTGGTGAGGATGTGCAGCCCTGTTTGACATCAACTGGTCATAGTATGTTTTACCCTGTACATGTACCATATAGGAAGCCTGACACATCTACATATCCCCAAATGTATCTAGATGCCCCTTTAACTAAGTGCATTTTGCTGTTTTATGGTGCACGTGCCAAGAATGGGCTGAAATGGACTGGGTGCTATTTTAAAATATTGGTTTGAAAAGCTGTATTTGTGAGTGCTTTCATGAAGGCATGTGAGTAAAAGCTATATGCTGTTTCTGACATTACCTGAGACTGGCTGTTACTGCCGCTCTCCATTTCACTCCCCGTTCTGCCCCTCCACTGCTCCTGTTCCTGTGCTGCCCCAGCTGCCCATTGCTCTGCTGCTGCTGGCCGGCCATCTCAGCCATCCTGCGCTCCATCTGCTCCAGCCGCTCCAGGATAGACATTCTGAACTGGTTATCTGAAACATAACCATACTCACACTAAATAAGAACACACATCCTCTTTACTTCACAAATGGAAAACACTGAGAACGTTTCACAAAGCATTATCAAAAGAAATGAAATGTTGAGAAGAATATGGCATAGTTATGCTTCATAGGCCAAAGGACCATTCCATCCATGAGCGAACTGATCACATGAGAGACGCAGTATAATTTTTACCAGAGATCAGGGACATAAATGATTTTACAATTTATATAAATGTATACACTATTTACTTTCTTTTCATTACAATTTTTTATTCATTTCTGCCCATGTCTCTGAAACATTTGACTTGTAGGAAGCTATTGTTGTTCAGTGGCTTCCAAAAAGCAGAACTTGTCTGTTCCCAATAAACAACAGAAATGTGAAAGCTACGCATGCATATGAACATCCTGTAGTTTGCACCAATTCTAGTGTTACCTATATGTTCTGGCTTGCGCTTGTTTGTTACACCAGCAGATTGGAAAGTCAAATTATGCCTGACCAGTAAAAATGATTTTCAATAAGATAACCTGTTTTTTATTTTTGAAGGAATTTGACCATGATGACTTCTCACCAGGGCTATGACTTCAAAGCACCATATTCTTACCCTTCAGGGTAGAATTATTATTTTATTATTATTATTATTATTATTATTATTGCAGAAAAACATCCTATTACTACACTTCCTTTGAGAAGAATCAGTATTAAGCTAAATATTAAAATTCAGCACTCTTAGAAAATAGAAAAATGTGCTATGAATTTAGGAGAAAGGTTTGGTACAAGAAACATTAACATCAATCTAACATGCAGCAGAGCTGACTGACACCCCATTCCAACAGCTTGCTCTCATCAAATGAGGACACCAACTGCCTTCCAAAGCTCCACTCAAAGCTAAGCTCCACGCCTACTGCTCCAGTGAAACAGCATGAGGCTTTACTGCTTCCCACAGTTGCGATAGGGTTCTCTCTCAGGTTTTGGCTCACATTTGCTTTAATCATTCATTCCAAACTCTGTTTTGGATGTTTTATTGTATCATCATTATCCTGATCACCAGTAATCAGGATACCTACAAAGATGTTTCTCCAATTACCTACATTATTAACGCAAAACAGCAATATTATGAGTCATAGTGAACATCGGCATGCTTTCCCCACACATACTCTAATGCACAAAGCCATTGAAATATGTGCACTGGATTCAACCAAACACTGAGATGACCAGAATTCATAATGTTTCATATTAGACAGAGAACTACTGCGAGATTATACTGCTGTGGGCCAGTCTGTTCTTGTGTATAGGCACAAGATGATTATACTTCATTTTTAGAAGTCACACAAGGAGTAGAAATACAGGCTGTTTAAAGTCAGATAATTTATTAACTATGGTGAAGATGCCAACTGAACTGAAATTGCATTAGTAAATGCAAGCACTAATGATTATTTAATTAAAGCATAAAATTACTTTTTTTCAAAATATAAATTCTCTGGTCCAATTCAAACCTAAAATGGCTAAACTAAAATAAAGGAAGCAAAGTCAAATTCAAAATGTTCTCTACTCCAGTATCCATTTATATAAAACTAAGCTGCTTAAACCATTCATGAAGTGAAAAGGATACTTTGATGATGGAAAATACATATTATGTGTGTGTGTGTATATATACATATATATATATATATATATATATATATATATATATATATATATATATATATATATACACACACACACACACATATACACAAAGGCTGTAAATGTAAATTATATTTTTTAGTACATTTAACTGCACAAATGTACTAAGTTTACCTCAGGTAAAATGTAAGACATGGGCTCTTTAACTAGTTAGATTTTTTGAAAAACTGCATCAGTTTTCAAACATTTGAAAACTGATGCAGTAGAGAGTGCATTTATACACTCCTGGGGTAACAGGCCAGTGTGAAGCAGGTGTACGAGAGGTATACATGAAGCAAGTGCACACCGCCGCACCGCTGCCGAAAGGCTGCCTTAGCATCTCTCGCTGAGGTGCTGCTGCCAGAAGCTTGTTTCTGTGGCAACCTGCTGCTTGTAACTAGGCGACAGGAGCCATAAAGTGCGGGTGGGCTCGCCGCAGCATTAGCATCAGCCTATGAATGAACGGGTGGAACAGGACCAATGCCATACAGGAATGAGGGGAAAAAAGATGAACACTACCTAGCATGACATACATTCACTTAAGCTGAAAAACCTGAGGCATCCTTAGAATGCAAACAAATATGTACTTTTTTTTGACAGTTAATGTCCTGCTGCTGAAGAGCCTATGATACGCAAAGCTGCTCTGTGCGGTTGTGGTCACCTGGGTAATGACTATGTGCCGTGATTCATCACTTAGAGGTCATGGCCATCACTGTTCAACAAGACCGCAGAGTGGCCGACTGGGAAATGGCAACAGTCACTTATGTTAAGCTCTGAATCACTCCGCTGATAGGAGATGGATTGCTATTCTGGGCACGGGCTTAAAAACCACAGCAGTGAAAGGCACGGAGTCAACAAACTCTACTGCATCCAGTTACTCTCTCAAGTGTTTCGACAAGCATCTGTTTGACTGATTCTGCTGCTGTTGCTCTACTTTCATTCATGGCTAAGCAGAATCCAGCAGCAATGGGTGGTGGGTAATATTATTTGGGTTAGACAACGGCATCCATCATAACCATCCTTACAGTGGGGATCAAATTGCATGGATTCATGTGTGTGTCTGAATGCAGCAGAGGATTCACAAGCTGGAGAGGAGAGAGGTAGGCTAGAGAGCTAGAGTTGTCATAAGTTAGGACTTTTGCTTGGAGCGGAGAGAGATAGAGAGAGAGATGTAGAGGCAAATAGACAGAAAGAGACAGTTCAACAAACAGACACTGAAGAGGTGGGAGGCTGAGATATGGCATGGTATAGAGACATAGAAGATGGAGCAAGTGAGAGTGGCAGCAGGGTGTGTGTGAGAGAAAGAGAGAGAGAGAGAGAGAGAGAGAGAGAGAGAGAGAGAGAGACAGAGAGAGAGAGAGCATGGAACACAGAAACAGAAAGAGCAAGTGAGTGAATAAGAGACTGAGGCATATATACATATATATATATATATATATATATATAAATATAGAGTGAGAGAGAGAAGGAGAGAGAGAGAGAGAGAGAGAGAGAGAGAGAGAGAGAGAGAGAGAGAGAGAGTGGTTAGGAGAGAGACAGGGGCAGAACAAGGGAAGCCAAAAAGAGAAAACAGATAGACGGCATGGCAGCAGCACTTAGCAGCAACACTTTGACATGTCTTTGTTCAGACACAGTGCTGCAGTCTGCTGCAGTGCAGATGATGTCATCTCCACCTGCTGCTGCGAGCACGCACAGAAAGCCGTGTACGTACACTGCAGAGGGAGAGGGGATAGAGGGAGGAGCCAATGGCATGGAGGAGGAGATTTAGACAGCTCCACCAGTTAGAGGGGAGGCAATATGACATCAGGCAACATCATCCAAGAGTCTTCCACATCCTACTACAATACTTCTGTGACAGCCTGTAATCACTGACAGAAATAACAAGCACAAAGCAGATATTTTGTCTTATTGAGGGTGTAATGGCAAAGCATGAATTCTGTTCTGCAGTAAAAAAATTGCTTGTTAAAAAACGTAAAGATTCAAAAAGCACTGAAGCGATTGAGCCTCTCATTACTGCCAAAAGCTTATAGTGTTTTTGGTTTGATACAGTGCAAAATGCTCCTTTGAGGCCATCACTTAAACAGTCAATTATTGCAAAAAGTGGGCAACTTATTTTTTTGCAAAACTGTAAGTTTAAAAAAAGTGGTGAAATGTTTTGGTTTATTTGTTTTTTAATATTAAATGAACACTAGTTTGCTCAAAAAAAAAAAGGGAATCAGGCAGCAAAAAAGAAGAAAAAGAAGAAGAAGACAAAGAAGAAGGAAAGAAGAAGAAGAAGAAGAAGAAAATTCTTCACACTTACAGCTAAACAACCCACATACTTAAATTTTTAATTGTCACCAAATGAGCCATAACATTATAACCATCTGCCCTAATATTGTGTTTGAGCCTCTTGTGTCACCAGAACAGCTCCGCTCATGGTATTAACAAGAGGCCAGAGGGATGAAGATTGTCCCAAGTTCATACCTAAGGACTGCTGTTTCATAGCCCCCTAACCATCACATATGCATCATTAAAGTTTACTCAGAGAACAAGATCACTGTCCTTGGCCTTGCAGATGGAAATCCCATCACCTCTCTCTCAGTCTGTCAGACTCTTATGTAATGTGTTAACAATGTTCTTTACCCTCTGACTGGGTGCCATCACTTCCCTGTCTCCAGTGATCCACAGGCTCATCGCTGGAGATATCCACCTTGTCTCCACCTCTCAGCTCGCAGCATCTTGCCATCTGCCACGGCTGGTTCTAACCCCAGTCACTTCTCTAGCCTTGTCTTCTCCAGGGCCCCTTTTACAGTGACTCATGTGCCCTGATTCACTGTCATGATAAGAGGGGTCAATCCTGAAGACTAATGAGCATTACCACCTGTGGCCTGCTCCCCAGAAGAGACGCTCTATTTAAAATGGCTTTGCCGTTTGTTTGTATGTGTGTGCAAGGGCAGATGAGTCAGGGCAACACACATAGACAGGACATCCGCCATGTCTGGGGTTTTCTGGCACAATTCCACTCTTCTTTTTCAAAACGTATACTGAAATCTTGAGAAACAGTCTTACCAATATTTATTTTCTTTAAAATAAGCTTCTTTCTAAAAAAGTAGTTCACTTGAGAGGACCATGTAAAAGAAGCATGATCAAAAAAACCCCCCCAAAAAACATAATGTATGTCCAACATTTATCTGTGCCTTTTCTAATAAGTTATTTAACCTCTTTCACATTAATATAAACACATTTCTCAGTAATATCACTTACAATGCTCATGTGAACAAAATTCAGCTATTTTATTCTACTAAAATAGGCTTTTTATTCTCATGCTAGCCTTCAGCTACAGTTATAAGTTCACCTGTACCTCACTTGCTATGTTGGCTGAATAAGATACACTGAAAATATCAGTACTAACATGTCAAAGAAGGTCTGGTTTCAGCACAGATCTAGTTTAACAAGCTCCCACTATAATCACACTGTGATTCCAAGCTTTACCTGATGATTGTGAAGCTATTTTAGTGTGTTATATGTCTGAGCACCTTCACAGCTAATGGCAAAGTTCGCCGAGCTATTCTGTCACACTCAGTGAGCGATCTGGAGAAGCAAGTGTCTACCTCCTGATAAAAAAAGGATTCTGCTATGGATGACTGCTATGTCATTATACAAAAAAACATCAAAAGAGATGTTTTCAAAGACATTGTTCCCCAATATTTACATCATATATCCAAAGGTATCTCCTAAAGATACTCCAAACTTAGTAAATGTAGCTACTTGTAAGTTGCTGACACAGGTCTTCAGTTATGGCCAAACACATTTTATAATAGCCATAAAAATGCATTGCCATTTTTATCTTTGTTAAAAGAGTTACCTCAGCATTTTCTGCAGGATATTAAATTAATGCCATTTATAAGGAGCACGGTGCACATACCAGCAGAGACAGGAGAGGGAGAGAGAGAAAGAGACAGAGACCCTTACACCTGGATGCAGGATACACTATGAGAGAAAAACACTTATTTCTATTCTAAAAAAAGTGAGTGGACTCTCTGTGCTAATCTGGCTGTCCTCAGACTGCTGAGCCAGAAGGGATATGTGCTGAACTCGAACATTATATCACTGCATTATTCCCTTAGCACAGAATATAAAACATGATTTAAGCTACTGAATGCAAAGGCAATTCCATATTATGGCTTAGGGTTTCTTGGTCAAATTGAAATGCATGAGGCTTACACTGCTGAGAAATTCTAAACACATTTTGGGTCAAGGGTTAAACTGGGCCAGATAGCTTCTCTAACTTATTATTATACTTTAAAAATATATATATTCTTAATCTATATGGGCAGCACAGCGCTGCAGTGTACCACTGTCACGATGCAGTGACGAGGTCCTGGAGCTGCCTGGGTCTTTTCTGTGCAGGGCTGGCATGTTCTCCTTGTGTTTGTGTGGTTTTCCTCCGGGTGCTTTGAATCTAATAGTATATGCATTCATCCAAATGTGTTAACCCATTTTTGAAATCTAATCTAAGTTTTAGTAAAGTTTCTTTGGGGACAGTGGCTTAAAGGAGAAACAGATTTTCAGATTTTATATTTATAACGTCGGCTGAAAAAAAAATCACCATATACATAATTTAATGACAATGGCTTGTGCTGTGCATTTACATGTCAAATGATCGCTCTGAGAGAAAATGCTCTTTTATAACTCTCTTATAGCTTTTCTCTGAGTTACAATAAGCATAGCACAGGTTTTGTATCTGCCTGCCCTCCAATGTCATTGGCCCAGGTCAATAAATACTTTTATAAACATGGGCATTGCTAGAGGAGCAGGAAAGATGATTTCTGCTGTTGCTCAATGCTGAGAATGCAGCTTGCCAAACTTGTCAGTAGTTGTGAGATAAGATTTTTAGTGACTAGGAAAAGACAAAACCTCCATATGTGGAAATCTCCATGTCCCTCTAGAGTACTGGTATTTGAGGAGGCCTCCCTCTGTGTTTATCCCCGCTGCTTGACACGAGCTGGTATTTAGTAGAAGTGCAGAGGAGGAGGCATTGGCCTATTGGCACAGGTTCTCCCAGCTGAGCCAACCATCTGCATTCACCCTGTCATCTGCAGCGCAGGGACTGCAGGGACCAGAAGGGACCAGCAGTGATTCTGGAATTAACCCTCACTAGTGAAACACATGGGACACAGGAAAGTCCACAGTGAAGGTCACCCATTGACTTTTATTATAGTGAAAGTGACTATTTGTCATTTTGAAGCACAGGTACCTCAGGGCAACCTGCTGGTATGGGATTCGAGCTCACGACCGTCCGATCCTGAGGCCACCTCCCTAACCACTATGCCACCGCTTAGTATGTTAACAAATTATGCTGCAGAACATTGTGGTGAAAGTTCACTGTACATCTGGCCTGCATGTTCAAAAGCTGCACTGGTGATTATCAGACATACTAGTTCCAATTTTCTCAGAGAACACTGCTCATGTTTCATTGATGTTTCTCTCTGTGGATTGGATACTATTGGCCCAGAAAGCAATGGTTTTGAAATGACTCCAGCCCTGCACTTCCATCATTTTCTGTTTCCTCCTCTGTTTATCCTCTCACTTGCTTGTCAGCACCTGGCAAATGTATCTTCACTTACAGAACTGTAGGTTTTGAAAAATGGATTGTGTTCACGCTGTTGAATTAGAACAAGATCCCATTATTGAGCACTGACAAATGTGGTTTAAGTGATCCGATTGTAATTCAATCACAACGCAACCTGAGTGTTTATACCTGGCTTTTCATGTGGTCAGGTCAAATTCAAGAAGATCCTAGCACAGAAAACATGTTGATGCAGAATATAAACAGCCTGTAACAGCTTAAGTAAACAGGATGAATATAGTCAAGAGCAACAGGGCAAAATCAAAAACCAAGACTTCATTTTTTACACCAGTAGCTTGCAAGTGTAAGGAGTTTTGTGTAGGTGCTTCTAGATAAATACTGAAAATGGCACATATGAGCTTTCTCTAGTTTAAAATGCCTTCTATAGCTGTCAAGAGAAAAAGAAAAAAACACTTGATTGGTCTCAAGAAAAAGTTCTCCTTTTCCAAGACAGAGCCAAAATGATGTCAAAAACAAGACAAACACAATTCGATAACTAATACTATAGCCCAACATAAGCAAAAGCCTACGTTTAAATGAATGAAGTATGATTTCTGTGATGACATCTGACTTTCTGTCAAATAGGGCTTAACAGGCACACAACGTTCACCAATCAAACATTTGTTATTTTTCCTTGTCCTGCTCCAGAACAGCAACAACTACACAGAACAAGTACACCTTGGTCTCGTCTAGAACGTGGCTTGAGTTGCACAAGGTGTGCAACTGTGTGATTAGCAAACAGACAGCAATTTCTAAAACACATATACTGTGCTTTTGTGAATCACATAAATGCATATGGGCTCATTTTCTCGCTTTCCTCCACAAACAAAGTCTCCCTGCAGGCAGCACTGGCCTCCACAAAACGTCCTGTTCCGCAGCAGACACAATTACACAGAACAAGTCTCTTTCAGTCTAGACTTCAAAAGCGCTGCAAGCTAGGACTGACTGCCAGAGCTGCAGAGAGCGCTATGCCACACACTGACACACCGACTCCTCCCCAATCCTGCCATTACAGCCCATGGAGCATTTAACACACTCACTCCTGATCCTGACTCAGGTTTTTAGACATTTGATGTGAGAAAAAAAAAAAGCAAAAAAGCACAGAGCTTCCCACCGACATACATTCAGGATTCTAAAACAGGATCTCAGCCTTGGATGAGTGTGTGTGTTTTGCATGCTGTGTCAATGGCAAGCGAAGCAGGTTAGTGCCCGTTTGGCCCCACTTGAGGCTCTCTAGCTTTAGAGAGAGTGAAGAGAAGTGGGTAGTTCTGAGAGTCGTGACTCGGGAGGCTTTGTCAGACGCATGTTCCACATGCCAAGCATGCCGGGAGACAATGCAGAGAGGAGGGACCATGTGCAACACCAGCTATTACAGCCACAAAGCAGCAGGAACATCACACACACCACTCACACACACACACACACACACACATTTTGTTGACAGCAGGGAGTATGGAACAGAACCCTTTTCAAGGAATAGTTCAACCATACCTGCTGATTATGTTAACAATGAATAGATGCTTCTAGTCACCAGTAAGGACAAGATCATTAGAGTTAATCGCTGAAAACTGGCTTTCATTCCCTCTCAAGAACATGAACATTTTTGGGAACTGATGTCAGTTTGAAGTCTGTGAAGTGGCGCTTAACCAAACATTTTGCAATCAATCAATGGAAGCAAACCCTCCAACAAGAAGCTTACTGTGGCTATTCAACTTTCCAAAGTGGAAGAATAACTGGTAGAATTGCTGGTAATCCTACATCCACCAATTGCATCAAGATGTCAGGATCATATCCGGATATACTTTGGTCAGATTCCACTAAGATTTCAATTCTCGGTTCATTTTACTTTTCCTACTGTTATTGTACAAATCAACGATCATGACTTGAAGCTTCCAAGGCCCAGAGTTTAGGAAGGCTATGTTTGGAACAACCCCAGCCTTGCTGCTTCTTCTTGCTGCATTTCCTTGCTTATCTTCTTACCTGCTTGTCAGCCACCCAGCACCTCTTCTAATGTAACTCTAAACAGACAAAAAATGTAAAATTTCCAGCTGTACATGCTCAAATATCTCTAGTATACCCGACTTACACCTGTACAGAGAATTGTATCTGAATTGTTTTCTGATAATATTTTAATCACATAACTTGAGTCCCAGATTGAAAGCTGAATGATATCTATTATAAGAGGTTTTTTCCTCAAAATGTGGTTTGAGGTGCATCTGTGTGTAATGTTTGGCTAAAATAAGCTTCAGTGTGTGAGTACCTGGAAACAAGACATTCATTTGATCTTTAAACCACTTCTGGAGCTGGTTTGGGGAGCACTTAAACCAGGCCCAATAAAAAGATATCATTCCTTAATGTGACTTGTATAATCTTAATGCCTCCCACAGCATAGCATTCAGAGAAAAACTTGCCAGCCTTTCAGTGCCAATGAGGGCACCTAGTACTGTCTCCACCAGTGCTGACTCTTTACTTTTAGCTAAAGCTGCATTTGATACCTTTTGTCACTATTTAGGCTGTAAGCATTATATTGAGACATAAAGCAAGAAAACGGCATGGTCCCAAACTGGATTTCTGTTGAGATGCATTAACATGGCTAAAAGGAATTGCAATGTGGATAAATTTGACCTCAATGTTTACTGGCTCTTGGATCAACTTCTGAAATGGTTTTGGAGATGAATTGATCATTTCATTGTTTAGTTAATGCTGCAGTTTCTAAGCTCATAGAATCAAATATCAATTCATATGCTAGTTATGTTTTCAGGGTGGACGAGCGTTCTAAGGTGCTGGATTTTGGCTCCATCATTTTGATGCCGTGGGTTTGAAATCCTTTGGGGCATCGGTGGCCTGGTGGTTAGAGACTAGACCCAGGATCGAAAGGTTATGGTTGTGAATCCCAGACCAGCAGGTTGCCCTGGTGTACTCTTGAGCAAGGTACCGTCACCATCACTGTTCCCCGGGCTGCCCCTTGCTGCACGTGCGTGTATAGGTGAAATGTCAGAATTTGGAAGAATCGAGGAAGAATTTTGTTTTGGTTCATTGTGTGCTGTGCTGTATTTCACAATGACAAATAATCACTTTTACTGCATGAAGGTTGACTTTTGGCATAAAATCTTTTTGGTATCAAAATCAGTATTGGCATCAAGAAATATGCTATTGAAAAATACTGGATACTGCCTACAAATACCACAATGGTGCAGCCTTACTTAAAACGCAGTCCTTTAACCCAAAATGCATGAAATGACCAGGTGTGAACATGGTCTTACATACAAGAATCCAAGCAAACATTTTCTGTTGAACTTGGATGTAAATATAACACAAAAGTAACACAAGGCTCAAATATAACAGTCAAATCCATATAGGTCGCTGTTTTTCTTGGGCGCACCCACTGAACCTCTGCAGGCCTAATGTTCCTTCTCCTTCTGCTTGAATGGATCCCTCCAATTAAGTCTCTGTACAAACAAGCAGCAAATCATATCAGGTCGACACTGGGATCCTCTAAGACAAAATGTTGTGCTCCTGCTTGCAGACATGCCCTGGTTCAATCACTTACTTTATGTCTCATGATATGATGCAATGCCAACACAGTTTCCCCAAAGTAAAAACAAATGCATTACTGCAGCTGAAAATAGTACCAGTAAAAGCGGTTTCCAAATATAATATACTTAGATTTTGAACTGCCTTCACATGTAACTTTGATGCATCAGATGGCAAAAAAAAAAAAAGTAGTATTTCATTCTGTGAGCATATACTGATGTCTTTTTCTTACAAGAACTTCCACATGAACACACAGTTGCAGTTATGGTCAGATATAACAAAAACACAGAGTAAATTCTTTTCTTTTTCTTTTTATTCTTGCATGCAAGATTTGGCACCCTTTCTAAAATTACTGTCAAACTGCTTTGGTGATTTTCTTTGGTGAAATGATTACACAAAAACACACTTCAGCAAATTTAACTGAACAATTATTACGATTTATATTTAATATTTGACTTTTTCCCCAATATGTTAAACATTTGTCAAAAATGATGCACTAAAATGTGCAGATAAGTGCCATAATACGTTTATTTTTGCTTAGAAAATCATTTCGCAGCAGGTGTTTAAACTTCCAAAAAGGCCTGGTGATGGAGGTTGGTAAGAGTATACTGTAAGAAAAGGGTAGAAACTGATCTGAAGCTTGTCGTTTATCTAATCTAAAGCTCTACCTTTTTTTACAGCGTAGTGGGAAGCACTGCTGCAGACCTGGGTTTGATTTATCTGCCTGGAACTGCACACTCTACTAATAGTAAGGCAAGACACTTGACTCTTAACTTAAACTAGAGTCAGTCAAATATTACATTTTATTCTTACACAAAACACAGTGAGCACATCCGAATATGTAAATGAAAGCACATATTTCAACCATTAAATCAGCAATGGTGCTTGCAAATAGAAGAGTAGGTATTTTTACAATTTGAATATCATTATTTCCATAAAAAATGGTAAAAAAAAAACAAAACTGCTTTCTAGAAAGAAAAAAGTGCAGAATGTAAACCCAATGTACATCATTGTTTTTAATTAAATTAATAACATATAATTACATTCTAATAACAACCACTGATTACAAAGAAATGCTTTATATACACCTTCAAGCTAAAAATACGTCAATAAGTATAGCACGTAAATACTTTGAATGAAATAACGCAGACCTCAGGACACTTCTGCGTGCACAGTGTAGCAGTCGGGATGTGCTACCAGATTTTTCATTCCACAAGAAGATCAGAAATGTTAGTGTGACTTTGGAAATAAGAGGATATGAAATGACCTGCAATAACATCCTCCATCTGCTGCCATTGCCTCCTAGCTCCACTCAGTCCTTTACAGCTTGATTGGTTTATGACAGCCTTTAAAAGAGGTCAAGCGCAGAGGAATGCACAGCTCAAAATGGCCAACCGAGCCTTAACAATTCGAATATTTATTCTGTCTCAGCATGGCCACTTCCACTGCTATTACAATTCATGCAAATGAGCTGCTGGGCCCCTGAGGTGCACAGTAAAAAAAAGAAACACTTTTTCTCTTTCTGGGAGTGCCGAGATTATTTTTCCTGCTAAATATTTTCATTCATTTTTTTCATTCCATTTTATTCCATCAACAGGAAACTTTTTAACCATCAACACTTCTGGCCACTCATGTCAGTATAACTGATGGAGGAACCAATGAGTGCGTATAATGACTCAGTCTGTATCTCGCTTTTATATAGTATATAGTAATTCTGACTGAAAATAAGATGAAATGCAAGTATGAAAAAAACACATTTTAGCAAAAGAAAGCTTGCTTTCATAAGCCTATATCATGCAAATCTAACCAAACCTAGGGGAAAAAATTAAATGTTGGAAATGTTGGGCATTTGCTTATAAATAAGTTCTGCTAGACACAGATTTACATTTTTACAGCATTTAGCTGACGCTCTTATCCAGAGCGACTTCCATGACCCAATTACAGGGACAGTCCACCTGGAACTACTCGGGGTTAAGGGTCTTACTGAGGAACCCAATGATGGTAGTGCTGGAGGTGGGGTTTGAACCTCCAACCTCTTGGTCTGTAGGCGAGTATCCCACCACTAGACCGCCAGCTCACAGATTAGCAAATTAAAAACATCTTTAAACATTTTAAGCATCAACTGTAACCATGCATTTACAGCTGAGTCACAGACATCTTTTGGAAATCTTGCATGCTTCCACATTTAGTCTGAGCATTAGCACTGGATGAGCAGCTGCCAAGTGGTCAGACAGAGTCTTCACCCCATGTGCCACACCATCAATCAGTCACTGATAAACAAAACACTAATACAAATGAGGGGGAAAAGTTTAGAGCTCTCCAGAATGCAGTAAGAGACGTGAGTGCAGTCCAGCGTAATTTTACTGCAGAAATTGTAATGACTAGCCATAAATGAGCCTTTTCCCCTGCAGCCTCTCTGTCTTTCTTAACCACAGTTTTCTATTTTTAAAGACCCCACAGTCCACCCAATCTCCCAGGTATCTCCTTCCATTCGGCTGCTTGACTTTCCTTCAAAAATAGTCTCGGTGGACTGGGTTCTTTTAACTTATTCCTTTTTCATAAACACATATCATGGTTCTCAAATCAAACTTTTTTAAATCGCCTATGCTTGTTTTCAGTGTGTGAACATTTCATGATGAACGGACTTTTGGGAAGGTTGCAAAATAAGATACCGTTACATTACTGGCAGTTTAAAAATATACACTAAAATGGGGCCAAGTCATGAAAATGATATATTATATATATTATATTTATTCTAGTAAATAAGCGCCGTTTCAATTGTATTGTTCAATCTGCAAAAATAAAAAAACAACACTGTAGCAAATATTTGACCATTCAGTCTACAGATATTCACACTTAAGTTATAAAGAAGGACACAGTCTGGACTTCACAGCAGTGATATTTCTACAGAGATTATTGATGAGGCCACAGTTAAAAAAAAACCCAAAACAAAACAAAACAAAAAAATAACAGCCTGTTTAGTTCTAAGGGCTAAAAAGAGGTTAGAAAATGATCATGTTAAAATAATTTATGGCCTTCTTGGTACAGAAAACAGCACATACATCATAACTAGACCTTAGGGAAATAAATACAACTTGAGAAAATGGATATGGGTCCTTTAAAGTTGAAGATCCAAGGTTTTCTTATTTCAGTAATAACATGAGGGACCACATTAAACTGCTTGTGAATAGCAGTTCATCAAATTCAAAGGCATTCTTAAAAGCATAGACCAGCTACGGCACCGCACCGGCAGGAAAACGGAAGCAAGATTTTTCTAAAATAACCTTAAAGTCCAGATAAACACGTGAAGCTGTGGGTCAGATTGAGAAGGAAAAAGTCCCACATCCTTTCTCCACACGAAAACGCTTCTTTTGGGAAAACTTAAGAGGCTGACAGGTTCTGTAGCCTCAAGTGTGGCCCCAAGGTCTCATAGCTGTTCTGCTTCCAGTCTCAGTTTATCAACAGGTTGTTTGACCATCATTTAAAGAAGACCAAAAAGAAAAGCACCAAAACAAATAGCTTTTTATGCGAAATATTTTGACTGCATAAAAGCAGCTTCTTTTAGAACTTGTCCTCCTATACAGGCATCACTCAGGCTTTAAAGCAGCAGTTTTCAGTCCTGCTGGCAGAGTCCCTGGACAGTGTCGTCTTTTTCCAACACATCCATTATAAGCCCATCATGGCCTTATTAACGGACCGATGCTCTGTGTCTGGTGTGTTAGAACATTAAAAGACCATATTATCCAGGACTGAGAGCTGCTGCTCTAAAAGGAGCAATAGCTGCAGCGCTGTCTATGGTGCTGAAACCACAACACTTCAAACTGGGCTCACAACTGCTCTCTATTCACATTACAAACCCACTGGGGAGACAAGATCACTGCCCACCGGCTTCCATAAGGTGGAGATACTGCAGCCTTTACTTATAGAAGAAAGACTGCATGAAGTCCATTCTTTACAATCAAGTGTTTGCTGCTTTTTTGGCCATAATTAAGTGGATTTGCTGGAACGTGTGGGAAGTAATGAATCTCCTTCAAACAGCATCTGGTTGCCATATTAATGCCTCTTTACTGGCCACTGCAGAAATATTATTGTGAACATAAAACATGGTCCTGAAAGTTTGTAGTGTGGAGTTGCTCACAACTTTCCCCCACAGACAAGACCACACACACACAGCACACAGCACACACACACAGCACACACCACACACAGACACTAAGCTTACTGAAAACGTGTCCAACCTTCTAGCCCACTGTCCATCTGGTCCCCCTGCAATGCAAACGCTGCCCCTCTGTCCTTGTCTTTAAGAAAAGCAGGTGGCATTCACTGGCATCCTGACCCACCTCCCAACTGCACGCGCATCTCTCTGTTGATGC
>CM029385.1:18037608-18062608 GCA_017165825.1 Hepsetus odoe | reverse complement strand
ACGAGCCCCACACACAGACACAGGCTCTTTCCAGTCTACCTGGGTTGCAGAGTGAGCACAGTACTAACACACACACAGGCAAAGAAAGTGCGTACACTTGAATCTTTAACTGTTTCCCAAGTTACTGGTCTTGAGCTCACCCAGCCTCTCACAAATGTGCATGGACTGCAGAAAGGCTATTAAATAGACCTATTAAAACATAGTTTCCTGCACTGCTAATAGCTGCTACAATCACTCTAAACAATGCAGGGCTACACAATTACATATTTATGCTTTAAATGGACGCCTCAGAGATGTGTGCTATATCTATACGGCAATGCGCTCAGTTAACTGAACGAGGATATGTACACTCGACGGGCAGCGGTGGCCTAGTGTTTAGGGACTCGGCCCCAGGATCAGAAGGTCATGGGTTTGAATCCCAGACCAGCAGGTTGCCCAGAGGTAGATCAAGGTACTGTTCCCATCACGGCTCCCTGGGTGCTTTCAATAGCTGCCCCCTGCTGCACGTGTTTGTGTGCATGAGTGATAGTCACTTTTACAAAGCAAGAATATGAGGTTTTGATAAATGGAGATTAGGAAGAACAGCTGAAGTCAAGACAAATATATCTCTGTTCTCTCTCTCTCTCTCTCTCTCTCTCTCTCCATTTCTCAGCTCTGTTCTCTCTCTCTTTCTCTCAGTTCTATTCCCCCTCTCACAAATATTTTTACTATGTGGGTTACTCTACAGGATAATGGAAATTTCTAGGCACTAAAAATTGGAAAGTGAGAGGATGTCTGAGGAGTGGAGCAAAAATGACAGAGAATAAGATTGATGTGCAAAACTGTAGTGACTATAGAGGGATAAAGTTGATCAGCCACAGCATGAAGTTATGGGGAAGAGAAGTGGAAGTGAGGTTAAGTAAAGAGGTGATGATCAGTGAACAGCAGTATGGTTTTATGCAGAAAAAGAGCACTACAGATGCAATGTTTGCTCTGAATGACAGTTGATGGGAGAAGTACAGAGAAGGTCAGGAAGGAGTTGTGACAGGTTCTTGTGGACTTAGAGAAAGCATATGACCCGGGGTGCTAGAGAAGAGTTATGGGAGAGAAGAAAGGGAGAATACATGAGTGAACGAATGGGAGGAAAGTGGAATTGTTAGGACGCAGGGAGTAGAAGTGACAAAGGTGGAGGACTTTAAATACTTACAACAGTTCAGAACAACGGTGAGTGTGGAAGAGAGTAGCAGGTTGGAATGGTGGGGAAGAGTGGTTATGATCTGCACAGATACATGGCACAAGAAGAGTGAAAGAAAGATTCACAGGATGGTAGTGAGACCAACTATACTATACAGGTTGGAGACCTGTTGGAGAGTGCCGCAGATGAAAAGACATGAGGCGGAGCTGGAGCTGTCAGAGTTAAAGATGCTAAGATTTTGTTGGGAGTGACGAGGATGGACAAGATTAGAAATGAGTATTTTAGAGGGATGGCTCAATTTAGACGTTTTGGAGACAAAGTTAGAGAAGCCAGGTTGTGCTGGTTTGGACATGTCTAGAGGAGAGATGAGGAGGATGCTGAAGATGGAGCTGCCATGAAAGAGGAAAAGAGGAAGAGCAAAGAGATTATAGATGTTGAGAGAGAACATGCAGGCAGTTGGTTTGAAAGAGGAAGATGCAGTGGACATGAAGAAATGGAAACCTAACGGTAGCAGCCGAAAGAAGACTTTTTTCATGAGCATGAAACAGTTTTTACATTCAGATTATTTGTTTCTTCTCTGCTAAAGTTACTTTTTAAAATTCTGACAGCTACTTATATCTGTGTATATGTGTGGACTACTGTAATGCTGTTCTGAAGACTGTGGATTGGACTTGGTTAGACTTGGTCCCCTGCACTGTCCTGCTCTGAGTTGCACACTTTTACTCTGGCACACACTCGCTTGCTGTGAATTGCCTGCTTGACAGCACACAACCTGGACTTTTCCCCGGGACTGCTTGTCTTGGCTAAAGCCCTCATCAGCTGATCATTGCAAACAGATTAGTGCTGTGGACGTCAAATTGGCAAACGCGGTACATTTGTCCATATGCTCCAATATTTTCATAAGTTTCGATCGACACAGCCTTGTTAAGCCAGGCCGCCCAGAGCCGAGCATGTAAAAGGACTGGGTTTGCTTTACCAGGCTTAAAGAGGGCAAGTCTCTCACAGTGATAGGATTAGCTGCCATGGCATTTTGACTGAGTAAATGAAACACACACACACACACACATGACACACAGTGGTTAATTATTTATATTGTAATGTGTACAATGTACCATAAATAATTTATTTCTGTATTTCTCATAAAGACACAACAAGCTAATATTATTTCACTACTTGTTAAGTAGAAATCAAAATCACATGGTAGTGACCAAATGGAAAAGTTTGAAAATTGACTCCAATTTTTAAATGAAAAAATGTTAAACTAAATTTCTGTTATCATATAAAGTTACTCATATAAATACAAGGTTTTGTCATAACTTTCTGCAGTAGATAGATAGATAGATAGTGTCTGTCTGTCTGTCTGTCTGTCTTTCTTTCTTTCTTTCTTTCTTTCTTTCTCTTTTCTTCTTTCTTTTCTGTCTTTCTTCTTCTCTTCTTTCTCTGTCTCTCTCTTCTTTTCTCTTTCTTCTGTCTGTCTGTCTGTCTGTCTGTCTGTCTGTCTGTCTGTCTGTCTGTCTTTCTTTCTTTCTTTCTTTCTTTCTTTCTTTCAGGGCTCAAAGGTGGGTTAAAGGTGCAGAAACACTGGTGAGGTTGCCAGTCCATCACAGAAAACAAACGGAGTTCTAGCAAAGCAATCTATTGTTTTTACCCATCTCACATGTTTCAGTCACAACAAATGCATTTATTGTTTGTAGCTTATATTCTAATCTATGAGCAATCAGACCTGAGCTGCAATCACTTCAGTTACACAAGACTACACAAGGCCTCTGTAGCTCTTTTGACTTTGACCTTAATGCCTTTAACCTCTCTAAATGCATGAGCCTTTTGCACATAATCTGCTTGGCACTTGACTCGTAAGCCTGATTAAAGCACACAGGGCAAACCATCAACGGCATCTAAAAAACCTTCTTAAGGCTCATAATAAGAGACATGTTAACATGAGTCTGCTTGGTAAGGGATTTGGAAGCACAGTCTTTCTGCTGCTCTTGCTAGTATTAAATGATTGACTGAAGTTGACTTTGGATACTAACAAGAATATTTAACCATCTTTCACCAACTCAGAATTCTTTTTTTATTTGGGATGCATTGAAAGTGAAAGTGACAACCCTTGCCATTGCGAGGTCACAGCACAGCACACAGTGAACCACAACGAAATTGGACCTCTGCATTTAACCCGTGCAAACACCTTGCAGAAGTTGGCAGCTATTGAAAGCGCCCGGGGAGCAGTGACGCGGACGGTACCTTGCTCAAGGGTACCTCAGGGCAACCTACTGGTTGTGGGAATTGAACCAACAATCTTCCGATGCGGGGTCCACCGCTGCCCCGGACAGTAATACATACTTTTACTCTTGATGTAAATAGTGATAAGCTTATAAGAATATGTTTGTTTGGACTATTTACAAGGCCCAGCGTGTTTCTGTCTCATCAGAGACCATACACTTTTTAAAAATGACTGTAAATGGATGTTTCATGTGACAGAAATGCATTCAGTATTTATAAGTAGATCATGTCACAGTTTTCACTGAAGCAGCACTTAAAGAAATGAAGCAGTTCAGACACTTGGCTCCTTTCACCACGATTGTGAATACTTGTGACTTGGTAAGCTTCTTTTACATGCAAATACCTGCTCAGATAGACGCACAGGGGTTACACTTTTTGCCCCTGAAAAAAGAAGAATGCTTTTCAAGAAAGGGTCTTGTCTACTACTAAGCAGGCTGGACAGAAGCTACACTGCCTGCTCCAAATCTGGCCAACTCTGAATAGGTCACAGGCACAGAACAACTTCTCCACCACACTGTCTTTGTGTCTCTGCATGGATTTATTCATTCAGCATAAATGTGGGGCAATTAGAAAAGCCCTGGGCAAAGACATTACATTCATATAACTAAATTACCAACTGAAGGAATTCAGCGTTCTCTACGTATGTGCTAATGAGGACGAGGAAGCTAAAGTAACAGATATTAAGAGAAATGTAAGAAGTGATTCTGGAATCCGACCATTATTTCTGATCATGATACATCGCTCCATCTACCTGTCCCTCACTTTGCATGCTCTAACTGTTATGCTGTGTAAGCATATTTTAGCATGTTAAACAGCTGCTCCATGAAACAAAACAATTTACTGCAAAGGGCAAGACCAGGCCAGAAGTAATGCCAAAAAGGTTGCCCTACCGTCCAGAGAAAGCCAGTCGTGCTGTGAAGAGGGCAGCAAGGGCAGCGCGCGGGCCTTGTACTCAAACACCACCGAGTTAGAGATGATATGATTACTGACTGCAACCTGCAGAGTCACCAGCCCAGTGTCATGGGCTGTGGAGCAACAAGAAGAAAAACAAGCATGTTAGAGTGACAGTGAGAGGAAATCTCATCAGCGCTCGTGAGAGTTTACTCAGCAGTTCTCATGCTTGGTTTGAGAGAACACAGGCTCTGGAGGCAGCCGGAACCTCTGCTCAATTAAAAGACGAGCCGCTGGGGTAAACTTTTATCAACAGCAGCTTTTGTTGTTTGAAATAATGTGGGTGCACAAGCTACATACATCAGATTTTAAAGGTTTAAAGTTTATTCACCATATATGCAATTACAGGGCAGTGTTATGGAAATGAATTGCACTGGCTCCAGGCATCCACAGCTATGTTGAAATATGTTGAAGTGGAGGATGAAACTAGTCCAGCAGACAGGAATGTGATTAAACAGGGTCTTCGACAAGCCTTCTATTGCTGCTGGTTTAAATCCAGTACAGCTAAAGGTTCTTTTGCCTCTTTAAAAACACTACCGCACCCCTGTGATGCTTAGATCTTGCTCAGATCATTAAAAAGGAAAGGGGTTTCCAAAGCTGCTCCCAGGTTGTAGAACAGTGTCCCAAACCTTGTGCTATTCTAATATAAAGACCTTTTAAGCCAATAGCTATTTTTTCCCCCTACCCTGTTTAGGAATTTTTTTAATACTGCTCATAAAGTGTATAGTGTTTTTACTGTCTGTGTTATTTTGCTTTATAATGTATTATATATTATTTTTTGCTTTACTTACCCAAATACCTTACTTGCCGTAAAGAGCCGATGTCTTAAATCTGTTCTATAAATACATATCACTTGCTTTCTTTTAACTCGTATTTAATTCCTCACTTTCAACGCAGTGCTGTGCAGAAGCCTTGAGCCACCACTCGTTTGATCATGTTTCAGTTGCAAAGATCCAGTTTGGATCAGTTTCAGAGACTGTTTTGTTTGTTGAGCCACGGTGTTCTGCTTATGAATGAAGAATAACATGCCGTAACTAGAGGCATGAAGCAGCGAAGAAACAGGAGCGGATGATCCGGTGATTAGTTCACTGCTGATGCTGGTGATTGGTTGGGACCAAATTTTTATCTAGGCACCTTGCATCCTTAGGCACATTTTAGCCTGTAGAAATTCAACTTCTTTTATTTAATCTACTCAAGATGCCAAAGATAAGGCTTTTAACAGGCAAAAAATTGTTTTTTGCACCGCCAAGGAAATTTCTCAGCCAAATACAATCAAAGATGGGTGACTTAAGATTTTTGCAAGATTTCATTTAATTTCAGTTTATTATAATGATAAGCTGTTGATTAAAGTGTGATGTGTTTTTTCTCTATTATGCATGTAGGTGAGTGAGAGTTTGTACCAGGGCAGTAACAGCGCAGGACTCCAGGCTGAATGAGGGAGGCCGGGACAGAGATCTGGTCAAACAGGCAGCTGTAATGACTGCTGGCCTCCTGCCATGGGCCGGTGATCAGCACCTTCACCCCACCCTTCACACGCGCACACACACACACACACACACACACACACACACCATCTTACCATTTTAACATTACAGTATATACAATGACAGACATTTATTTTATAACCTTATAGATTGATCAGTTCACAGAACCTGCATTAAACTGTCACTGTAGATTTTACAAACTAAACCAATTTAGCCACCAGTCTTTCCTCTTCCCACACTACACTGTCAGGTGAACCAGATGACAATTTTTAAGACATTGTTTAAGTTTTGCTGCCATCATGTGGAAGAATGCGGGACTGACATTATAGGAGGACAAGGCTCTGATATAAGTGAGTGAGTGCTGCCCTCTTGTGGTTGTACTATGCAACAACAGCACCTCATTTCTAAATGACAAGACCTAATTTGATGGTCTTGGCCATCTAAATATTGCAGAAATTAATTGAATATACTTATGTTACATCTGACATTACAGGCCTGTCTTACAGTTTTTGCAATATTAAAAACCATTGAATATTTGCAATATTATTTGGTGAAAGTGTAAAGTTGTCATTGTGAGCACACAGCACAACGACATGCAGTCTCTGCATTTAACCCATACACACCGTGCAGCGGGGGCAGCTATTAACAGCGCCCAGGGAGCAGTGATGGGGATGGTACCTTGCTCAAGGGTACCTCAGGGCAACCCACCACCCTCTGATCCTGGGGAACAGTCCCTTACCACTAGGCCAAAGCTGCCCCAAACCCTGGCTCAAGCCCCAAAACTACACACACTTTATGTTCTTTTTTGTGTGTCAGCAATAGCCAGTGAGGATGTTTTGGGTCCAGTACACACAGGCCAAAAGTCAGAAAAACACCCTGGATAGGTTGCCAGTTCATTGCAGTAAAGTCAATTACATCTCTTTAATTTAATCCAAAGTATATTCACTTTTAATAAAAGATGTATACATTGCACTGAAATGTTGCAATTTCACTGCCTCAGCAGTTTTTGTTGAGGTAAGAAAGGAAATGCTGACTGAAGTTTGATGCTGACTTTGCTCTGTTTGATGAAATGTGTGTCAAAGCTCATACAAGCCTTTGCCTGGTCTTGGTTGGATCAGTTGTTTCTGTCTTCTTTATTGTTTTTTTCTGGAATTGTATAAACCTTATTTCTGTTTATTAACAGATGTATTAGATTTATTATGTGTGAAATATCATCACAGCCACTTTCATAGAGGAACTTTTTTAAAGACTGGGCAACCTATTAGAAAAAGGGAAAAAGTAAAATAAAATAATAAATGTTTTTTTTTCTTTTCATTTGCCTTAAGAATATTCAAATTTGTGTTTAATCTGTGCGCTAATGTAAATTATTTTCCTTTGAAGACATGGCCACCCCCAGGCGTTATGCTGCATATCTCCTACTAACACCCCTGTTTCAGTAGTCTATACCAATCAAATGTTTTTTTTTTTTCCCTAGAACTATATGTTTTTGTTAAGAAACTTTAGGGAGACATTATTTTTTATTGCTGTTATATTTATATCGACTCACCTCTGGGTAAGACCATTCTGGGGAGTAATCGGTCACCATGAAGAGCCTCCCGGTGGCCTGAAGCATACCCAGAGTCCCCTGAGCCACAGCTGCTGAAACTACCTCAGCTACATGCATGTAGGAGAGTGACCCTGCCTCCGCTGACCCGCTGGCACCGGCTGCGGCTCCACCTAGAGACTGAGGGCTGCAGCAGGGCTGGAGGCACAGCTCGGAGGGGCTGTATCCTGCTGCTCTGTTGGCCCCATCCTCCTGGCCCTGTTGTTGGTTGCTTCCAGAGGCCTGCTGACCATCTGACCCAGGTGGGGCCACCAGTTGGTGAGCATAGAGTGTGCCACCATGCCCCACAGCTGTAGCCCCGCCATCCACAGAGATAAAGTCATTGATGAGGTCGGAGAACTGATTGCCAAAGGAGATATCAAAGTGATCTAGACTGATCTCCATGCCCGACCCTCCACCATTGCCAGCCTGGTGGCTCCCCACTGCATTATAGAGACCTTGCACCAGTCCAGCTCCCTGGAGCAGAGGCTGCAGCTGCTGCTGACCGTTGCCAGTGGAGTTGTCACTGGAATTTCCATTGCTGAGGGCAACTGACTCGCTTCCGGTTGCTCCATTCTCGGAATTTGGCTGCAGGTAATGCTCTGTTGCCCCTTCTGCACTGCCCCCTGCACAGGCTTGCAAATGATCCCCAGTTTTGAGCAAACCATCTGCCCTTGATTCAGCAGCACTAGCTTGGACAGGACCTGCAGTGCCAGGCTGGTCATGGCCCACCACCTCCTCATGCCCTGGTCCAAGACTGGGGAATCCTCCCGGATACTGCAGCAGCTGGATAGAGCCAGTTTGTCCTGAGCTCTGTTCAACAGGTGAACTTCCATTGCAGTTGGGCGTATGCTGATTATGGTGATGGAGGTGGCCGTTGCTGCCTGGTGAGTCATTTTTGACTATCTGCATGCCCATGTAAGCTCTGTCATGGGAGTTGTGCTCCAGCATGTGGCTCTTCTGACCAGTGTTTTGCCTGCCCTGCTGGCTCTGGGCCTCTTGGAGGAAAAAGCTGGGAGAATGGGTTTGGTGGGCCATGTGAGCATTGTTCATCGCCTGCTCATAACCTACTGGTGCACTAGAAGAGAAATCAGGCTTGGAGTCAATAGCACTGAAGTCCATTTGCTCCAGTGTGGTGCTGGGACTCAGCCCTCCACCAGAAGGCAGCAGAGTGCTAGCAGGGGTCAGGGAAAGTGAGTTCTGAGAGTTGGACCCACTGGACACACTGCAGCTCACGACTGTCCCCACCTGGTAGCCACTCTCTTTGGCTAGTTGCTGCTCAAAGGAGGTGTCCTCAGTCTTGATGTTCTTGATGAGATTGGCGTTGAAGCCGAAGTTGGAGTCGGACATGGGTGGAGAGTGTTGCAGGCCGTTGGTGCTTGCCACGTTAGAGGAAGAAGCTGCAGATGAGCCATTCTCCTGTTTTAGCCCGCTGCCTCCATACGTCTGGCCCTGCTTGGGGTTGTTCAGGAAGCAGTCTGGGTCAAAGTTCATGGTGGTCTCTGGTAGCTTGATGCTGCCTGAATCCAGACTGCTGGACAAAACAAGTTCTTCAGACACTCCAGCTGCAGACAGCATGGAAAGGCCATCTGTGGCCCCTGGCCCACCTGTGTCTGCACCCCCACTCCCAGGGAAGGCAAACTTGTGGCTGTCAGAAGTGACCGCAAGGACTAACCCATGAGAGGTGGCATCTGGACCCATGATGTGAGCGTTGGGGCCTCCAGTGGGGGACATGCTGTAGACTGGGTCCCCTGTCACCTCTGACATGAAGACGCTCTGGGACAGGCTGCTCATGACTGATGCCACGTGACCTATACCCGTGACCGCAGGGCTGTCAGCCATGTCTGGATCAGAGTTGAGGCCACTGCTGATAGATACTGGAGAGTTCTGGGTGGTGTCTGGCACTTCCACTTGGTTGGTGGAGGAAACTTCTGTGCTGTTCTGGTGTAGCAGCACGGGCTTGTGCACTTTACCATTGCGTTTTTCCCGTGCCAGGCTCCCTCCTCCAGTGGCCCCTGCGCCGGCTTTGCCACTGCCATGACTGTGCTCTGTTTTACCCTCAGACACGTCACTGTTCTGTAGCTCTGAGTGGCCGCTGCCATAGCCACCTGAGCGTGGATCCACTTTTGGAGAGATGATACGGTGTTTGGCGCTGTTACATTTGTGGTGTACGCTGCTGCCAGCACCTGAGAGACATGCACACAAACAGTATTTTTAGAATAAATATTCTCCCAGTGTAATATCACAACAGATGCTCTTTCTCCAACATTACAAAGGCATGCAACCAAGCATTAAAGGATATTATACCATTTCTACTGCTGAGGATCTGAATGATGTCTGCCTAGACTGGCAACTTCCTGCATATTTGGCTGAAGGAAAAATTGCAGCTGACAACAAGGCACAAACTGACCTGTATTAAAATATAACAGGAACCCCCAATTCCAACCACTAGCTATGTCTCCTCCAATTACACAGTACTGCCAGAACTTGGAAAGTGAAGGCTAGCATGTGCCTCCTCTGAATCATATTAAGCAACACCGTAACTTCTTAAATGGTTATTAAATAGTTATTATTTAAACATGAATTGTTTTGTGAATGACTGTTTTTTGCATCACTTTACAAGATGTCTGAATGACTCTCAAAATTCTCCCATAAATCTATACATTTAAGCCTATCTATGTAGTAAGTTGTGATATTTGCATCTCTGTGTTTGGCCAAATTGCTCCTAAATTATTGGTGCAGAAAACAACATTTACATTTTCTTTTATAGCAGATATTTGTAGGTTGTTCATGTGTAGAAAAGCAAAAGCAAAATTTCTTATGCTGCGCTATCCCATGTGATCTATATGATAATAACGTTCACAACAAATGCAAATGATTTCCAGTACCATCCAATCTAAATGTAAAATATTTCACTGATACAGATCTTTATTTTGCAGATATTACCTATATTTCAGGAAGACGACATTTATCTAAGTACAGCAATAATCTCTGTCTCTTCTGAGTTGAAAGCTAACCCACCACCTTCTTTTGTGAATGAAGCCCTCTAGTGGCTTCATAATTAGAGAATGCAGTAAATCATTCCAAAATATTCAGCCACAGCTTTTCCACATTTAAAGCTCCTAATGTGGTCTGGAATTTCCTTGGGGATGAGTGAAGAAACTATCTATTCCTAATCCTAGGATCTGCTCATTTCCATGCTTTCTGGAAAGGCATATTATGCAGGCCTTCATGCACTCAGACCTGCAGCATCTTTCAGTTCTAACACTACATTAGCCCACCGTCTGCCTCTTCTGTTTCCTCTCTTTGCCTGCCTCATTCTCTCCCTTCTTTCCCTTACCCAGTGTGCCTGTGCAGAGGCAGTTGTGAGTCCGGGGAGGGGGCTTGGTCTGGTGGCTGTCCAGAATCTGCTGCACCAACTGCTCCACTGAGAAGCCAGAGCTGCTGTTCCCATTGCTGCAAGTCCACTTGATGCCATGAACTGCCAAGGGAGAGAGGAGACACAGTTGTCAGCTGGTGCACAGTCCACCAGCCAAGCCTACACCCCACCCAGTCTGACTTTACCTCCTCAGTAATCATCCACCAATCACGTTAGCCATTCTTCTGTGTAATGGGGCACTGAATGTAACAGAGCATAGATAAGAGTGTACACTGCTGTTTCAATGTAGTTTCCAGTTTTACTCCTTTGTTATCCTGCATTCCAAGCACCTTATTGGATCATTTAACCTTATACTTGCTTTGGAATATCCAGTCTCCTGCTAGGAAAAGTACAGTGTAAGACCACTTGACTTCTCAAATAGTAAGATTAATAGTGTTGACTTGAACATAGAGAGTGGCATTCAGACAAAACATCGTTAAACGTTCTATATCCTACAATTTTCTAGCAGATTATTCTTTACTTTCCACTTATAACACTTATATTCGTTACTTGTACCAAATGCAGTCATTTTATCTAAGAAACACATTTTCTAACTACTATTTAGCTCTTAGAATCAAGCTGACTGTTTTAGTTAGTGTTTCTTGGCTGAAACGAATAAATGATCGCTGTTCTGATTGACTGCTTTCTATTGTGCCTCATTAAAAATGCAGTCCAGGGTGTAATGCTCATTATCATTTCATAAATGGGTGGGCACAAATAAAATTCATGTGCTGCCACACACACACACAAAATGTGAAATATGCCTTGAGTATTTGTACTTCTCTCTGCATTTCACCCATCCTAGACTGCCCACTGCTGCATGGGTTAAATGCAGAGGTCCAATTTTGTTGTGTGCTGTGCTGTGACCTCGCAATGACAAGAATAGTCACTTTCACATTTACTAGGAGCTGGAACCGTGGGCTTGGGGGGGTGTTATGGGCTAAGTGTATTGTAAAAGACATTTTTCCTGCCAGTCATGGGGATTGATCCGGCAATCATTTGGTTGCAAGCCATTGTTTCTACCATAAGGACATGGCTGCCCTGAGTTACTCTAGACTAAATGGACAGATATACGTTAATGCATTGTTTTTGTTACACTTTTTCTAGATACTGTACAATACTGATTGTATGATCTCATCAGTCATCAGTCATTTTCTGGGCCACTTGTCCTAATTATGGTCGCAGGGGGGAGCTGGAGTCCATCCCAGATTGTATGATCTGTGAGAAATTTTGGGTTTGTATTATATAGATTGTAAACACTCATCTGAGGACAGAATTGAGTCATTAAAAGAACTGCTAAGCCACATTTTCTCTGTGGTGAGATGACAACCGTCTGTACTTGCTCATGTTAATCATGTGACCTTGTGTCTACTAAGGCAGCCATCATTTTTTGAATGGCAGTAATAGTTCCATGTGGCAGCGGTGGTCTAGTGGTTAGGGAGTTGGCCTCAGGATGGGAAGGTAGTGGGTTTGAATTCCAGACCACTAGGTTTCCCTGATGTACTGTTGAGCAAGGTACCGTCCCCATCACTGAATTTTGTTGTGGTTCACTGTGTGCTGTGCCGTGTTTCACAATGACAAAAACTTTGATGGTGTTTATCTTCATTTCTTCTGCTTTGGCTGATAAAGTGTTTAAATGAAAAATAGAGTGATTGTTTTGCTATCTGTGGCACATTTTCATGTGACCAGTAGTTCCAAGACAGTAAGATTAACGTTTTTGATTGATGTTTAGAATGGTTTCTAGAAATGTGTAAATGCCGTACTACTGGCAGGTGCTTTTGATTATTACTTGAGCCTTCCCATCCAATAGCTATTACTTGAGCCTTCCCATCCAATAGCCATCAGTGCTGATACCCCATATTCTACAATTATATATCTGCTAGTCTGGAGTCCTATTCATTTATAAAATATAGACATTGGTAGGAAACCAAGCTGGATTAGTGAATAGACAAATCTATGTATAAAATCTGGAATAACGCAGTATCATCTAAACATCCTGCTCTTCTGAAGCTAAAATCTTGATTTACCATAAAAAAACAGCCCTACTAATATGATTTCAACATCATCCCGGCATCCCTGTAAAAATAGCTGAGTGCAGGACAGCACCCTCTACTATTCCCCTCCTGACTGCTGCTAATATCCAAGCTTGCACCAGGCCTGCCAACATGAGTGCTACGCCCCACTCTCTCCCCGAAAAGAGTGATATTTCTGGAGCAGAGCAGAGCACATTTAGAATATAAGACATCAAGGCGGTCTTAAAGTGAGCTCAGGCTTTTTCCGACTCCTCAGCTAGTAAAACAGAGTCAGAGAGAGCTGCTCAGGCAGGGAGGGGGCATGGCAAAGAGAGGTGAAAGAGGGAGACGAGAAGGTAGGGGGAAAAAAAGATAAAAGCCTGCTGCTGGAACTCATGAGCCATATGAATAGGCAGGAAGAGGAAACATAACAGCTGTCACGCACACAGCAGGCAGCAGAGCTCCACCGAGCTCCAATGCTCAGCACTTGGCCAGAGAAACCCTGCAACATGCCATAACACATTACACCTACACTGCCTGAACTCACATACAAATCAATCGAACTGAGAGAGGGGCCAAAAGCGAAGCAAGAGACAGCACCGAGGCAACTCACAAGAGAGACGGTGCAAGAGTTTAGGCGCATGTGAGCGTGGACGTGACATGACATCAGTAGTGTGGGAGGAGATCAGTCTCCATTAAACAATGATGCAGGATTCAGATGGTGTTGCAAAGACAGTGTATCACTTTTGCTTTCCATGGCTGAGTGGCAGAACTAGCCAAAATGTGACAGAAGAGCTGTGTGAACATGAAAAACTGATCTTTTCAAATCTGATAAGAGCAACTACATTTTATACGTAGTCACAGCATCCGATCTGTCTAAAGGAAGAGTTAGATTTGGGTGGTCCTCACAAACTTGTAAGGTGAAGGAACAGGTGACAGATCTACTCAGACAGGTATATTTTTCACAGTGGAGAGTGAAGTAATTTTGGTACTCCTGGTATTTTTCTCTGATTTTTGTCCTGTCCAAATCAGCCAAGTTAGTGATTTTTAAGGTTATTTGCCTAATTCTGTGAAAAACTGCAATGTCACTGGTGTTAAAATAACCATTTTATCTCTAAAAAGTAACTTTACAGAAAAGTATTGACATTTCAGTGTATTTTGATACAATGTATTTTGGCTTGGTGATTAGGGACTAGGCCCCATAAAGTTATGGGTTTGAGTCCTGGACCAGCAGGTACCCTTTGATCATGCTAGGATGTATTTCTTTGTGGTTCGCTGTGTGTTGTCACTTATATGTAATTCCAGACCATTCCTATTTACCATAAACTTTTAACACAGTGTACTTCCTTATCCTCTTTCCCAAATTTTTCTGATTGACTAACTCTAAACATTTGAATGGCCTATAAAGGCCTTGGAAATGTGTGAATGTTGATGCCTATTGTGTCTACAATTGTGACTAAAAGTTAATATCCATGGATAATATTAATGACATTTTTACATTACACACTATGTCAGCATGGTGATTGTTCAGTTTGTCAGCAGAGCTAACCATGGGGACAAACATGTTTCAAGAACATTGTTTTTCTTAAGATACTTTCGTGAGTCTGGCTCCTGAGTTCGAGAAAAAAAAGACTTGTGAAAAGACTCGCCTATGGATACACTTTCTCTCTCTCTTTCTCTCCCTCACTCTCTCTCACACACACACACACACACGCAAGGTAGGTTTCATCTCTGCTACTTTTGGACGATGGACAGTGATGTATAGCCTGAGCATTGCACTCCCTCTCACTCAGCATCATTTTGAAGTAAGAACTGGTGACAGCTCAGGCCAAAAGATTCTGCTCTGCCCTGCTTCAGCAAGGCCCACCCACTCATATAACTACACAAGCACATAAAGCACATACGCAGGCTTGTATCTTCAATCAATCTGAAGTTAAAGTCTGCTGAGCATGGATATACTGGTAATTGTATGTGTTTGTCCAGATTGTTGGGCACATCTATTTAGCTGCATGTTGTACCTCCACTGGCCTTCAGAACAGCATGACCATTCTCGATCTGGTGTCCACAGGAGTTTTGATGTGATGGGACAATTGCAGGCATTAGAGGAGCTAAAATGTGCCAGAAACACCTTCCCCAAACCATCACTATACCACTATAAACGGAGATGGCTTAATAGATTCATTCACTCAAAGTGGTGTGCCAGATGTTAATCATTATGACGCAGAAGGAACCTGAAGTCTTGAAAGCCGGCCACCTTTCAAACTAGAAATGTACTTTCTTGATCTTCGCTAAAAACACTGGCACCCAACATGGTTGAGAAGCTCAGTCAGACGAAGTCTGGTGAATTCTAAAAAGGACATACCACTATTAAATCCGAAAGTGATTTCCGGCCCATTTGTTTGATCTCGTCATTCTCGCCATTCACTTTGGACTTCTCTGATCCACAAGCCTTTTTCATGATTGTGAATCACTGGTAGTTTTTTTCTCATGAAATCCTTTACAGGGTTGTCAGCAGGCATTTGGGAGATGGTGGAACAAGCACATCTAGAATCCTTAGTTTTCTCAGGTCAATATTTTGCTCTTATTTTATATTATGATTACCCAACATCTCAGTTCAGAATTTGACTTTTAATATTGATTATCAGGAATAAAAGGAGCAATTATAGTGGGGTAACACCCCTGCCCCCTAAATAGCAGACTAGGGGTAGACTTCCTTTTTAGGAAGCACACCATGCTATACCATGGGGCCCTTGGCCAAGGCTACATCTGTAGTGTACGTCTGTAAAATTATTCTGTTGTGAGTTGCTCTAGATAAGAGCACAATTAAGAGCAAAGGGACTGTAGTGGCCTAATAGTTTGGGACTGGATCCCAAGAATGAAAGGTCCCAGGCCAGTAGGTTATCCTGAGGTAGCAGGGTGGTGATCTAGAGGAAGGATACTCGCCTACAGCCCAAGAGGTCGCAGGTTTGAATCCCACCTCCAGCACTACCACCATTGGGTTCCTGAGCAAGACACTTAACCCCGAGTTGCTCCAGGGGGACTTTCCCTGTAGTTAGGATATGGAAGTTGCTCTGCATAAGAGCATCAGCTAAATGTTGTAAATGTAATGTAAATGCCTTGAGCAAGGGACTATCACCCAAATCTGCTCCCTGGGTAGTTGATGTATTGCTGCTACATTTTGGTGGAAGTGTTTAATGCAGAGGAAAAATATTACTGTGCGTTGTGCTATGGTATGCTCATGATAACGAATAGTCACTTTCACATTTAAATGTAAGTGGGAATGTGTTTCTGAAAAGTGCAGAGTGTACTTAATAAACTGGATAAACTTGTATATTAATGTGTGGCTTTATGAGCACTCTTTGATGAGTTGTTCATGCAACAACAATGGGCTTCAGGCATGAGGGGTTTGTTCATCACATTAACTGGATGGAATGAGTCACGCTGGTCTGCCTCTCTCAGCTGCCCTGCTGTGACCTGGCAGAGCTGGCCTGCCCTGACCTCCCATCTGACCCCTAAGCACCTCTCCTACTCAGACAGCAATCTTCCTCTTCAGGGCCTAGCCTCAACTTAAGCCTCATTAAGTACGCCTTTGTGTTCAAAGTCATGCTAAAAGGATGGCTGCATAAAAAGTAGCTACAGTAATGAATGTTCAAATAATTAATTGCTTATTCAGCGATGAGTAATAATTGGATAATTGGATAGTTATGAACGCATAGTAAAAAATTCATAAATTCCTCTGCTGGAACTGCAAGAGCTTCATAACTTAACCCAGGCGCATCAGGATCTCAGCCATCTTCATTTACACTGAAACGTCTGAAGGCTGATCTCCACACTAGACTCTATTACGCTACCAGAAACATCAGTGTATCACTGCAGTATCAAAAAGTATGATGCAAGCGCCGAGCCGCTGCACTTTCTAGTATTTCTACTATTGATGCAAAAGCATAAAATCATGGATAATGTGAAGAAAAAAACAGCTATTTCTCAAGCTATCATCTCTCTGCACATCAGCAGGCCTTCCTCGGAGGATTCAGAGATTTTTCCACGCTCGCTTCGAGAAATATAAAGATGCATACATATTCCATTCCTCCACTGTAACACTTACCTAGTATTGCTGATGAATGCAAGCTGTTTGTGTAAGATATGGGTCACTCAGGGGAACACGTTATGTTTGTATGCCTGATGTATAATGCACACATGAATTATGCATGGATAATATAGTATACTATTTATCTGCATGGCTCATCTTAGGCTGACAGGAGGCTGCGTGTTCGCAGGATCAGCACGAGGTGGCACTGTTGCTCTTCAAGATGTGGAAACACGCTGTCTTGAATGGTCATCTAATGGCAGAGAGGGAGACTAGTAGCCATGTCATTGGACTCTCAGAATAGCATGGCCGGCGGAAGACATCTCACCCCTTTGCCGCTGTATGCGTCAATCAAAACATTAATGACATTACTGGGAATGGTTTAGATGTAGATCAGGCATAGGGTGTCACACACTTTATGCCACGTGTCCTGAAGCCAGTGTGAGAGAGGGGGAGCACTTAAGTGATTGCCATGAAAGCTCTTAGGGGGATCGCAATGATTAGGATGCGGGGCAGGTTTGTCTGCTTTCGTGCAGCTGCTGCCTTCCCTGCCTCCGAAAAGTGCTGACAGCAAGGAGGCGGATTCATATATTCATTACATTGACAGCAATGTCCTGCTTCCAACGATCCATGAATCTCGTCAGCTATTGAGACATGTCCTTACAAGACTCCAGGCAAACATGGTCGTATACTAGCTGTTCGTACCCTCTCGCTCTCATTAGAAGCACGTCCCGCGACCCGGACTGCTTTTTCTACGCACGTCTCTGCAAACACTCTGTGCATTTACTATAAGCAGACTCTGGCAGTATTCAGAAGCCTATGTGTGAAGGATTTCTGGTGAGTCAGACACGCTTCCTCCTACATGTTTACATCAATCAATACATCACTGCCCTCCTCCACCGACTGACTGGAAGCTTGTACACGTCCGCCAATGCCAGAGAAAAGAAAAAGGACAAACAAGAGGCGCCCACCGACCCTGGATCAGCAGGAAATATCAAAGCGGGCACCCGCTGAGAGGCCCAGAGGTCAAGGTTAACTGCTATGCTTTGGTATGGCTAGGTCTGCAGATTAATGTCTTGTCTTGCTACGACTGAATGTGTAGCCCTACACACGGCTGAGTCATGGAAGTGCTGAGGTGAGAGAAGGCGTAGGTGGCATACATCACGTGTCTTTTGTTTTGTAATCCTCCAAGCATGTTCTACAAGCTGAGACTGAATCCATCAGTTGCTGAGCAAACATCTGCAGTAAATGCTGTACATCATACCATTTGCTGATTACAAGAACAAACAGTTGTTTGTAATGGTGTACTTTGTGGACTTGTGTATGGTGTATTTTATATGGTCTTTTACTTCAAGCAAACACAATCGTTGACCGCAAATATCTGTGAGGTCTTTTTTCCATCATGTCAGTTTCCTCCCTTTCAGTGATGCACACAAGAGCGACTTGCCAATGTGCCCCCTTGTGGAAAACCTTTAGGCTGCTAAAGTGAATGAGCAAATTTACATTAACAGCATTTAGCAGATGCTCTTGTCCAGAGAAACTTCCCCTAGAGGGGGGTTAAGGGTTTTGCTCATGAACCCAACCATGGTAGTGCTGGGATTCGAACATATGACCTCTTGGTCTGTAGGCGTTTATCCTACCATTAGACCAACATCAAGTACAGTGAAGTGATTAAATGCAAGAGCACCTCAAACATCTCTGTTAAATGTTGATCCTTAACTAAAGCAGTGTGCAGTGCTACTCACACATTGGCTTTAGTTGCCCAATGAGCTCCTCCTTGGTCCACTTGGCCCACTCCTTTTTGTCTGTGTTGATGGAGCACAGGATGGGCCCGCATGGTTTTCCACAGTCCTCTATGGCTGGTACATTTAGGTAGTGCACCAAGACGATGTCTGGGTTCTGGAAGGAGAGACAGAGGGGGATTAAAGTTGTTAGATCACTCTGGGATGGTAGAGTGGAACTCATTCTGGCACTGTGAGTGGAGACAGTAGGCCAGCTTTGGCAGCACAAATAGGATGTTACCACTGTGTAAAGAACTCCTGGGGCTACAAGACACAGGTATAGGCACGCACACACACACATGGAAGTTTACTGAAAAAGTAATTCTGCTCATTTTTATTTCACATGTAATTGTTACCTGCACATGTGACTGGCAAATTATGTAATAAAAAAGGTGACAGAACTGGAGATACAAGGTTTCCTACCCCCAGGAACAATATACATACATAGAAACCCTACATGGTACTATAAATATTAAAAAGCCCTAAATCAAATTTCTGAATGAAACCTTTTATTTCTTTCATTTTTTCATAGATTTTGAACCATTTCTTCAGTATCTTACAAGCATTCAGTGCAAACATATGTTCCAGTTATAAACTATAAACTATAAAAAAAGCTAAAAATATGACATAAAGGGATTAATTGTATGATGCATCGGAAGTGGTTTACTTGTAGACATTTATCACCCAGCATTAACACACACACTGTGAACCTTGTACGCAAACTCCAGCTCTGACACAACGTGAGTAATTTTTGTATGCTTATATGTTTTATTATTATTTTTTTTTTTTTGCTGCACTAGAGCACCTCTGCCCTCTTCTAACGAGGTCATCTTCACCTTCACACAGGGCGATGCACTCCACTGCATTCTCCTTTTTACAACGAGTCTCCGTGCATGTGCAGGCAGCGAATGTTATCTGGATAAATGTCTTAAATTGAAAGCTTATGAATAATAGGTGCCGTTTGAAAGCACATCGAACCCTTGTGAATAACATCAATTCCGTCCCGTAATCATGAATAGCTTTGTTCTAAGGCAATGTAAACAGCTGCATTAAGAACAGTCTGATCCCACAGTGGCAGTCTGATTATGTTCATTACACACACACACACACACACACACACACACACACACACACACACACACAGAGAAATTGCCTTTAACCTCACATAAAACACACATTTGCAGAGAAAGCCCCTCTTTGACCATTGCCCACACACAGAACGCTTGCATACCCATGTGAACACATACAAGCCCTGATAAAGAAAAATGTACTGCCAACATGAATACGTGTGCTGTTTGAAGCTTCATCAGTGGTAAGTGGTGAATAAATCAAGGCACTGCTGGGCTGGGCTGCCTCTCAGCTTACACCATTAATCTAAGCAGAGGCCACTGACTGGACCATCCCTACTGCCCACTGCTTTACTGTATACACACACTCTCTCTCACACACACCCCCACCACACACACACATGCACAAGAATCAAGAAGGGCTAATTTAAAAAAACTGAACTGGTGAAAAACCTTCAGCTTTGGATTGCTATAATAGATTACAGTGCATTCATTGGAGGAGTTGATTGTGTAAAAATGCAAAAATGCAAATAATTAATTAAAAGAATCCGGTTTCGATTATTTCTAATTATGCATTCCTCACCATACAGGTGCACCGTTTGCATTAGGGGTTATCATGTGGCTGTGACAATATAAGTGTAGATGTCTGCAAAAACCCATCGGCTGTCTATTATGCTGAAATGGAGAAAAAATGTATGAATTGTGAGATACTAAATATGAAAAGCCCCAGATGTCAAAGGGTCACCTTGTACAAAAAGCAAATGTATGGTCCTGTATGGACAGACACACACACACACACACACACACACACACACACACACACAAACAGATCTTTGACTACTTTAATATTATACCCCCACACAATCTGCACATGTGCCTTGAAAAGGAGACATGAGCTTTGTTCAAGACACAAAGAGAAGCAATGATACAGCTATTAACAACAGAAAAACCATGGCAACCACACCTGCCTCTATGTGCAATTACTCTTTGAGACACAAGAAAAACAATCTCCAGTCCATTCATCATACTACTTATAGCATCCATTCAGACACACCTTTTATCACTCTCTGAAAGTAAATGCAGACAGATAATCCAAGCAGAGAGCAAAGAGCCCCATAGCCTGCCTTTAAGAAGAGTTCAAACTGTAATCACAAAGAAGCTTCTAACTGACATGCCGTTCACAAAAATGACTTCAGACTGATGGGGTCGGGGGGAGGGATCAAACCGCAGGGATGATAAGGGCCCGGGCACAAGTTTAACAGCTGAACTCGGAGTTCTTAGTATCAAACATTTCTTTAATTCACCGCATGCACTTGTGACTTGAGCGCTTCTTCCGAAAGGTCCTTGATATTCACGGCGAAAGTGTCAAGGTGTTTGAACAGCACCTACAATGGATTAAAGAGAAAAGATTTGATCTAAAATTCAAATCCAAAGGAAATCTCTTCAAAAAGGACCTTCTTCTTGCTTCAAAAGGGGCTTTTTAAAAAGCAGGCTGCAGTGTGCCATTCTCTTTCATGTACATGGTGGATAAGTGCTGGACAAGTCGGTTGTGGTTAGTGCCGGTCTGTCCTGCTGTGTCTGCGCTGAGGTGCTTTGTGGTCAGTGAAGTGGCTAGTCCGGCACTGCTGCTGTGTTCATAGCACCATGCCCCCATATGGCATTGCCAGCTGTGCTAATCACCAAGGCAGTGCCCTCAATCCTTAACTAGCATGAGAGGAGCAGACCAAACCCTCGGAGAACGCATGCAAATGGGCACAAATATGGCCACAGATGGAGGCTGACATGACATGGGCTATGAATGCATGGGCACAAGCTTGTGCTCTTTAAACTCAAAGGTTCATAGCTTAGATATATAGTTCCAGGAAATCTTCAATTGGCATGTTACTAATTATTATATGTTGTGAAGATTCCTTGACTTTGAAAATGTTCTTCACAAGCACACATCTGAATTGCAAAAGGGATTCTGCAAAGAATCAACCACCGAACGATTCTACAAGGAACCAAACATGGTTCTTCTACTGCATGTTTATTCATAAGTGGAGACAATCTATCAGACGGCTATACATACAAAAATGACCTTGCAGGGAGACCAAATGACTTATAATGAATGCACAATCACCCACAGGTTATTCACTCACAGGTGAGCAGAAACAGACCCCCCCACACACTTTACATTCAAGCATTTCTTCCTTTGAACGTTCTGCACCCTTGAACTGTGCACATACAAGCACACACCAAGGCTTCACGATAGAGAGTAAATATTATATCGCAATTTTCTGCTACATATTGGGCACATACATACGAACTAATAAAGGTGACCAATACAATTACATCCATAAATTATTTAAAGGTGAGTACCTAGATTTCTCTCAAAGCTCACAAAAAAAAACTTCTGTCCTTCTGACCCGGTTGGATCTCCCTGCTCAAAAACTCCCGCTAAGCCTGGAGATTAGCAGGCGAAATGAAGCAATGAAGCAGGTGTGTTTGAGCAGAGAAATCATCAAAATGTGCTGGACACCAACCCTCTAGGGCTGGAGCTGGAGACCCCTGTATTAAGCTGTGCTTGGCATTAGTCAGCATTGCAAAAAAGATTTCAGTGCAGTTATCTAAATAAATGGTCAGATGCTATTGTCAGTTCTATCTTTTGCTTATTATAAGCATTATGTCTTAAATCATAACCTGCCTGTTAAAAGAAGAGTTGAACCTGATTGGACAATGGCTCTCCCAAATCAACACGGGCAATGCAGCAAATATAATACTTAATACAAGTAAAAGAAATGAGTTAATAGACTTCTAAGTGGAAAAAAGATGGATGCGCTGAAAAGACTGAGGATGTTTTTGCAGTGAAGATGCTCATAGCGCTCAGGATCAGAAACAGGAAGTGACAAAGTAAAAGAGTTTTTAGGTATCTGCGCCCGAGTAGTTATGTGCCGATGACTTTTTCTTTGAGCCCTTACATTTTGACACAAAAAGCTGTAGTTACAGCACCTTACATTTTCAAAACAGGCTTGCTATTTTAGATTTAATGCTTTTGCAAGGAGTCATCCATTCATTCTGCATCTCAAAGTGCTGATACATTTCACACTATTTAAAACATGGATTTGAGCCACGGCTCATAGCCATTAACATGTGGACCCTCACTCTCGCCGGCTCACTGCTCACACATTAGAGGAAACTCACTCTCTCTACTCCATATTCATAATCTCTACAATTAATAACGCCCTTCTCTTGCTGTGTATATGAAGCCAAGTGTAAGACAAAGCTTGCATGTGCATGTTTTTTTTTTCTCACAATAGATGTAAACGTTGTATTATTATAAATACAGAGGGCTATTTGTGTCACTCCATTCCCACGCTGCACTGCTCACACATGCTGGCTGTGGCAAAGCCGAGGGGCAGCCAATGTCTTTTCAATAGATTATGATATGATCTAATCTGCAAAAAGGAATAAAAATAATTCAGATAACTTATCTTTGGCCAGAGATTGCCTTGCCAGTGTAAAAGCTTGTGGAGAGCACAATGTTTGAGCCTCATGCCAAAACTGTAAGCTGGCAAACTGGAAAAAGAACAATATCTCGATAATGATTCACATATGGTATATAATGTGCAACTGTAATAAAAAAATACACACACACACACACACACACACATGCACACACACACACACACACACTTCAACTTCTACTTTTTGTTTCAAGTAGCACAGACTTTTGCCCCTGTTTTACAATGCTCATTTGACAGAATTACAACCGATCTGTATACAAGTAATCTGTGAAGCCTTGCTTTAGCAGCATGAATCTGTTATCTGCTGTAAATCCAATAGGGTGCCGAAAGCATGTGACGTCTACATCTCGAGTGCTGAGCCTCTCCTTTCTCTCCCTCTCTCTCTAGAGTGCTTTTATACACATATTTAACCTTTTCTCCCCACCTCCCTTTCCCCCACCCTTGAAACAAAACAACGTAGCTGAAATGTAGAGTGCTGTATAAATCAGGCCGCTAATATAATTTAATTTCCTGCAAGCCTACTCTCTTTTCTCTTCACTCTAATATCCACAGGGCTTTGCCCAAAATACAGAAAAGCACTGAGGGGGAAACTTTTGCCTGGATATTATTTTGCGGAGAAAATGAGATCTCATTAAAGTATTGATTAATAGTGGAGTGAAATCTCTGGGTTGGGTTGAGTGGTGCCTAACACCTCCCCCCAAAAAAACCCTCCCCCCACCCCCAGTGAGGGCCAGGGCCTGCTTCCAGGCTGAAGGGGGTTGAGGTCAGGATAGAGTTGCAGTGTGTGCAGGCTCCAGGTATTGCGAAAGTGGTATTTTTCATTATTAAAGGCATTCATTAGAAATCAGCACCTTATGCTAAGTGCCCCTCGGGATGGCAGAGGAGTGCACTTCGGGCAGCATGACCGTTGCTCTTTGGCTCCTTGCTACAGCCCTGACTCTACACTTCTGCGTTATTGCACTGTAATTTACAACACAAAATGAATTCTGTACACTGTACAGGAACCTGCTGCAAAGTAAACACCTTTTGCAAGGGTTCAAGTGACACGCAGTGCTAGAATGTATTTGTGCTTCATGCCAATGCATAAGTGATGAAAAGCATCCATTCCTTCAATGCGTGACTACACAAGGAGCAAACCTGGAAGCATGGTGGTAGCCTGGCAACTGGCTCCTGAACGCCCCCACACACATTCAGCCAACGTGGCCATGAGTCCTGGCCTGCCGCTGGCCCAGAGTGCTATAAATATCCACTTGCATTAGCTTCAGGGTCATTAGCACTTCTATGGCCAGCCTCCAGCCAATATCAGCACAACTCTAGACACCAAAGACAAGCAAAACAGAGTGAATGGGCCTATATCTGATTTAAATGGCTTGATATGCAGTGTGTGTGGGTGAGATGCAAGCTCTAAAGAGCACTTGAGGGAGAATGAATGAGTATTTAAAAGCACACTGTCAATGCTCTCTTTAGGTTTGCTCCATTCTCTCTGGTGCCGGGAATACAACAATAATTCCAGGGATTCCACCAGATCCTGAAGAGGATTTCCCCACAGGGAAGACCCTCAGTCCCAGGAAGAACTGAGCTGTAGACTCCTCACAGATGACGGGCAGAAAAACACTGTCAATGCTGCAATTTACATTTAGAATCCCAAGCCATTAACCATT
>CM029385.1:18022608-18035108 GCA_017165825.1 Hepsetus odoe | reverse complement strand
GGCACTACCAGCACTGGGTCCCTGAGCAAGACCCTTAACCCCGAGTGTCTCCAGGGGGACTGTCCCTGTAATTAGGACATGGAAGTCCCTCTGGATAAGAGCAACTTCTAAATGCCGTAAATATAAATATAGAAGATATGATGCTGTTTTGAAGGCAAATGGCGGTCACACCAAATATTGATAACTCTTCCAATTTTGAAAGCATTCATTGTTTACAGCATTTTTTCCACACCTGCATAAAACTTTTGCACAGTACTTTAATTATATATTATTATATAAAGTTACAAAAACAAAAATAAACTTTTCAATGAGCAATTTAGTCAAAATGCTCACATTACCTTCCAGCAGGTATGTCCTTTCTTTTACTTTACCAGGGAGTTATGTAGGAAAGCCATGGGAATAAAAATAGCCACCAAGGGGAAATGTTTGGTATATAATTAATTTAGACCCATATTCATTTATTGGATTTTTTGATAATAAATAAAATGCCTGTGATATGAATGCACTGTAGACATTCTGATAACTGGTTTCTATCACCACCACTAATAAGAGAAGCCAGGTTTCTCTACATGAAAACCCTTTAACTTTAAACCTCCGTGAATGACTTCACGTCCGAATTATAGAAAGTTTCAAAATTGTGCAATTCTCTCAATTGTTGCCAAGCAAGAACATTTACAGTCAAAATTAAGTTCCATGAACAACACAAATGGATTTCACCATCAGTATCACATAAACACAGTTCAGTTCATGTGTGCGGTCAAAAGTGTGTTTATACTGGGAGTTGTACAGCAGTTACGAATGATGCCCAGTCAGAACCATATCATTTTAATAGATTTTTGGCTTCTATCTGGGTGACTGAATTGTGATGAAATACTGGGGGAATTTCCTCTTTAAGAGAGTGAGTGATACAGAGTATGTCTATGTGTGTGATAGAGTGTGTATGAAAGAGAGTGAAGTAGAGACAAAATGTGTATGTGCGTCACAACGTGTGTGTGTGTGTGTGTGTGTGTGTGATAGAGGTGATTAAGGCCCTGCCCTGGCGCTCGCCCTGACCGTGCCACAGTGATGGATGGTCCTGTGTATCTGTCATTAGGCAGCAGGCTGGCCTCTGGCACTCCAGGTCCAGCTTTTAAAACGTACCCAGTCTGCCGTCCCCAATGCTGCTGTTCATTTCAAGGTCAATTGCCTCAGTGCTGCACGAGGCGCAAAAACTTCCCTCCTTTTGTTGGAGGGCTTTACCTCTCATTACTAGTAGGTGTTTGTGTGAATGAGTGTGTCTGTGTGTGGGCATGGTGCTACACAATACACAAACATGTCAGGTCATAGAATCAGATCATTCAGTGTATGTCCAAAAGTATCCAGACATCCTTCTAACTTATTGAACTGAGTTGAAGGTGCACCCATTGCTGATAAATGTGTTTAATTACACACACGCACAGTTTGTATAATCTCAGTAGAAAAATCCCTGCGAATGGTTCAAAGTGCCAAATGCTAAGCATTGGATAGAGATGTATAAAAGCCCTTCAGTGTTGGGCTGTGTCGCATTAGAGTAGTGGAACGGTGTTCTCTGAAGTGATGGAGCTTCATCTGAACACCTCTGCTGCCTCATATAACTGCCTGCATAAAATTAAACAACAAGCCATTACAGGCAAATAAAGTGCAACAAAACATTTAATAAAACAATATCCAACAAATAATTTGTTTAAAGAACTCAGACAAGAAATTAACTTAATTTAGCGGGAATTCCACCCATTCTATACTTTTTTGTATAATCCTGGCCCCTAATGTGTAACATGCTGTTTTGATGAAACGCCCAATCTAGCAGGAGTTAGTAATCCAACAAGAACTGAATGAAAAGGCCCCAAAATTTCTGGGACATATACTTGTAAAGCCTTTTATGGCAGAGAACTATTTAACCATTTTCAGCAAAGTTTATATAAACTCGGAAAGAATGTGTAGGTACAGCGCTCATTTTCCCAATAAAATAAAATGTGGGCTTGGATAATGGAATTGGGTGGTGAGCACTGTTGAGTGAGAAGGTTCTGGGTTCAGTTCCCAGCCAGGGCAGCCTGAGTCCTTTACCCCCAAAATATTGCATGTTCTCGCTGTGTCTGCTCCAATTTCTGCTGGCACCTGTCCATCCACAGATATGCATGTCAGGTGGAAATGTGGTTAACTGAACCCCTGGAGTTAGGAGGTATTTATCTGTGTGTGTTCTAGATGGATTGGTGATCTCTAGGGTCTTTTCTCCCAGCTTTGTACTCTCTAATGAGCTCCCTGCATGACCCGGGTCAGGATAACCAGCTCACATAAAGGAAGGATGGAAGGGTTATTTGATGGATTTATAGTGAAATCAAATGCTTAAATGAAAGTGAAAGTGACTGTGAACGTCATTATGAAACACAGCACATCACACAGTGAGAAATTCAACTCCTCTGCATTTACTCATACACACACGTGCAGTAGGGGCAGCTATTGAAAGTGACTACTGTCTGAGAGATTTATATATAATATAATATAATATAATATAATATGTTATTATATATTATATTATATAGGATATAATATTTACATTGACACCTTGTCACTATCGCGATACTTAAGTTCATCCTTAATGCATTGTTTCAAATGAAACCCCTTTGGATGACTTTGCTTTTATTTTATCTAAATTATGTAGAAACTTCATAAAAATTCACTTTTGGAAATGTGAAATTCCGTTTCAAGAGAAATGCTACAGTTGCCAAGCAACATAATGGTCAAAGATTACTCTATTAACAGCAAAATGACATTTAATACATAATTCGGCTGTATGCCACGTGTGTATATCCAGATTTTCAGCAGCTTCAAAAATGTCTCATATTTTGGAACTTTAATGATATTATTCACAGCCCTTTTATTTGTAGACACACATGCACCACATCTATGGGGCAGTTTCTTTGGCTGCTGTCTAATATGAAGAAAGCTCCCTTTTGAACCCATACCATGGGTGATGGAGCCTAAGTATATTTTTGTTTGTCTGTTTGGAAGAAGCTTTGTTGAGCAAATTCCCTTACGTTCTTATTCCGCCACTCTGCCTCCATCAGCTATCTGTGGACAAGTCAATTCCAGGTCACACACACACACACACACATTTGTTTAAAGACACTTTCTTTGAAATGGTCTGCTCACCCAACAACACACGTGCACTTATAAATATCTGTGCAAAAATTCAGTTGTACCTGCACACACAGCACATACACATCCCCCTCTCCCCCGCCTCTGTCCAAAAAAAAAAAGTGAGCCCAGCAGGTTGTGTATGTGTAAGTCTTCACTCTTGGGATACTCCTTTGTTGGTGTGTGGTGTGGGCCTTGCCACACAACCATCTGACAGCCCTTTCACTTTATGCCTTAGTGGACAAAATGGACTTCCACTTGACCTATGCACCTTTCTACCTGAAAGCTCTCTCTCAGCTCTTTGCCTGACTTTGATGTGCTCCTCTTACTCCCTTTAGTCCACAGGTCCGACCCTCTGAAGTTCTTCAAGAAAGAGAGAGTGAGAGAGGAAGAAAGAGGAAGAGAGAGAGAGGAAGAGAGAGAGAGAGAGAGAGAGAGAGAGAGAGAGAGAGAGAGAGAAGAGTGCAGGAGTGCAACTTTTGAGGAACGGGACGGGGCCGATAGTGCGTACGGCAGTGCGCTGCTTCTGCAGGAGCCAGAGGCTCAGGCCTGTGATGTTTAATTCAACAGCACATAATCACTCAGATGGAGTCGAGTGCTGGCTTTAAATAACTCAGCTTCCAGGGGCAGCATTGCTCAGCTCGCTGAAGAGCGAGGGGCGCTGTGTGCCTCTTTCTGCTACGGGAGAGACCCTGTATGTGCAAATGTGCTTGCATGTTTCTCTATTTGCTGAAAAAATGCTACTTGCTCCTGTACGCTTTGGTTAAAAGAGCTCTGCTGCCTCCACACGCTCATCGGAGGGCCCAATATTCCACTCCTAAAACTGCTGAGAAACCTTTTCATCCAGGTGCATCATATTCAGAAACATGAACCCACATGCACTTGAAAAACTCACTTTAGCTACTTAAGTAACCTGCTATATTTCTGTATTTTCATGCTCCATGTTTTCATGAGGAACTCCTCTTGCGAAGAAATAGTTAAGAAATCTCAAATGCTCACTCAAATGCATTGTAGTAGATAAATCGATTCACATGCATTCAGTAAACTCATCGATAATATGGGCTATTTTGGCCAATTTTTCTCTATTGTAAACATGTACATTTAACCTATGATTATGAATGTGCCTCATGTTTAACAGGTGTCTTTTACAATTAAGTTATTTCAGAGACATTATAAAGAAGACATCTCACGGCTTGCTGCATCAATAAATCCTGCCCTCTTTTTTAATAAAAAGAGCCAGTCACACATGCTCATAACGGCCTACGTGGGAAAACCCACTTTTTACTGCTGATTTCAAACACGCTTTGGATCGTAGTCTTATTATCTGTTTGGGTTTGTTATATAGGAGCATGGTTTTGTTTGGCCCAGGGGTGTAAGAAAGCTTCCAATGACAATAAATACTACTATTAGAAAAAAATTCAAGATTAAATGTACACCTTGCTCTTGCTGCTCAAATACATGTGGGATTAGGTTGAGGTTTTTCTCGTTAATGCTTGGAAATAAATATAAACTGTGCGTGCTACCAGCTCTATGCCAGGATGTAACTTCATGATTGATGTAATACTGATTTTTCATTCATGGACATAAAGCTAGTAAGAAACTGGGGTATTGAAGCTTCCCTTTTAATCAGGGATTGAAAAGGCATTCAGGTGCTACTTAGTTTTTGTAGGCTAATGTGGTTGCCACAGTACACATACTGCCAGAAGTTTCTTTCTTTATCACTTTTTCATGTAAAAGCCCTTCCAAGGTACACAGAAATTCCCTCTCTCCCTCCATTAATCGTACTGGCCAGTGTGTATTGTGTGTGTCTGTGTGTGTGAAGCAGACTGAGAGCAGGCCGTCTGGGAGCCATCAGTCTGCGGTGATGGCCTCAGTGGAGCCGGTGGCTTTGGTCCTAATGCTCAACGGCCTTAACTAGAGCTGCTGGAAGAGCCAAGAACACAGCAAAGTCACTCAAACTTTCTACAGACTGGAATCCGCCCCTGTGCAGGTCTTATAGTCACCATGTAGAGGCACTGCTATTAATGTAGAGCACCAGAGTCTGTCATTACTGCGTGAATGATGGACATACCGATTAAGCAGAAATGCCCACACTAAAGCAGTTCAACAAAACACCAGATTTACAAAGGTTTTCATGTACCAAAGATGCAGCTGATTAATTAGGCTGGTTGGTGATCAGATTTAGCTGTTACAGTTTAATGCTGCACTCAGATCTTATCTAAAAACACATCACTACTAATACTGCTCTGAATCCTCTCCAACCGCATCTAGATCTTTATCAAGATCATCCAGACTTGGATGCGCTTTTGGACTTTTCTAATGTAGGAGACTTTTATTTTTGACATTCCACAATAAAACAGCTTTCTGTGATAACGTTTTGTAACATTTTATATTTCACGCTGTATCGTTAAAAACATAAAGAAGACAAGGATCCAGTTTGAATGTTAAGAGCAGTTTTTGTGATATATTTTTAGAGAAAGAATTTGGGTGACTGTTGAGCTCATGTAAGCATGGTTAGTCCTTCAGCAGCAGTTCTAAACTAAAGAAACAACATCTATGTACTAAAACTTTCTTTACTTTTGCACAGATGTGGGGCCTGTGGAAACTGTATTTGGAAAAACTATTTTCTGCTGAACTATTCCTTTAAAGGGTGATTGCATGTAAAATTGCCTGCTGGAGGGGGTTTCATGGTGTAGCACGTCATAAAAAAATGCAAAAAGGATGTTAATTCCTTGTGCAGTATATGAAATCCTACTTATTATAACCTTAAGAAACCTTAAAAAATGTCCAAATCCCCAATGTGACTTCAAAGGCTGTGCTGGTTATCGGAGCCTGGTGATGGATGCAGTAGGTGGGGAGGGAGCTACGGAGCTCTGTTGGCCCCAGGGGCTTTAAGGGGAGATCTCAGGGGATGCCCTCCGTCTGCGCATCACCCACACACACACTCACCAAGCGTCTACATTAACCCGTGAACCACCACCCATGGGATACAGAAGCAGGCAGCAGTTGCCTAGCGACGAGTAGGGTAAGTTAGGTTTCTTTGAGAAAGCCAGAAGTAAAGGATGAATAGAGAAGTAAAGTTGGTGAGGCCAGTGCAGTGAACGAGGCAAAGAAAAGCGCGAAATGGAAAGTGAGCTGTGTCAAAGAAGCGGATATTACATTTAAATATCAAACTAATCACCTGCTCTGGCATTTCATTAGCAGCTAATAGTTCATTTCAATTGACCTATTTATACTGAACTCATAAAATGATTCTGTTGTACTAACAATTGTTGTATCAAGAGGCAGGTTGTTCTCTAGTGGACTGGGGGATACTCCACCAAGGTGGAAAGGGGAAGCAATCACATTCTACCACTGTTACACTAGCTGTGACTGCTCAAGGCAATTTGTTCTGATATCAAAGTTCAATAAGTGCCTGTTGTCTTTCATGGAGTACTACCTCTTCCTGATAGATTTTCATGATAAGACTTTTTTTCCAAACCGCAGGCACTGAACTTCAACCTGTATAGGCTTCAGATGGAACATGCTTTTGTCATTTAAACCCTGGTGTAGAAATCTTAGTGCTATTGATGGTGGCTTAGTGGTTTAGGGACTAGGCACTATGATGGGAAGGTCATGGGTTCAAGTCCTAAACCAGTAGATTGCTCTGAGATAGCCTTGTGCAAGATATCATCCCCATAATTGCTCTCTGGGGGCTAGATATGGCTGCCCAGTTTCACTATTTTCACTTCCTTTTATGGGGGTATTTCTATACGTAGTGCCAAGAAAAAAAGATGATTCAGTTAAATGTGACAATGTATTGTTATCAAGATGACTTTTTACTTACATTTACTTTTATGGAATACAGCAGATGCTCTTATCCAGAGAAATGTAATCAGTGTTTAATTCACATCTGCTCTTCATACCTGTAAACCTGTAGATACAAGTCAACAGCTGCTGTTTACCGACTTACCCACCTGACTTACATACTACACAACTCTGTCAAATTCATAAGTTAAAATCCACACAGTTAACAAGCATACATGCTTGAAAGGCTGTGGTCTGTGTCCAAAACACGACATTTTTATAACAGTAAAACAGTAAATAAGTTTGAGTGATTGGTCCCCAAAGAACTGCTTGATGAGCTGAGTCTTCAGACACAGTTTAAAGACTGCAAGGCCAATTCTTCACCACTTAGGAACCAGGAATTGGGGGATGAATATCTACAAGGAAACATATTTGCAATGATGTGGGCCAAATTCCAAAATATAGGGAGTCACACTGGATGAATGTGAGATGATCAAAGCCCAAAGGCAGCCTAGAAACAGGTGGGAAACCAAATGAGCAAAAACGGGCAGGATAAGAAAACTGGCGGAAAACTAATGCTGGCAAGAGAGACGAACCGCTGGGCTGTAAAAAGAACCTTAGGGAACCTGAAATAAGTCTCAACATAAATACGGGAAAGGGGACTTTAAGCCCAGAATGATTTCTTTTTCTTTTTTCTGTTTGTTTGTGTTTTTTCTTTCCTCCTCTCGTTCTGAGAGGGGGACACAACAGTGAAACTCGAGAAGGGGATGTAGCGCCAGCAAAACACAAACAGATGAGTTTTCGAGGGTTAAGTGCTGACGGCAGCAAAGGGAACGAGAGACCTGAGAATAAACTCAAGGGGCTTTATCAAAACCAGCAAGAGTTGAAAATGGCCCAGTAATGGCTAGCTCTGACATTGGCCTTATATAGGGAAATGACAGCTGTAGGGAATTCTCTCTAATTACCCTGACTCTGATCACTGTCATGTTCCCTCTAGTGGACGGGCGGGAGCGAGTTCTTACAACATAAGTCATTTTTTGTTCAACTATGCATTACACTGCTACTGCTAGGAAAGCGCTCCTGCATAGAGGACATTTCTGAGGAGTCAAAACTATTTAAAGCTCAGCAAGTATGCCACCCTCACACCCTGCCATGTTGGCCGTAGCTCGCATACCCTAATGGTATGGCATGCAAAATATCAACTTCAAACATTACTTTGTTTGTATATAAGCCTTCTGGCATGACAATGTTGGAGAAACCTTGAGGTTGCTGGTAGACAACATAAATAAAGTTCAGCAATCAACTCAGATCACCAGTCACCCAACAAAGGAGACTGAAACTTCAGCTAAATGGCATGACATCATTATTGTGTTTATCATTTTCTGAACTCTTGCTGGACTGATGCCAGATGTCCACCAATAACCATCTTCAGCTCTCGCTCACACTCTTTTATACTTGCTGTCATCATTTTTAAGCTTGAACTTAAATACCTGGAACATCATCTCCATTAGGTTTTTATGCCTTAAACAATGGCCGCATGAAACATGTTTTAAAGTGATACTCAAGAGAGGTTGTGCCACTGATCGCATTCTATACTTCGCTGTTGCCTCTGCTCATGTGCTGCTTGTTCATAAAAAGAAGGCATGTTTCCACTTTAGACGACACTTTTTCGTCTCTTATCTGGAGATGTGTGGCTCCTTCTCGCGGCTCACGTACGGTGTGCAGTTAACATGAGGCAGAGGGCATTAACATGTCTGAGAGCGTGTGCTGCTGCAATATAGCCTCTATCTTCTCCAGCCAGCTGCCATCGGAAATCTCTCCCAGCCAAGCGAGCGGCGGGCCAGGACAGAGACCGAACAGCGCAGGCCTTCTGCTGCATAACAGCAAATTAATTGAGACCATCAATGAGGTATTAATCATTAAGGCACAGGTGCTGAGGTGGCACTTTTGCCTGAGTCCGCCTGTTACCGATGCTTGCGTTTAAAAAGTTTGACCTGCTGTTGGGAGAGAAAAAATGGGAGGGAAGCAGGGAGAGAGGCAAAGGGCAAAGTGGGAGCTGGAGAAGTGGAGGAACAGGTGACAGACTAGAGTACAGCAGCTGTACAATCCAGATGTAATTACGTAATTACATATTACAGTGAATCACACAATCATTTCACATTTTTCTCAATGTTCTCTTCAATGTATTCATGCTCAGTGCTACCTACTAGTCAGGTCTCCCTTAGTCTAACAGGGTTAATAGTCGAAAAATTTATAGCCAATTCTGTTACATTGGCAAACAGACCCCCTGTTGGCTAACACTGCTGAGTAAAGGGAAAGAAAGAAACCCGTCCTACCCACCAGAGCGCACACTCCAGCAGGTTAGCTCTGCTGAGTGATGGAGGGAGAGGAAGGGCCATCCTGCCACCCTAGAGCAATTCGAGTGGGACTATAAACGGCTGTGGCATCAATGAGAACTGAGCTTGCAATCACTAGCAAACTCCCAGGAAATAACACTGTTATTCAATTTACACTCAAAATCGACAGATTTGATGGCTTTTTCTTTTGTTTGAATGTAATGCCAAAAATTTGCTGTGCAAATTGTAATAAAATATCTTTACCTATATCCATTTTGTTAAAGTTGAAAATTTACAACGTATGTAATAAAACACTTAAAATCCCCATGCCTTGCTTTTCATTTCTCTAACTACAACTCTGACTTCTAGGAGTTCAAGAGGTTAAAGGTGATCATTGCTCTAGTGATTCTAACCCTCGGGATAAAATGAAGCTGTAACCTCCTATAGAAAGCAGCTGCTCGTGTATGCATGCATTAGTCGTGTGAGTCAGCACAACAAAAATTCCTCTGCTTCTGTCCACACCATAATGAGGAAGGGCCCGGAGGAGACACGCTCAGCATTAATCAGGCAAACAGGACACAAATTGCAGGGAATTCATTAAGCAGTTAGGCGCTTCACGTCTCCAAACAGTCCGAGGTGTCCAACTGGGCAGGCGCTCTGCCGGATGAATTAAACATTGCGGCGTTCCACAACGCACGCTGCCAAATAACTCGGAACAGCTGAGGAGGATGAGGAGAGAGGGACGGAGTGGGGAGCGGTTGTGAGAGGACGTGTGATGCTACGTGCAGACTTGGGGAATGTCAAACTCCTGAACATTCACATCACACAGCTGTCACCGCTGGGCTGATGAAATGTTTATGAATTCTGCTTAAAGAAAGATTGATCGTGAGTTAAGGTAAATATAGTGCCGGCAAACTGCCGAGTCAGCTGAAGGCAGGGGGAAAAAGAGAGGGAGTGTTATGGTCACTGACACTGACTTTGCCGGCCCTGAAGAGCCACTGAACATATTAAAGAATGTCCACCAGGAGATAAATTCAGCATAAAACAGCAGTCAACAATTTCTATAATCAATTTATTATAAAGTTAACTTATCAAAGGTTCTAAATATACCACCTTCTTTTACAGCATTCAAATGTGTGTGTGAGACAAAAAATGTGTTCTTTCATGTTGCAATTAAACAATAAAAGCCACATCACCCCCCACACTTTCTATGGTGTAGTCCAATTTATTGAAAGGACCACATTTTTCTTACTATTACGAACATATTTGCCCAAAAAATGTCTTGATTAATTTTGTGTTGGTCCACCTCAAACCATCAACACAGCTCTGACTTGCTGAGGTATGGACTCCACAAAACCTCTCAAGGTCTGCTGGGGTTTTTGACAACTAGACCTAGCAACAGAGCTTTAAAATCTTATGCGTGGTGAAGAAGGCCTCTTTGGACCAGAGTAATTCTGTCACTCAAAACTGCTTTTTTTAAAATAAAATCTGGGCAATTTAAAAAAGAAATATTTCTGAACATTGTCCTGCTGAAAGAGGCCACTGTCAAAGAAAATATGGCTGCCATGAAGGCATGCATGTGGTCTGCAACAAAGAATATGTAGGTTATATGGACAAAGATTTCCAAGCAGAACATTGCCCAAAACATGCCCACCATGCCTCCTTCCCATGGCGCCATCTCTGATAGTTTTACATGGCATGCACATGCTCATGTAAAAGGAAAGCTTTAGACCAGACCAACTTTTTCCATTACTCCATGGTCCACGCTCATGACTGTCAGCAGATTACCTGTTCTTCTTATTGGAAACACTGTTAAAAGGTACGTAGTACGGCACACTGCTGTTTGTTTTTTCCTGTTTGTTAGATGCTCTGACATCCCACCTGGGCCATTATCAAAAATGAGATAATCAATGTTTTTCACTTCAGTCAATGGTTTTAATGTTATGAATGATCAAAGTAGGCAGTAATGACAGAATCCAAGCCTTTACCAGCACTCAAAGGGCAAAGCAACACCCTGGAAACACCCATATATCAGTCAGACTTTACAATCAACATAGCGAATAGAGTGAGCTCGGCTACAGGCTCAGATGCTCCTTATTTTCTGTTTTGTTTGTGACGAATCAGCAGAGACCCAGGCCACACTGCATACACACAGGGTCTGTGTGCTAGTTATGCCATCTCCAATTCAAGCCATCCAAGCCTGGGACAATAGGGGGAGCGATGTCATCAAAAGCTCCAACGCTTCAAAGTGCATACTGGCAGGAGTGCCAAGTTCTTTGATGTGGCCCCCAAGGGCCACTGGACAGGCTGTTGGAGAGGAACAGAGCTAGAGGTACTAGAGTACAGGTCCCTTGCACACACACACACACACACACACACACACACACACACACACACACAGACACACACACACACTCGCACCCACACACACGCACACATCATGATCGATACCCAGTCTTAATCAATCTTGGAGCTATCTTCTCTCCCTCTCCACTCCCAACCCCTAAACACTAGAGAGAAATTGACTGAGGTTTATGCACACATACACCAACATAATCTCTCTCTCTCTCTCGCTCTCTCTCTCTCTCTCTCTCTCTCTTTCTCGTGCTCTCTCTCTCTCTCACTTTCTCTCTCAATAAATAGAAAAATAAATAAATAAATAAATAAATAAATAGAAAGATAGATAGATAGATAGATAGATAGACAGACAGATAGAACACATTTATTTGGAAAGGAACTTTCACAGTGAAAAGTATTTGAGGAAAACAGCTTTGTCTCTGTTACTTCTGTGTTTCATATGTGTGAGGAAATCAGTCACTGATTTTTGTCAGCTTACATACTCTCTCTCCCTTTCTCTCTCTCTCTCTCTCTCTCTCTCTCTCTCTCTCTCTCACACCCACACACACACACACACACACACATATATACATATATATATATACGAATTTTTGTTAACCACAAGTTTGACCATTTTCATTGATCTGTTTGTGTTGGAATGTTGATACAATGAAAAGGTCAATTGTCAAGGAAGGATGGATGGACAGATGGATGGATGGATGGATGGATGGAAAATAGATAGATCTATCCTACAAAAAAGTGCCAAGTGACAAAGGAATAAGAGAAGTAAATAAGAAAAAGAATGTTTGAATATGAATTAATTGAATGCAATAAAAACGCAAAAAAAACACGCTCACACACACACACACACACACACACACACACACA
>CM029385.1:17987608-18020108 GCA_017165825.1 Hepsetus odoe | reverse complement strand
TCCTGCCCGCTCCCACCATGGAAAGGGAAGAGACTAATGATTTTCCTGGTGCAGGCAATTAAAAAACTATTTGTCACCTGCCAACCACTGACGTTCAGGCGCCTGGATCAGGACTGGAGCCCAGAGAGCAAGCCTCTGCCAGTGCCAGTCGGCAAGCGTCTGGGCCATAGATGGGATTTGGATTGGAAGGCGGGGCTACCATAACTATTACTGTAATTTTCTAAGATAAACTCTGATTGGCTGTCCACAATGTCATATCCACATAAATCCATGCACTGATTTTTATCTGACTTTAATGTGAGCTATTTAGCAGGCGCCTTTCTACACGCCTTTTAAAGCCTTTCAGAGAAAGATTGCACTGTATCCTGTCTTTCAAGGAGGATTTATACCATCACTAGACTTACCTTGCTCTGCACCAAAGCAGAAATTGATGCATTACTGCATTTAAGTCCATCTTTAACAATTTTAACATGCTTTAAATGTGCTTTGGCACGTTTTTGTGATACACATTTGGCAGCAGTAATTGCAATAATACCCCCACACCTTTCTGAACCATGCTGTTTACTGGTCTGGGCTCATTGGTTTTATTTATTTATCTGTCTTGTGATAATATAAAGCAATACACCTAGAGAGGTCATGTGTTCCTATTTTCACACGATGCCAAGTAGAGCTGTATCCAACAAACAGCCTTCACTAACTTACTGCTCTGACAAATCAGAAAATCTGGCCTATTAAAAATTAAAATAATTGACATCTCAAGTCTAATGTGTGTAGGACGAATATTTTATAAGGGTTTCAAATGCACCTCACCTTCCATTCCATAGCTCATTAAGAAATCATAAACGAGCATAGGTCAACAGCACCAGAAATTTGTCTTTACAACAAACCAAAGCAGGTTTGCAGAGAGAAGACAATGTTTTTATGTTTGGTCTCTTTAGCTGCCTTTGGTTTGTATTGAGTTCCTACTTCAAATAACCTGCAGGAAAGTTTGTTCTGAAGTGAACTGAAACCGACCTGCTCAGGTGGTTCACTTGTTTGGTCTGGAGCTGGACTAACAGTGCACTTGCTCCATGGTTTGTTTTGTCTGAGTATACCTAAACGTATTTAATGGCTTTGTTTTATAGCAGTTAATAAGAAGTACATGCTTTTTTTTTTTTTTTGCATGTTTCATTCCCACTATTGAAGTGTTTTGACCCCTACACTTCACGCAATAACAGCAGCCAGTGCTGCGTTGTTTATTACAAAGTAAAAGAGAAAGTGAAAGTGACTATTCTCATCATTGTGAACCACAACACAGCACACAGTGAACCACAACAAGATTACAGCTCTGCATTTTACCCATACACACACACTCATGCAGCAGGGGGCAGCTATTGAAGGCGCCCGGGGAGCAGTGACGGGGAGGGCACCTTGCTCAAGGGTACCTCAGGCCAACCTACTGGTCTGGGATTCATATCCATTACCTTCTGATGCCGGGGCCGACTCCCTAAACACTAGGCCACTGCTGCCCCGGGGTGGGTAATATGGCAAAATTACATTCTGATACTTCATTCTCGAAATACACCATACATATCACAGGACCATTACTGCCAAAATTTAAAGTACAAATAAAATAAATAAAATAAAATAAATTTAATTAAACAAATGAAATAAAATTCACATACTGAGATTCACTTAAGCCAGTTTAAGAATCTGATTATATCTTTATATGAAGCATGCCATTGGTCATTTTCATTTTAGTATTGACTATATCAATTAGAAACTCTGAAAGCAAATTCTGACATACTATCATGTAATTATGATGATAAACATGCTATATTGCCCAACTCTTGTTGCTTGACGCATCAATCAAATAGCTCCTTTCTGTCAAATCCGATGATTATTGGCTGGTTCTCAGACAATAGTCTGGCTTGTGAGACTACTCGTTACTGCTTGACTATAATAATATGACTGCTGTGAATGTGCATGCGCATGTGAAGGTAATCATCTGTGCTACCTATCTGCATAAAAATCGCAAAAAAGTCTGTGGTTTGGGCTTTGGCTAGACAAATGAAGGAATAGAGTGATGTGGAGGGACGTAGGCAGACGAGAAGAGAGGAGGAGGCCTGGAAGGGCTCCTGATTTATAACGGGAGGTTAATACTGGAGCAGGCCGAGCCACAGGCCGCTACTGCCATCAGAAAGCCATGCAATATTCAGGGGCGAGCGAATTAAAGACTCTCTCTGTGCTACAGGGCCCACAGCGTAAAATAGGAATGTATATTTTCTATCCTCAAGAAATGATCTCTGCCCCGATTAGAATTCATCCACACGTAAATGCTGAGGTGCACACATACAAACACACACACCCACGGACAGAAACATTGATGAAATGAAGGAGACTTACAGCTGAAACTGAGAAGGAAGAGAAGTAGAGAGGGAGGAAGAAGGCTGCTGCCCATAGGATCAATAGACCTGATTAGTCACAAAGTTTGTCGTCAACAGATTCTACACTTTACAATAGAGTGAACGTGGGCTTTCTTAAAGGAACTGCTCTGCAGCCAGATGCTCGGAACAGGAGCCCGACATGTCTCTGATCGTTCCATTTATGCTATCGATTGGCCCGCTATACAATTAGCATTGCACAGTGGCACTGTTCTCCAAATGTTTCTGTCTAAACGACCCGTCAGCTTCTCCCTAAATCTACCCTTACAAAGGTGAATGCTGGACCTGAGCGGCTCTAGATCAGCACACAGCTGACAGCAGTACCATTCCACAAAATGTATTTCAACATCTTCACCAACACAAACTGCAACATTTTCTCAATGAGCACAATAACTGCACTTTCATGCTTTAAACTAACAGAACAAACCAATTTCGCAGCCTAAATAAAGCATTTGCTTTGGCCAAATGCTGTGAATGTACAGAAACTTTGTTGTAAGATGCTATATGAAGTACCATGGTCCCAAGAAACAATGTCTTATCTCACTTTGTCTTCTTCTTCTTCTCTATTTCAGCTATTCCTGTTCAGCGGCTGCCATCGGAGATCCACCTTTTTCTTCTGTTCATCTGCATCTTCCTCTTTCACTCAAACCGCCTGCTTTTCTCTCACTACATCCGTAAACCTCCTCCTTGTTCTTCTTCTTCTCCTCCTGCCTGGTAGCTCCATCCTCAACATTCTTCTCCAAAAATAAACCTCGCCTCTCTTCTACATGTCCAAACCAACGCAATCTCACTTCTCTAACTTGATCTGTAAATCATCCAACCTGAGCTCGTCACTCCTAATGTACTTGTTCAAAGTTGCTGATGGCAGTAAAGTAACCATCACCCTTAGAATAAAGCTTGTTAGACAGTATTACATCTTAAAGAGGACTGAAAAAAATTCAAACACAGTTCCATTGGTGAGATATACAAATGCATTTAGGACAATATTATGTGAAAGGGATCATGGTATAAAAATGTGACGGATGAAAATGGGATAGCGCTGCACAAATATGCTAATTTATTTCAAAAACAACCAGTGAAACTGCATGCTTTATATGTAATGTTTATGTAACAATGCAGTATGAAATTGGACTGTAGGAAATGTATGCAGTGCTAGAATAGTGGCAAATCAATTGGATCTAAAAAAAACCCCAAAAGATTCTCAAAAATGCTCAGGGAGCAGGCAGTCTATTGGTAAACATTTCATTTAATAACCTGTGATTAACCTTTTAAATGTCTGAAAGCAATACATTTTTAAAGGTATTTCATTTCTGGTTGCTGTCACCCACCACTTTGTGTGATTCAGATGCTGGTTTTCCATTTCAAATAATTTCCCTCACAATGTATTCAGTGAGTCAAGAAACGTTTATGACATTTGAGATTTGTTTCTTTTGCACTGAGGCTAGAAGACTAATGTCTAAACCAAATGTGTCTCACACTTGCTGTGTCGTTAAATCTCATTAGAATGGATTATGTGGTTTCTGACACGGTGTGACTTCCTCTTATATACAAAAATGACGCATGTATTTGAGACATTTTGAAGTTCTTTTGCGGGTTTTAATAGACAACGTAGTTCCACAGAATCAGAGTCCCCACATTCAAGACCAATGTGAGATTCCTCAGTGTGGTCTGAGGCAGCTGTGTGAGGCACGGTGCTAATGTGCTCCATGATAATTGGTAGGTATAAAGATTTGCAATCTATTAACCTTTCGCTCCACTCATCAGACCATCTGACCTTTTTCCACTCTTCCTCCAGAGTCCAATCTTTATGCTCTCTAGCAAACTGAGAATATTTTTCAGATTAGTCTCACAGATAAATGGTTTTCTTAAGACTACACAGCTGTTTAGTCCCAATACCTCGAGTCCTGTTCTCACTGTGCTTGTAGAAATGGATTCCCAATCATATTTCTTCCTAGCAGATGATGCTTCACCACTATCAGTCCTGGTTTGAATAATTTTAACCCAATTTTTAATTTTTCAATGTTTCAGTAACCTCCTTCACTTTTTTGCTGGATGCATAGATAACCAGCGGAAACATATTCATCACTGCATAACTTTTTGATTAGATTAATCCAGCAATGAGCTAACGTAGCTGCCCTGCAAAGCTAATAGAAACTTCAGACATGAAACATGACTTCGCTGAATGACTGCAATTAATTTGATCTGAGAAATATTGTGAGGAGTTATTCTTTTTACATAGCAACCTACTGTTGAACCAAGCCGCATGCAGGTAGAGGAGGCCTGCAGTATGAGAACCAGGTAGAAATCTTAAACTCTCTATGGGGTGGAGTACGTGTGCGTGCGTATGTATGTGTGTGTGGAATGGGTTATATGTATGTGTGCAGGGTGCAGGCTTAGGTGCAGTAAATCCCCCCTTAGAGCTGCTTTATGTGTTGGCCCCCCAGAGCACTCCCCTCCTCCCCTGAGACTTAAGCCCGGGCCAGTGCACTCATTTATGTGGCAGCTCGTTAACGGGGTTTGATTTGCAACACTCGTCTGCACTCCCTGATCTCTGTCCGATGATATCATCTCCCTTTGGCAAGTGCACCACCTCTCATTCTCTCTCTCTTTCTCCCACAGCCCTTCACTCATACACATACATTACATATGCAGCCCACGCTAGTCCAATAGACATTAGTCTGTACATACTGCATAATAATTAATTCCATCATACGGGGCGGGGGGGAGGCTTTACAGAACATTGAAGAAAAAATTTACACCAAATTTTTTGTTGTGTGAAATGAATTGCCAACAGTATTTTTAAATGCGTGAGAACACATTTTCTTCAAATAAAAAAATAATAAAAGTGCGGAAGAGTTGAAATTAGTTGTAACCGTCTGATCATAGCTTGTAACAGTCTGATCATCTTGTTATTTTCTTTTAAATTCCGTCTGTAAAATGACAACTGATGACAACTTGACAATAAGCTGACTTCTGCAATGGCTATAAAATTTACAGTTTGTTAAAGTTCAATGAACTTGAATATTTAAGCCATCCCCCTGGCCACTCCTGTACCTTAACTTGTACATATATATATATTTATATATATACACACACTCAAACCTACCCATATCTACCCACAAATCACCCGTCCAGCTTCCACTACCCTTCTCATCATTGCTCAGCACATTTCAGGGCTATAGATGAGTGCATTTATGAGAAGCCCAGCTTTATAGACCACAAAAAGTATTACCTGCAACTGAGACAAAAGCTCTTCTATTGGCCACGATTAAACACCATCCAGCCTCAAGCTGCAGTAAAGCATGAAAGTCACACACTCAAGCTACAGTGTGTTGAAGACTATGAAAAAAGAAGGTAAACATAATTATCTTAAAGAAAGAAAGAAAGAAAAGGAAAAAGGAATGGAGGAAGGAATTATGAGAAAGATATAAAAGGGTCCTCTGTGGCTGGAGGTAGAGAGACTTGGGCTCATTTGGAGGCATGCAGAGAGAGGGAATTAGGAGCACAGCGCTGCAAACAGAGATTTAGCAACGAAGTCATAAATCTAGTAGGTGACAGCCAGCATAAGGGACACAACACTTCTCACTGGATCTAAACTACGAGCTGTTGTGGTGAAAAACAGGCCACAAACACAGTCAAGAGCAAAAGATGCTGTTTGGTCGTTTTAGCAGCTCGGATATCATGCTCTTAACTCCTGCAAGAGTCTGTATGCTTGCCCTTGTGTCGGCTTCTCACATTATATAACTTAAGCCCTGGTTTTAACATCTGTCTCAAGTGATCTAATCACACATGGACAGCAAGGGGTAAACCCACTTATGTCTGCCATTTCAATGGTTCTTGAATGTGCCTTTGCTACAAATGATCAGAATTTGTGACTACGGGAACAGAAAAGCCATGGCTTAAACATTATGGGGCAAAAATGTAAACCCGTGCCGGTGAAATGAAAGATGTTTATATTGTGGTATTATCCAAGCGGCACATCCTGACTACAGGGTGCCAGAGCCTTTCCCATCACACACAGGGTGTTAGTTGGAGAAAAAGCCTTGACAGGTCATCAGTCCATCACATGGCAGACACACTCACACACACACAATCACACCTAGGGGGCAAATAAGGATCTCCAATTCACCAATTCACCTGATGTGCATGTTTTTGGGCTGTGGGGTGGGGGGTGGGGGGCGTTAAATAAAACCAGTAAAAGCTGATAAATACAGCTTCACTATTGCAGCTGTCTTCAGAGTTTTCTATGCAGTTTCACCATCGTGGATTTTCTCAAGCTACACTCAAGGACTGGCGGCAATTTTTGCTTTCAAAAGACAATAATGACATCATGACCAGCCAATTTCTAGATTTGCAACTAGGTAAACTAACTAAACTACTAAACTAACTTGAACTCCTCCTGTAGGGGCAGTGTATGTGTTCTAGTTTCTCACTACCAGGCAAAAATGTCCCATAACTCCATCACATATATGTAAAATCCCTTACCTACTGGTAAGGGATCTGAACCCACAATCTCCTGATTTGGGGGCCAACTCCCTAACCACTAGGCCACTGCTGCCCCAGCTCAGGTGTGAAAGAAGGTTAATGCAAATCCAGTACAGCAGTTACTCAAAACTCAGAAAAGTCTTAAATGGACGTCACACCAGACATGACATTAGTGATGCGTAAAATGCGGTTGCCCAGGCTACATTGCTTCCAACTCAGCTCTGTTCTATAAGTGTATCTGCAGCTCTTTTTCTCTCATTTCTTCTCCACTTTTCTTCTTGTAGTCCCACATGTTCATGCTGTTGGCATTTCTGATGTTCGGGTGTTTTGCAGGGTTATTTCCTGTTTAAATTAATGATTGTCATTTAAATACTCTTGTATCGTTGGAACCCGAACGTTTTGTTGATTTGACTTTAATATTGTGGAAATGTTTGAAAAAACTTTATATGTATGCCAAGGTCAACGGATCGACATGCAACGAGAGAAGAAAAGAAGGTAATGGACGAATGAGAGAGTGAAGAAAAGACATAATTGCTATTTCTTTCTAGTTGTAATAAAGGTTTTTTTGGTAATAAATCTAATAATAGTAACCACATGCACATTGTCGTCATCAACAAATCCTAGATTATAATTAATGTATTCATATTTCAAAGAGGTAGGACGCTGAACATGTTGTGTGCTGGGTTTACTGCAGGGTTTGTTACTAAAATGGAACCCAGGTGGACAGACTTTACTTTCTTAACTCATCACGATCTGCCCAAATAGCACCAATCAGGCGTTTATGTAATAATTGGGACTGGCCTACAGGGATTAAAGGGGTTAAAATCAGGTAGCAGACAGTTTTTTCTGCATTGGCATTATTAGCTCCCTGCAATCCGATCTTTTTCCTGATTGGGCAGACGGGCAAGGCCTGTCTTCCCTCAGGGCTGTCCACACTGGCCGATTGATGGAACTGATTTCCATGATGAAATTGCCAATTATAGAAATTGGAATCAGACCGTTGCTTTGTATGCTGATGAGCCGAAGTCGGACGGGAGAGGAATTGAGATCGATGGGACAGTGAATGGAAGTGAAGCTAAAGAAAGAAAAAAAATCTCCCTCCCTCTCTCTCTCTCTGCTTCTCTCTCTCCCCCTGTCTGTCTTTTGCACTTGCACTCTTCCTTCCACTTCCACTCTGGTCTCTGATTTCTCTCCATGGCACTCCCAGATGAAAGCATCAGAATGCCAGGCTGCTCCAGAGCTAATTGGGCCTCTGATGTGCAATCAGTGCCGGACAAATGCGACAGTTCTGGTCATTAGCTGGGACGGCACGCTGGAGCAAGCCATGCCGCATCACACTCCCATTACACACAAACACACACACACACACACACACACCTTACTGATCGCTAACACACACACGAACACCCACACACACACACAGACAGACACACACACGGATTACAAATCATACATGCAGCTGCCTGCCAGCCGGCACCGCTGCGTCCTATTGATCTGTCTCTCCTCCTTACTTCCTGTCCTCCACCGATCCACACACACACACACTGAGGCAAAAATTACAGGCAGCACATTAGACAGGTCCGGCCGGGGCCCAGTCACACACAGGCTACAATCAGCCACACACAGGCCTCCTTCTGGCACGGGTTCCAGCTCTGGAGAAGACAAGAATCTACAGCAGAGGAGATGTGAGCCAAGCAGAGCACAGCATCAAAGACTAACACACACACATAAGCTCATAAACACTCCCACAAACATGTAATGCATAAATTTAAAGGCACTTATCAAGGATTTCTTCGGAAATCAAGGTTTCTTCTGTTTGTGGTGATTTCTGCTCTATTCCTGCTGCAGCATCTACTCAACAGGAAAGAAAGGTTTTATGGGAACTGTTGGAACGCTGCTGAAATGATAACATATGAGGAGGTTTGGCTACAAAATGCATTCAAGGCCATTTTATTTCATTCAGTGTTTGCAATAATATCAACCATTGAAAGAGGATCATGAAAATTAAGAAGTACTGCTAGAAAATAGTAATATATTAGAGAATTATTAATTATTAGTTTCTATGGTGGTTTACAACAATATATATGCTATATGAATTGTCATTACTAGAATATTTTGAAAAGGAACTTTCACAGTACAAATGATTTAAAAACAAAAAAGTGATTATTATTATTATTATTATTATTATTGTTGCTAAACTAGGTAGACTAAATTAAGACCAGTGAAGGCACTACATTGGAAATAAGAACATTATATGAAAGAGTGTTTTAAAATGAATATCACACTGCGATGGTGGTTCATTAATGGTGGGGATCTGGTTCAAAATCCGTTCATACCAGGGAGGATAAAAATAGAGCGTGGGATGATGGTAAATCTGTTTAAGGCTGCTTTCAGGTTGATGATGTAAAGCTCTGAAAAATATATAAGGTGACAGGTAAAACAGTAATGTTTAGCCAGTGATTTATCAGATGTCACCTTGCCCCACTCAGAACAGATTTTCTAACTGAAATATTGACATAAGTGGTCCATAGATTGCCTGATTATAGAAGCAGTTGTCAAGCAGTTGCAGCCCAAAAGTAGACATTGCAGTTGTATCTGAGCAGAGTTATTTCTGCTACATCTTTCTGGGGCAAAACAGTTATTCTCTGTTAAACTCTTACACCTCCTTATTCTAACACCACACACTCAGACACTAGTCCTCTATTGGTTTTATCTCCCATGTACACACACAGTTCATAGACCATTCAGCTGTGATTGGCGTTCTGATACGCCATCGCTAAACCCACTCAGTACCTTTAACAGCTGAGATGGCACAGCAGCATGCCATGGCCTGCTGAGTGTATAGGTAAGAGCTGGATTAATACAGTGAGGCAGGCCAATCTCCTGCTCTAATGCCTTGGCCATGTGGAGGAAGCCGGCTGGACGCACACGTCTGCGAGCGGCCGCTGCTCAATAATCGGCTGAATGTCAGTTTGGCTCACTGGCAGTGTCCTGCCCTTTCACAAAAGCTCTGCATTATTAACCAGCCGTCTTGTTTCTTGCACCTCTCTCCCTCTCTCTCTCTCTCTCTCTGTGAAAATGGCATGGCGAATGCGCTGGGGGCTTGAGGATAATGGGTGGAGTGGTGTGAGGAAAGCAGTGGGCCTTGAGAAAAGGTCGCACTCATTGAGCACTGGGGCCTGACTGGAGGAGGAAGAGGGCTGTTTAGAGGAGGTGTCTGGGGTCCCAAGATATGCCTCTGTCCCCCAACTACTCATTGAAAGAGGCAGGAGGAGACTGGCAGTGACCCGTGGTCACTCAGCCAGGCCCTGGATCAGCGCTTCTCCTGAGCATCTCTTAGAGGGGCAAGCAGGCTGCCAAGCAGGTCAGGGCATCTAGCCGACTGAGACAGGTGGAGATGAGTAAAGAGAGGAGGTGGGTAAATATGTTGTCCATCAAAAGTGTGGAGACAATGTCTAGAAGAATGTTTTTCATACAAATAAGTATGTTTTCATTCCTGGGAACTGCAACTGCAAGAAATGAACATAATAAGCATTGGCTGATTATCAGCTGTAACTATAGCAGATTGATAGAATTTGTAGCCTGTTGCAAGCGGAGTTCTAGAGTATCTGGTTGCTAAAATGTTGCCAGGTGGTGCTAAGTTTGCTAACCGGTGTTGCAAATGGTTGCTGCGGTTGCTAGGGTTGCTATGGGTTCTTAAATGTAGTTGCCATTGTGAAGCTAAGTAGTTGTTATGGAACCCCAGGTGGTTGCTAGGATGTTGTTAAGTGATTTTAATGATATCCCAGGTGGTTATTACAGTGCCGTTCTATCGTTATGGCATAATGATGACATTGATGACATGATGACATTGTTCAGTGGGAATGACACAGTGAATGAGAGAAATATGGCAAAAACACAAATTAATGTAAGTTGTTCCCACCAGTATTTAATGCAGTCTGCATGCTGGTTGGCCTCCTGAATACACAGTTGAAATGTTAATTACAATGACTGTACATGACTATTACTATTACATTTCATTTAGATTTTTGCAAGTTTGAGTTCACAATCCTGATTTTATTTCTATAATTTGTTTTTCAGTGACAGACCATGAATAAAGGACTTTCTTCAAGACTCTAGAGTAACTTAAATAAATTAAAACCCTAAGCAGCACCTTGACCTTGACTGAACTGAAGTTTAGATTCATCCTTTGATAGAACTGCTCAATGTTTCAAAATGGCAAATACTGAATTAAAATGTAGGCACTAAATACAAGGAACACAATTTTTCTAATCCGAAAGTGCTAACATAAACATACAAATTTAACATAAAAATCCAAGCTTCTGCAGTTTATGATTCATTAGTATTGAAAAAAAATAACAGCATAAAAAACTAAACACTGGCATTTCTGAGCTAATGCTGTTAAGCTCACAGCAGGCAAACCTCTGTATCTCATCATCAAGTGGAAAGATCTAGTTTTGTAAAGCACATTTAACATCAACAGTTTTTGGTGCAAACTTTCAAATACAGAAATGTAGTGTTTAACTACATGTGGCGTTGTAATGTAGTGTATGTAGTGTTATAAAAATGTATCCCATTAAAAAATCAAGACATTAAAAGCAAATTTACACAAAGTGCTTTAAACTGTGCTTCATCAGATCAGATCCTGTTTTCAGTGATAATTGATCAATGATAATTGATCTAATGAGTGTTGTCTTCTATCAATAAGTCCATACATTTTTTTTACCTTTATTGTCAAAGTAATACAGGAATCTCCACAAAGAGTGATTTTGCTCAAATTGTCATACTTTTTTCAGAGCTGTGGATGATTTATGGACTAAATATAAACAGTAGTGTAAACAAATGAGTCCAGAACCGTGAAATATATTGGTTCAGTGGCCAATACATAAGCTAAGTAGCTAATTCGCTAGTTTAAAGCTTTGAGAATGGCATAGGATGGCCAAAAGGACTACTCAGTCTTTAATTATTGTTATGATAAGAGGCTGAAAATCTACATACCAGTATCATGTACTGGTACTAAGTGAGGTGAAAGTGAAAAATTGTCATTGTGAGTACACAGCACAACACTCAGTGATCCCTCTGCATTTAACCCATACACACTGTGCAGCAGGGGGCATTTATTTATTTATATTTATATTTATTAAGTGGCCAGGAAGCAGTGATGGGACGGTACCTTGCTCAACTCAACTGCCCGTAAAAAGAAATACAAATTAATATAAAGGTACAGAGAAAAAATACTGCAACCATTTTACATGAACCTGTTTTGAAAGTAAAGTTTTTTTCTATTTTAACTTTTTTTTAAAGAAGCAATAATATGCATGCATTTGAATCAAGTATATTCAAAGATTATTTTTTCTCTGAAAAAAGCTCACAGAATGCTCTGTATTCCCTGAGCGTTGTCTAGGTTTTATTTGTTTTGCTCTTTTCAGAGTTTATTCTAGAGTTAAAGACAACATTAAAAGCCTAGGTTAGCACACGCACACACACACACACACACACACAGACACACACACACACACACACACACACACAGACACACACACACACAGACACACAGACACAGACACACAGACACACAGACACACAGACACACACACACACACACACACACACACACACACACACAGACACACACACACACACACACACACACACACACACACACACACACACACACACACACACACACACACACACACACACACACAGACACACACACCCACACACACTTCCTAGGAGCAGACTGTGTGAAACAGCTGGGTGTAAGGCTCTAGCTGTAGCTTTATGTAAGGCCAAAGACCTGCAATGTCAAAGCTGGGAACGCAGGGAGGACAGACACGCGCACACACACACACACACACACACACACACACACACTTGACAGACGGCGGAGGAGCACTCCCATCTTGCACATCAAACAGCTGCTTGCCTGCCCTGCCAACATCATTCACAATCACAGCTTCACACACACAAACCCACGCCGTCTAAGAGTCTGAAACTCTGTAAAATCTCCAGAATTCAACAGTCATTTTGTGAGAGTAGCCTCGTCACTCACCGTACCTACCAAAAGTGCACTTATTTTAGTCCTTGAAAAAACATTTGATTTATACTGAAATGCCAATCAGTCAAATAAGAAATTGAAAAGGAAAAAAGTAAACCACCAAAAAGACTGGCCAATTCCATTCTCAGCCTGCTCAACACAGGACACCATGTAAAACATCAGGAGAAACCTTTTAGGTCTTTCAAACCCAATGATTTTAAACAGCTCAGAGGGAAGTTTTAAGAACGAGACATTTAAACTGCAGCACACAAGGTTTATATCATAATTAAAAGTGTGTGTTTTATCCATTCATTAATTAATTATCTCTACTGCTTATCCTAACTAAGGTCGCAGGTGCTGCCAGAGCCTCTCTCAGCGCACCTGAGGCAAAAGCCACCTCGGACAGATCCATCGCAGAAACACACACACATTTACTCCTTGTGGGCAATTTAGCATCAAAAGTCCACCTGACACGCGTGTCTCTGGGGGAAGAAATCAGAGACCCATGCAGACCTGGGGAGAACCTGCAAACTCCACACAGAAACCCAGGGTGCACTACAAACCCATAGAAATACATGAACGTTATATATTATTATGTTTGGCTTTTCTCATTTTTGAGTTGTGAAAAACTCAAAAACTCTTAAATAGTCACATATAAATGTATTACAGCTCACAGTAAAACTAGCTGATTGGAGAAAACATCTGAATGTTGGATGCTGGACTAAAGCGAAACTCGGCAGATCTCAATCTTTTAGCTGAACTCATACAGATGTAAAATATATTATTTCAAGCAGAGCTGGAACAAAACCTTGTTCCGGTTTTGGTCTGACGAATACATTTTAATAACATGATTATTATATACAAATGAAAATCAAGTATATTCAGTATGCCATTTTTTCTTTATTTTTAATCTTTCAAGTATTCATTTATTAATCACACGGGTCAGTTCCAGCAATTATTATTAATAATTCAGCATCAGCTGAACAATGACGATGAAAACATTTATTAATGAGAGTAAGAAGTTGTTTCTTTGGTGATTAAGGAGTTAATATAGAACTATTTCTCTTGGCATTTGTATAAAGTCAAAATCTGGCATCTTAACCAGTCGTAGGACACAATAAGTCTGTGGAAGAATAATTTTGCCACCACTTGATTCCTTGAATCTGCTGAACGCTTTCTGGCCAGGCAAAATGCAACATGGTCACCTGCTTTATGTCTCCCATATCTCTAGTTAAACCAGTGTAATGGAGGTTAAGCTCATACATGATTCAGTGGGGCGAGTATGCACTGTTAAATATACATCACTTTCAGCTGGAGCATGTGCAGCCAAAGGGGAGGGTAGGTGGGTGGATTGGACTCCTGTGCAGGCTTCGGGTGGTCTGTGGAAAGTCTGAAAAACAAATAGCTATGAATAAATAAATGGGGAGCGGAAAGCCCACCCGAATACAAAGGGAGAATCTGCTTTCGCCTCGGGCCATTTCTGACCAGCCTTGCGGCTATGAGTTAGTACAAAGAGGATGAGGAGCTGATCAAGTTTAACGGCTCATCATCAGCTTTCCTGAAAATGGAAATATTCCATTTGCTGGCACATTCTTCTATCAAAAAAATCTTCCGAGAACAACTGAATGAGCCCTTAATGAGAGGTAAGTGTAGAGAGATTTCAAAGATATGAAAGATGGACACAGTAAAACAGACTGTAAAATCTGCTTTCATGAGGGCATGATAATAATTTCACAAGTTTTCAGAACCATACTCTCCTCTAGACTTGAAACTTTTCATTGTCCAACCCTGTTAATCCTTACTATTAAAAAACGGGGAGAGTGAGCATGCGTGAGACACGCTCATATAAAGAGAGAGCGTTCACCTCTGTGGATAATTATGCCTGTTATTTTAATGAGCCTTCTTAGAAATAAAAGTTACTAAATGGCTCCTGGCCTGGATGTGCAGTTTTAATTGGTGCCGCACCTTTACATTATCTGAGAGATCTTTAAAATGATTTGTCACAGACATACATCAGAAACCCAATTCAAGCTGGACTGTTTTGAGGTGTTCTAGTAATGTAATCTGCATAAGACGGGACTGGTCAATTTATTGGTCATTAATTATTTTTCTCATTTTGACACATCTAAAATATCATGGCCCGCACCTCAATATTGGCATGAATATTCAAATTTAATGGCTCTAAAAAAAAAGCAAATTAAAGCCAAACTTCTAGCTCGTGCCGGAGAGAACTTAAATGCAGTATTTTTAAGATATTTCATTTTTATGGTCTTTAATTGTTATTTTCCAGGTTTGAAAAACTACAGTATGCTTCCAGCTAGATCACAAACACACATCTCCTTGACTAATCACTGAAATAGCGCTGATGTTAATATGGGGTGTTCCTTGAAAGCATATTTGTAAAAGCAAATGTTTGTCTCTAACCAACCAAGAAAGGCCAGATTTCACTGACATAAGAGAAGCCTTTTATTGAGAAAAGAAATTTTCCTCACTTTGGAATAAAATAATGATGCAGTGATATCTTTCATTTTTAAAGTTTCAGAAACTTTTACTCCCAAATCCACCCATTCATTATCGTAACCGCTTATCCTGTCTAGGCTCAAGGAGGTGGCTGGAGTCTTTCCCGGTGTCCAACCAGCAGACAAATAGACAAAAGTTTCAGCAGAGCATACACAAACCTGCGCTGAATGCAGTGGCCTTCATGCTACTTTAACTCAAAGAAAAAGAACAGAAGCATGACCGACAGACAGATAGGAGGAGGAAGAATGTGAGAAGGAAAGATAGAGATAGATAAAGAGGGAGAGTGAGAGAGAGGCTCTGTAAAAGCATGATTAATCAGCAAACTCTTTGGGCTTACGAGTCATTTCATTATCTGATACAGTGCGGCTCCCCTCTCCACACACACACACACACACACACACACACACACACGCGCGTGCTCACACGCACAATAGAGACGCTCCAGCACAGGCTATTGACCCTCAGTGAGGCTTCTGCCAGCCAGCAGGACAAATGAGGTGGTATCTCAGCCTTGGCTGTATTAATATCATAATTATCCCCAACTCTCCGGCCTCTGCTGCTACACCTCAGCCCTCTAATGTAGGATTTGATGGAGAAGGAGAGCAGAGGAATTACATTCGATTAGCGCTAAACAAGAGACGTGCAGTGATTGAATCAGTTAAGAGAGGCACCGACGGTCACAGAGTGAAAGCATGTGGGTGTTGGAGTGAGTGTGTGTTCATCTGAGCTGGACACAAAGGCTCGACGGTAGAGGTAAACTGATAATAGGCTCTTAACATCTTGGCTCCCTCTGCGGCCGTTCCCACTTCCAGGCAGTCTATTCTGCATGACTGAGAACTTTTTGGGCTGGGTCTGATCACAGCGGTGCACGCTGGGTAATAGCGCTAATGCTTCCCCAAAGCCCCCGGCCTGGCTCGCGCCGAAAGAGAAGAGGCTCTGCCAAGAGTGCGAGGCAATACCACTGAGGCCTTCCTTGAGGAATGAAGGAAGAGTGCTATCTGAAGGAAGAGTGTTTTAAACGAGTGAAGAAGAGGGAAAAAGAGTGGAGAGATTCCTCATAGGCCTCCTTTCTCATTACCTGCTCTCCTCCCCACTCTTATTACTTAGGCGCTCCTCACCAAAGCAGATCTAGTATGGATAAAGAGGCAGACGTGCTCTCGTGCTGATCAGAATGCCCATGATCCAGCAGCCTGAATGCAGTAGGAAGGACTCTAGCATGATATTTCTGCATAAATTGGAAGAAAAAAAAACAAAAAACAAGGTCCATCAGAGTGGTTTTATCTAAAATGGTGCATTTTAGAGAAACTTTAATGAGATTTCTTCACTGTAGTGGTGGTTAAAACCAGGGCTCACAATGATTTCAGTGCAAAATTTTATTCACTTTCCAAAAGTGAACCTACACGTGTTTTATATATAAGCCTGTACGTTTTATAAAGACATACTTTTAAACTTAAAAATAAATATAACAAATTCTCAAATGATAGATTTTATTCATAACTACTCATTTATGAATAACAAGGTGTGAAACGATGAAAACTGGAATTTTAATCTCAGCGGTAGTTTATTCGTGCCTTATCATGAAGTGTGACCTGATCCAAAGTAAATGTGTATCCTGTCATTTCTGGCTAGTTCAGGGTAATGAATCGCTCCCACTTCTCAACGTGACCGCAACCTCGATGTTTGCGGCTTTACAAAGCCACCAGGTGCATATTAATAAAATAGGGTGCACTAAACCTGCAGCCTCAAGTTCGAAGAAAGAGCTGGTGAGAACAGCTTGATACATCGGCAGTAGAGCCACTACTGGCTGATGAGATCAAAGAGTCACATTTTTAGTTTTTCACACTTTGTCACTAAAAATGATATTTTCCGTCACTATGTTACATCGAAATTAAAATATCTCATTTTAAAACCCATATTATCTCTCTGTACACTCTCAGTCAGCGATGACCCTTGTTCGGAGGTTTGTCCAGCTACTTCGCAGGTGATGGAAATTCTGGGAGATTATGGCTGTATGCCTGGGACGCTCTGCAAACTTTACTCAGACTGAGCTTATTGTGGGCTGCAGAGATTAGTCAAGTAAGTGGATTAATCCTTAGAAATGTAAAAAAAAAAACAATATACAGTACTGTGCAAAAGTTTTAGGCAGGTGTGAAAAAATGCTGTGAACAAAGAATGCTTTCAGAAATATAAATAATGATTGTTTATTTTCATCAATTTACAAAATGCAAAGTGAGTGAACAAAAGAAAAATCTAAATCAGATCAATATTTGGTGTTACTACCTTTTGCCTTCAAACCAGCATCAGTTCTTCTAGGTACACTTGCACAAAGTCAGGGATTCTGTAGGATTATAGTCGGTGTATGATCAACCAGTTTTACCAAACAGGTACTGATGATCATCAATGTCACACGGAGGTTGAAACACAGTCATGTTCGGAACAACCGACCAGCCGAGTTCCTTCAACAACTGTGTGCAAGTGTACCTAGAAGAACTGATGCTGTTTTGAAGGCAAAGGGTGGTCACACCAAATATTGATTTGATTTAGATTCTCTTTTGTTCATTCACTGCATTTTGTTGATTGATGAAAATAAATGATGAAAACTCCATTCTTGAAAGCGTTCTTTGTTTACAGCATTTTTTCAAACCTGCCTAAAACTTTTGCACAGTGCTGTGGCTCTATAATGCTCCTTTGTGTTCACATATACACAGCATTTCTGACTGCACATATAGAAAGTGGGCCAATAGAACTGGAAAAATCTAAAACTAAAACCAAAAAAAACTTAAACTCAACTAAAACTACATTTTTTTTGGTGCTGATTTTGCTCTTTTCAGGATTTTTTTCCTTATGAAGTTTGCCGCCCCATTATTTTTATTTTAGAAAAAATTTTGTCACAAGGCAAAGTTGTCGAAAGAGAAGGTATGGTGCTTTCATTAGTCATTTCTTTTGATTATCTATCATTAGTAGATCATCAAATAGTAATTAAAGGGCCTAATTCATGGAACTTCACTTGCTCACTAGTCCATTCATGGAAGTGATCAATCCATATTAAACTGACTATTTATGTGATGCCATAAAATACAATTCATGTCCATTCTGCCCATTCATTCTCTATGAAGTTTTAACTTTGATTAAAAAAAAACAACAACAAAAAAAAAAAAAACACAAAACAAGGCAGCCAGGAGAAGATCCTTTTATGGAAACCAGTCTAAAAGGCGTGGTAATAAAGAACAGCCTATTTAACACTAGGGAATACAGAGAGGCTGCAAAATGGCAGTAAAAATGAACTATGATTGTATTTGATATCGCACAGGCAAAAATTAAATGAAGCATAGCGAGTAAAAAAAGGAAAAAGTGACAAATAAATGCAGAATATGGTTTCTTTATTGGATTAATCAAATAAAAAAAAACTGATTTTAAAGTATTATTCAGAGTATTCAGTTCAAATGAGATGTTTATATGATGCTTGGCCACTTGCAATGCTGTATAAAGTGAACGTTGCTGCTTTGTGGAAATGTGGCCATTCAGGCAATAAAGACAGTGTGGGATTTTGAGTTTTTCTTCTGTTGTCATTTGGCTGTTACACAGTAAGTTAGAACTGCTGTTCACTTCTCTACCATACAGGAACCACCTAATCAATGCTAGTGTAGAAAAGCATTGTTGTTTACCACAAAGGAGCGTGTTGTGCTTCAGTGAGCTACAGAACTATGGGAAGCAGAGAAAGAAAACCGTCCTAAACTGAGTCGAGAGCCTCTGAAACTCTAAATCGAGCATAAAGACAAACCAGAATAAAAGTGAAATAATAGAAGGCCTGAATGCCTGATCTGGCACTTCTGCCGTTTGGAGGACATGAACAAATTTGTTTTGTGATCTCAAAAAATAACATTGAAATAGTTTTCAGTTTTGCACTGGTTGAAGTTCAGCTGAGCAGGTGTGGTTTGAGGTTTGGAGAGAAATGTATTAAAACATCTTAGTGACGGGTGAGTTCTACTGTTCTCAGTTTAGTGAGTTCTACCGTTACTTCTCAGCTTAGTGAGTTCTACCGTTAGTTCTCAGCTTAGTGAGTTCTACTGTTAGTTCTCAGCTTAGTGAGTTCTACTGTTAGTTCTCAGCTTAGTGAGTTCTACCGTTTGTTCTCAGCTTAGTAAGTTCTACTGTTAGTTCTTAGATGTCAAAGCTCCATCACTGAAGTTTAAAAGCAAAGTAACTGCCAACATGTTTTGGATAATCAGCTATATCTGGGATAAAAGGAAAACTGTCAAATCGATGACTAAAAGGCAGAAATAGCTGCGTCTCTGTTCAGGATTGAAGGGCAGGGGTGAGAATTCAGGAAATCAGGTTAAAAAAATACAAATCCTCTCCATGATTTTACTCCAACTGCCTTGTTTTTCAAAAGATCTGAGGACACCAGTAGGAGGTGTCCACTCAGCTGGAAGTAAATGGAGTAGATTTATACTGTCTGGACCTGAATTTACCAATTCTGTTACACGGTCGTTCAGTACAGACCAGGGCTGGGGAACCAGGGTCTGTAGTTCAGCAGACTTAGTTAGCTTCCCTGCCGAAGAGCTGAATCAAGCATGTTTGGGCATGAAAATGACAAAAAATGACACCCCCTATGGATTGCATGGAGAGTTTTCACACCTGTACATCTCATTTACAAACGGCTCACCTGTTAAAAAGTTCTTCAGCGACCCAAAGGTGGTTCTTCCTCAGACAGCTTTACTTTTAAGAGTTTCTGTGTGTGCATGTGTGTGATCCTGTCTGCCTCCGTGCAGTGTCAGGGTAAGCTTTGATCAGGTGGTTAATCTCTATTAGATTATTCATTAAACCTAAAGAAGTGCTCTACTGCTCACATTGATAGAGGAGAGAGAAAAATGCAATGACTTAAAAAAACAAAAAAAAACAAACGATAACAAAATGTCTCCAGAACAGGTGTCATATATAAATAGATCAAAGGGCGTCACTTCGGCGCAACCTCTCCTCACCTCTCTACCTTCAAGAACACCCCTCCGCCCTCTCTCGTCCTGAAAAGATGGCATGCAGAAAAAAGCAGAACAAGAGAGGGGCTGATCAAAGACCTAGATAAACTTGGGGAGATAAACTAGGGACTCAAAGGACTATACATAACTGCAGGCTTTCACTATAGAGCTGCGTGCAACAGCCAAGAACTGGGTCTTCTGTCTGTATATGGAACGCTTCCAACAGTTGCGTAAAACATACGTTCACTCGCGCTGCTACAGCAAATGTGTGAAGTGGGAAGGATGGTGCAAAAATACAAAAATGCACTACAGGAGAGGTTATAGAGGGTTAGGGTGACAGACCGTTGCTAAGGACTCAAAATAAAAAGTCAACTTAGACAAAACTTTACTACATAGAAAGAAACAACACCTTCAGGACCTGCATACAATATTGCTAGCAATGCGCCATTTAGACTGATACACCGTCTTGCTCTCAATAATTTGCTTTTTTATTGATCTACAGCAAAAACATGCTCACTGCAATACGTTGGCTTTGATTAGATTATTATTATACCGGCAAATACAGAAAATTCACTTTCTAAGACGACCTTTCTTAAATAATAATAAAGATTTAAAATGAGATAAGAGCATCCTCTACCATAAACGTCAACGGTTGGCTGAAATGTGCTTGGTGCACACGTCAGATCGTGTTCACATTTAATTTTCAAAATATTGTTCAAAATAGTTCAAAACAATAGATTTCAGAGAGATCTGATAAAGACCAACTCTGGCCCAAATGATTACGCAACATCACATGAGCATGACAGTCCAACAGAGGGTCATAACATCACCAAAAATCTGATGTTAAGACTAGCACTGCAAGCATGCACATAATACATAGCACACTGCTGAATCAGGGTTTTTTATAAAGTGACAGGGTTGTCTTGCAAACATAAAAAGGCTTGTTTGACTTCATAGGCCTGTAGATCACCATAGTTCAATATCATCCAGATTCAAGGCCTGACTTCTGCCAGAAAATCAAAGCTTTAAAACATGCACAACACTGTCTCAAACCATCTCCTCTTTGCTGAGCCTTTTCAGGCTGTTACTCCATATTTCTGCCAGATTTTGATGCTTCCACCCTTTGGTGTAATAAAAGACAAAGCTAAATTCACTTTGAAATATGTGTCCAACTCTTATAAAACCCTCAGAAATGAAAAAACCCAGTAATAAGTGTTTCTGATGTTGCTCTGGGAGTCAAGAACTGAAAAAAGCAACAGGTTAATGGCATGATGTCTGCAGGCTTAAGGTTAAGTCCAAATCAAAAAGCTCTTTAAAAGCTCCCTTTTCAGTCCCCTAATACATTTCTGAACAGGGGCTAAAACAAAGGACAAAAAAAAAACCAGTCTGTATACAGGAGCTAAAAAGCAATGTATGTCTAGGACACCCCATACCTTTTTGGATGGCTTAGAATCCTACTGGATTGGATCCATTTTTCAAAATTTATACCCCGATCATGTCAAGTCTGATCAAGTACAAACAAACCAACATAAAAGCTCTACCAGGTTAGCAGCACTTAGGAGCAACAAGGTTCACCAGCTTTATTGATGCTACCCTAACTAATCACATGTTGTGGTTTTTATCAGTTTATCAGTGCACTTATTTAAACTCAAGCACCGTCACCCGCCTACACAAACACATGTACTCAAGCAAACAGTAAAGCGAGCCCAATTTTTACCTGCAGCAGCCAGTAGCACCTGCGGTGGAAGGTAGGGATGATGGAAGAGTGCACATAACAGCCGTAGAGACACTGCAGAAAGAGATGCCAAACACACACACACACACACACACACACACACACAAGCACAAAGAGAGAATAAAGTCAGTATACCAAACAATACCTTTTCCATTTATTTACCCCAGTTAATCCCCATGCAAAACCATAACGTTGTGTAAACTTCAACACAGGGCAATTTCAAGGTCATATGTTCTTTCAAGGTTATTTCAAGGTCAAATCATAAAGTGCAAACATTGGGAAGGTTTTCCTCTAGTTGGTACACACAATAGCTTTTTTCTCAAACCATTACAAAATATCTCTAAAATCAAATCAATTACAGTCACTTATGACTCACACTTCAATGATCCCTGCTTCAGTGAGCCACAAGTTAACATTATTTCAAAACCAAAAATGTTTATCCCCTGTGAAATGGCATAACACAAGGGTTAATATCTTCATCGGAAAAAGATTGCAGTGCTCAGGCCTCACCCACACATTGAGCAGCCCTACGGATCTGCTGAGCTCACACATATCTAGGTGCCCTTGGAGAGGAGCGCGCTTCACTGGCCTGGTCTGGCTGGTAGGCTCGGTTCAGGAGGCAGGGAGACGTGTCTGCTGCTAGGTTTCTAAATAATCATAGGCATGTAAGCAGCAGGAAATGGAAAACATGTAAGTGGTGCAGGGCTGTTATTGATTCTCTCTCCTCTCAATTTGTGGACATTTACTTTAATTCTCTACATTTTATATTTTGCTTCTAATTTTGTGTTACATTGTTCTTTGTGTCTGCTAGTGGAACCGTCAGTCTAATTGTGCAGCAGATTCCCTTGGGATCAATAAAGTCTTCTGATTCAGATTTGTTCCAATGTTTAAGCCACAGCACTTTCAGAAAGAAATCCAAAACAGTGGCTGCAGCCCCTTTTCAGTGCACCCAGGGAATATACGAGAATAATGGGAAAAGAATGCACAAGACGTACCGCCGTACGAAGACAGACAGATCCACACATACAGATTAGGATATGAATCATATGTGGCACTAAAAACAAAAGGTGGATTTGTTACAGGATTCGATTGCTCCTAATATTCCTCTGATATCTGATCCAGCTTTGCTTTTTGCTGATACCCAATATCAGATCGGTATCATCACTATGTTAATGCCTGTTAATGCAAAGTCATTATAGGGTTATCTGTTGGGTTAGAAGCTTTTGTATAAAAGTAAGCAATATTCTGGAAGTGCTCATTTTGAAGGTTACTTACATTTCTATCCTGGCAATGTACAAAAATAACGCAGAAAGTCACACACACACACTCACATTTCTCTGCAGACCATGTTCAATAGATTAAAATGAAAGGATGGGTGCAGAGGGCAGGGTCGCGCTGCCTCAGCCAGCAGGTGTAGAAATTTGAGATTTGATATGCGTGCTGCGTTTGTCTTGTTTAACTAAACAGAAGTTAAAAAGCGCAGCCAGTAAAGGGAAGTGTGTTTGAATAAACAGTCATTTGCCAACATCAAACAGCCCTGATTAATTATACCAGTGTACCCGAGCACAGCACGCCAGCCAGAGCCTGCAAGACAAGGTTAGCACAGATTTAGACCCCAGGCACACATGTTGGGTAGCACTTGCTCTCTGTTTTTCTGTCTCTCTTATTTCTTATTTTCTCCCTTTGTCCTTCATTTGTCTGTCTTCTTGTGCTGTCTTCTCCTTTTTCCACACCTGCTGGTCCCATCTCTCTCTCTCTCTCTCTCTCTCTCTCTCTCTCTCTCTCTCTCTCTCAGACAACCAGCTTGTGGTCATAATGGAACCGATGCTCTGCAAGAACAGAGCTCTCGCCAGTATGTGCTGAAGTGGTCAAGCAGTCAGTATGGGCTACAGTGAAGAGCACAGCCTCAAGCAATGGGTCTCACTGAGGCTGCAGCCTGCTGATGGAGTCCTCCTCTGCTGACTGGTCAGAGGCTGGGTACTGCCTTGTAGTCAGCACCACGGACAGCGCCTTTAGAGTTAAGCTTCAGGCCAAAACCCCATATATCAGAAAAGCCCCTCGCTCTGATAACAGAAAACGTTCCACATGTAGAAGTCTCAGGCACGTCTGGAGCATTTCATAAGCAGCATAAAGTCCTGTTTCATAGGACTGACGGATGAGGAGGGAAAAATGCACGCTGTTTCGCCCACCGCGAGGACTGGAGAGTGAATAAATTATCCCCAGGCAGCTTCTGTTTACCCAATTTAAGAAGTACACAAAGCGTTCCTCAGACACAAACACAGAGCCCAGGAAGAGGCAGACTGTTGCACCTGTCAGACCTGATACAGGAATCGGTGTAAGCTCCACGCATGCTGTCCGCTCGCTGCCAAACACACACAAACTCACGCAATGCACCGTAATGAGGAGCTTTATTTCACGTACACCGCCTTAGAATAAAACCAGAGTTCGCATAAGCACGAACCCACATGCGGGCAACTTTGTAATGGCACAAAGGACATGCAAATGAGAAAATAGACAAAAGAAGGCAAAAGGCTGACGAGCTTATCAGTAATTCAATATGAATATCATTCAGCTGGTTCTTCTGATGCTCTCTCAAGGCTGCATGGCAATGTGACAAACTGACAACGACAGAAGCCATTATTTGCTGTCTGTGGGCTGTGACAAATGACAGCACATCAAATGGCAAGCAATTAAAGTGTAATTATATTCACACTATAATACAGACCCCCTCTCCATTACTCAATCTGACTTCCCCATCTCATCACAAGGTTCAACAGTGGCACAACAGGAGAATATCAACTATAGTCATCCGTGTATGCACGCTGCATTGCTAACATGTAAAATATGTTGCTAGAGTGGTGACGGAGAAAAGGCATCCATAAGCATCCTGTCCAAAGGGATGTAAACAACAACTGGGTGTGTTTCAATACAGTGCAAAAGCAGAGTCAGGTGGGTGAGATGTATTCTTTAATACTCTTTTAAGAACCATTCTTAGAGACAGTCCTTAGGACACTGTATGCCTAGACTTTAAGTTCAGCAGTAAACTTGAGAATACACATCGCAAAGAAACACCTAATAGGATTTTTAATAGTATGAACGTATTAAACTAGCTGGACACAAACACACAGGGAAACATCAGCAGTTGTTTAATGTACACTGCAATGCGAAACAAATAAATAAAAAAGAAAGGAAAGGACTAAACAGTGGCAGGCGATCATGTCACGGTGCAAACCGGAATCAAAATCCAAAATCCAAAAATAGGACTCAAAAATGGCTTAACAAGGCAACTACCAACAGCTCAGGATCTTGGCAGAGGCTTAAGGAACTTCGTCATGTCCTTAAGTCTTAGAGGAGCTTAAACAGAGTCCCTGATGACTCCCAGCTGTGCTGCAGAACCAGGGAGGGAGGTGTGGCTACCTGTCACATGTAAGTACTCTGTGGAGGATGATGGGTGATGAGTTGGAGGAGGTGTGTCTTACTGTATGAAAATTAACATATTGTGGCTGTCTGAACAAAAATTTCATGATGAACAGGTCAACAGAAATGACCCAGAAAAAATCTTATTGATTTCACTTACACTGTTTTTATAGAATTTTATTTATGTTCTACAAGCTATTAAAATCTGTTCAAAAATATATATTTATAGTGTATATATTTATTTTGTTATGTCATCTTCTTTATATATAAAATACAGGTAAAAGCAGCACTGAGAAATTATATTATTATATTATTATATGGTTCATAAGATACACGTATTATATAAGAGTCAAAAGTAAACTAAGGTTAGGTTAAACAACATAAGGTCAGACTTTTTTTTTGCATTTTTTCAATCCTATTGGAGCCAACCCAAACTAACACCTAACCATCGACATAAAAACAGAAAATGTGAGTCACCAGACTAACCTTTGCCACTGCTCCATAGTCTACTTCTGATGTTCATGTGACCATTACAGGCACTTTTGGCTGTGGACTGGGGGAGCTCTGACTGGTCGGTGGCTGCATAACCCCATATTACGCAAGCTGTGAAGCACTGTGTGCACTGTCGCCTTTCTATAATAGCCAGCATGAACTTTTTCACCAATTTGTGGAAAACTAGCTCTTCTGTGGGATCGAATGGACCAGCCTTTGCTCCCCATGTGCATTACTGAGCCTAAGCCCGTTGTCAGTTCACTGATTCTCCTTCCTCTGATCACTTTTGGTAGATTCAAACCACTGCATCCTGGAAACACATCACAAGTTTGCGAGAAGCTCTGACCCATTTGTCTAGAATTCACAATTTGGCCCCTTTTCAGAGGTTCCAGAGATCTTAGATCCTTGGGCTTGACTGTTTTTCCTGCTTCCCACACATCAACCTCAAAAACTAACTGTTCATTTGCTGCCTAACATCTCATCACTGGATGGGTGTCATTATAATGATACAATAAATGTTATTGACGTCACCTGTCAGTGGTTTTAATGTTTTGGTTGATCAGTGTTGAATGCATTAACTCTGATTCTGATATCCAAGCAAGAGTAGAAGGGGGGTGAGATGTGTGTGTGTGTGTGTGTGTGTGTGTGTGTGTGTGTGTGTGTGTGAGTTGAAAGTTGGAAAAACACCCTGGACATGTCAGTGTAAAATAAGTAACTAATAATGCTGTATACATATAAGCAGGTATGGAAGGTGAGCTGCTTGACTAATCACACCTGCGCTGACAAAAAGCCATTTAATTTACAGGGTTTATATATGTGCCATCTGCACATTAATAAAAGAGAATTTATCAAAGGTATTACTGCCAAAAGTGAATAAAGGGTATGATCAAACTGTGATGATGAAATATTCTATTCAGGTGGCAATTATGTACACATTTGAATCAAGTCGGGATGTTTTCCATATCCACACTGTCGCCAGCGTTTCCTTTTTATTTCAGTATCAATTCAGCGACCCCTCAAAACTGTCTCATGGCTCTCAAGGAGAACGACTGGCCGTGAAAGGGTCCAGGAGGACTGAGATGTGCTAAAGGGCTTTAAACGGCGCGGTCAGCCACGGGACACTCAGACGATTCGGCTGTGACGGCTGCTGACAGGGACGTGCCAATCGCAGACGTCTCCATGGGACGCGTCCCACCGAGCCATCCATCAGCGCAGACAGGCGGTGACGGAAAGGCGAGCAACCTGCCCGAGATGGGAAATTCTCTCATTAGTCCATAATGATGTGTGAAGGCATTCTTAATCAGATGCTGGCACGTTATTTATGTTGCCAATTTGCTGTTTTCGCGCCTCGACAATGCCGTCTGACTGTCAGACCCAGCTCGCGTGCAGATGTGTGAGTGTCGTTGGTTGGATATGTGTGTGGAAGGAAGGTAGGGATTAGAGAACAGTGCTTTGTGCATGATCATCCTTTCTTTCCAGTTTACAATGAAGCACATGTTAACTTCTGTGCTTGTTCCAGTGCATTAGACAATGAACCCACTGGGGAATCCTCGATCGCACAATTCGAAAACTCATTGGAGGCAAATTGATGAATTACCTTACCGGCTGATAAAGTGAGCCAAGTACTTGTAGATAATCAAGACAAATCTATTACCAATCAGTGAGACAAGCACATTTTTCATGTCTCGCCCATCTTCTTCCAGTAGCTGCTAGCGCTCTCCTTCTCACTGGCGGCTTCTAGTTGAGTCTTGGCTGGAGCATGTCCTGAGTTTGTTAGCATGCCAGTCGAACTGCCTGTGCCGCTTTGGTGTCACGGCTTCATTAGGAGTGGATGGAGCATCAGCAGCTCCTGGATCAGTGAGACATCAATATGTAGGCCTGCCTGAGGGGTTGCTGGTTCAGCCCCAGGCAAAGCCAGACTAATATAGCTCCCGTTTCAATGTCGGCAGGAGCTCCGGCCGGGCCCCCCCTTCCCTGGGAAAGCTGATCCATACCTCCTGCATGCTCTCCGGGCCCGCTTGTATCCATGCTGTTAGCTTCAGCATGTTGGTGCTCTTTGCTATCGACAGGGTCCGTGAGCACTGTCGATTGCGAAAGGATCAGGGCCGCTGCGTCACGGATGGAAGGCCAAAACCCATACGGCCAATTATGACACGCTTCTTTACTTTCCCTGATGGTCCCCAAACCCTTCCTAAGCCTCACGGTGCAGCCAATGGCACCGTATCTGATGAGAGGTATGTATTTTTATTAACATGTAAAGCTTTATTTATGATTTGTGATAAAAAGCTTAACAAGGTTACACTGCTTCCAGTTCTGAAAGCAGAAACCACAGCAGATTTATGTGCAGGCAAAAACCTTATCTGGAAAAAAAAGTTTCTCTCAATACCTTACGATATCTTCTGTTATGAGAGAGACTGCTTCCTGTTTCCCTCAGCTTACTGGTTTAAAATTGTTATAACTTCAAAAATATTTTGAATATATCCAGCTATGGCACGTGCTCTGCCTGAAAGCTATGAAAATCACGGAAAGTCATTCAACTGAAACTGGTAAATGCACAAAACCGTCTCAACAAAACAGAAACAAATGGAGCTCTGTAAAATGAAAGCCTTACGCTTATTCTGCTCCTAAAAATAAGACCATGCATTGTAAACAAAAACAAAACAACAGGTGATAAACAGGCCCTGAAGAGGCGAATTAATTACTCGAGCTGGACCGGTAAATACAGCCATGCATCAAGATCACAGCAACGGAATAAATACAGTAAAGCCACACTCACATACTGCACTGGAGAAATGCAAAAAGCAGAAAGCAGTTTGGCTCTCTGTGCTCATGCCATGCTCATGATATTGCAGTGTGTGTGAGTGTGTGTGTGTGTGTGTGTGTGTGTGGTGATGTGGGTGTGCTGGTGTGTGCCCCCACCCCCTCAAACACATCTCCTGAGTGAAGACACAGTATTTGTTGATGTTCAGGCCTGGGCACTGGGCTCAGGGCCAAAGACATTAAGTGGAATCGAATTTCACGAAACTAGCTTTAATCAGCAGGTTTTTAAGGTTAGAATTACTCTCTCTCCTCCAGCCCATCGGCCAAGGTTAAAGGCTCATGGAGACAGCCTGAGGGGAGAGGATGGAAGGGTGGGAGAGGGCAGAGCGTTTTTCGCTTATAGCCATGTAGCATCTCAACCCAACCAGATAGATATATATAGAGAGAGAGATAGAGAGATAGACAGATATATATATATATATATATATATATATATATAATATATATATAAAAAGAGAGAGAGAGAGAGAGAGAGAGAGAGAGAAGGCGCAACAAATGAACAAACAGACACAGCAGGATGTGTGTGTATGTGTGTGTGCGTTTATCGATCCCCTTTTAAGTATGACATCATCTCCAGCAGACATAGAGCCATGGAATAGGTGGCTTGCTGACAGTGACAGCAGATGCTGTTCTAAACTCCCCCAACACACACACACACACACACACATACACACACACACTCACACACACACACACACACACACACACACACATACACACACACACACACACACACAGATACCCTGATTCCAGGCAGCCAGCAGAGTGATGAGGAACCGGCAGGAGAGCAATACTGCAGCAGCTTGTGACAATTTAACCATCATCGCTAGTAGTTTCTAGTGTCACGATGCTTTGAGAGGCCACTCAGTATTTGTGCATCTGATGGAATAGTGGAAGGGTCCTTACTTGGCCCAGGTCCCTTGCTGGCCTTAAGAAGCTGATCCAAGGCCTGTGTGAGATCTTTTTCTTTTTAAGCCTTCAATACAGTCACAGAGGAGGTCTATGCAACAACAAAAAGCATTCACACAGTGTCGTTGATGTAAAGCTCCACTGTTATAAGAAATTTAGCATCTATGACAACTAGCAGGTTTGACCCCCAGTGAATATTTGCTGAAGTATCGGTTACGGTCCATTTTATTAGATGCATCTAATAACCTTGCAGATGTGAAGTTAATGAGTTCATTTGATACTGATCGGTTTGTGTTTGTGGGTCATTCTCAGGTTCATCATTGAACACGATTATTCTGATTAATAATCTTTTGAATTTGAACATAAATGACTATATTATTAACTAGCTTTAACAAGGTTTAACAGCTAGTTCATAAAATATCCCATAATAAATTTAACATTTTCGGTTACAAGTTAAGTTGATACGATACTTGATACCTAAACAGTGAGCAGCAGTGTTGATGCTGTCTCTCCTCTCTATGGCTCTTCTTTCCTCCTCTGTGCCTTCGTCTGCCAGACTGCTATAAAAATAAGTAGCATATCTCTCACCCTGAGCGTTGGTGATGCATGGGCTCCTAACACAAAGGCCAGGGTCCTCTAGGACTCCACATTCCAGCACGAGTCCATCTAAAGTATAAATGTCTGTGAAGGCCAGTACATAACTCTGAAGTGTGAAAGAAATCTGCAGTAGAACACTTACTAAAGTATTGAGGACTAGTTACATAACTAGTTACACTAGTTATCTGGACAAAATATATCATTTGTGAACAGGAATAATGAGTTAAACATATGGGAACAAAATAAAGCACCGAATATGACCTGGATAATTTCTTTTTTCCATTTTTGCAATGTTTATTTCAGAAATAAATACTGAATACTGCAAAAAATGTCATATTTAAGAGTTTTCTCCGTCGAGGATGTCTAATTATTTTACAAAATCAACAATACCTTTAATTGGATGGTGCCTGCTGACAGCATGAACGGTAAAGTAACAATTAAGGTATATTTATAAATGGTTTATTTAGAAATATCCTACATGTAAAGAATCTAAAGTTATTAAATTAAAGTGTCAGTGTGAAACACGGCACAGCACACAGTGAAACACAATTACACCTCTGCATTTAACCCATATAATAACGCACATGCAGCAGGGTTGGCTATTTAAAGCATCCGGGGAGCAGTGATGGGGCAGTTCTTGCTCAAGGGTACCTCAGGGCAGCCTACTGGTAAGGAATTCGGTAATTCGGCCTACTGGTAAGGATCTTCTGATCCTGGGGTCAACTTCCTAGCCACTAGTCCACTGCTTCCCATGAAATCGAGGTATTAAGTGAAGTATTCTGAGGCGTAGAGTATTGTGAAATATCTAATCTACACAATTCTCCTCTTACTAGGAATTAACTTCATCAGCCTCACTAATTAGCTCGGTTAAACTTCCTGCTGATAATCACCCACTTCCATCCCCCTCAAACCCTGTCGAATTGTTAAAAAACCACAAATAGGCACTTGCTTATGGTTTCTGACATGCCATAATCTAAAAAAATGAACCAAAGTAGGTCACAGTTCACAAGCCTGTTAGCAAAACTCTGAACTCCGAGAAAGTCCTAGCTGACCAGTGACATTTGGGAATTTAAACAAGAGAAAATTTTGTCAAAGTATTCATTTATGGTATAGTTTCCCTCCCACCCTCCCAAAAATGCCCTTCTTCCTCATCCTTTATTCGCTGCCACACCCTACTGCTCTCGGCCCCTTCCCCCCTGCTCCCAGCCCACAGCAGGGTCAACAGACTCCAGCGAGCTGAATAATGTACATGTGTCTGCATGAGAAGACCATTATTCATGCACTCCCCCATTCCATTACAAAGCCTAATGGGCAAGCCGATCGACAGGTCAGTCCATGTTTAAGATGCAGCCGGGTCACAGGCGCGGGCTGCCAGTCACTTTCGCCAACCGAGAACTGCTGAGTCAGGGTTCAGGGCTCCGGCAGTTGACAAGGACCTTCAAAGTGCTCAGGCACTGATACATTTGCCCATTAAAGAGATGGTTCATTGAAAAATAAAGTTTATACAATGTACTATTGAGTTAACATGGCTAAATCATTAGCCTGAAGTGTTACGAATTCACAGATAGATTTGTGTTTGTGTGTGTTTTGACCCGGCAAAGCACCTCGTCACCTATAAAACATATAAATGCACACCCATTTGTTGCAGCAGTTATTTTCATTTTGTACTCAAGCCTTGAGGTTAATGCGACTAAGGTGTAATTGAAGCTTGTAGTCACTAGTGAAGAATCAACCAAACTGTATCTAAATCATCACACTTGCTTCAGAAATGTCCGTTTTAAAGATAGCGAAAAGATTTTAAAGTGCAGTGCAACAATCCAAAAATTGTACAGTGGAATACGGTAGAATATGTTCTCTGACTAAAGTACTGAAGGCATGTTGATGAGGGGAGCACCCCAGTGATGTGAAAGGTTCCAGCCCAGCGATGGTCTGATACCCGCTTTCTTAAAGTAAACATAGTTGCCAAGGGGTTGCAGGTTCGAATCCCACCTCCAGCACTATCACCACTGGGCTCCTGAGCAAAACCCTAAAGCCCTGCTCCAGGCTGTCCCTGAGACCCAGTAATCAGGAAGCTGAAGCTGCTCTG
>CM029385.1:17965108-17985108 GCA_017165825.1 Hepsetus odoe | reverse complement strand
GGCTGTGTGATTACTGTATGAAAGAGGAGGTGAAAAGCCGAGGAAGAGAGGGAGGAATAGAGCAGGGAGGGATGGAGGAAAGGGAGGATGAATGCTAACCGGCGCCCAAACACACAGCGGCGGCTTTATCCTTCACAGGCGGAGGAGTAACAATCGCAAACACATTTTCCCTGGCCCAAGCCCTGGGAGAGATAAAAAAGCAATTTGTATTCTTTCCCTCTCCGCCGCCACTCACCCTCTCTCCCGGCTGCATATTTGTAAACACAGCATCGTCAGAGCTGCTTAATCTTCCCTACACAAACTCGGGCTGCGGGGGAGGGGGAGGCCCATGGGTCTAAGCGCATCATCAAACCTCCTCTCCACACACCTCACTCACCTTCCGCGACCTCTCACTTCTCTCTCACTCCTTCTCTCTCACACGGCGTTTGTAGGGCCAGGGAAGTCATTACTCACTATCTCGCTCATATTGAGTGTGTTGACAGCACACTCTCGCCTCAGCCCAGGAGCTGATGGACTTCAGCATTTCAGTTCCAGCATTGTTGTACTATCCTAATACAATCAGCTCCAGAGATGCTCCACTTTGCTCTCATTATGTGCCCAAGCGATCCAGCTACTTGTCTGAGCTTTCAGCCACTGCTGGGCATGGAGGGCAATAGTGTTGGAGAAACACAGGGCCTACATACAGTGCTGCCTCCAGGCTCGTTGGGTATTTTCTACATACAGTCTTAATTATGAAGAACTATCACGCCCAGCTTCCAAATGTAGTTTCCTCGGTCTGGCACTTCTCTTATACCTTTCTGTCCTGATCTCTTCCTATTAGCCACACAGAAATTTGGGATGATAAACAGAGAGATGGGATGAAATATAGTTCAATCAGAAGAAAATAAACCATTTAATCTTCAAAAAGATGCTGCAATGTAATAAAATCTAATATGTTTGCCCATTTGTCATTGCTTTCTTTATTGTGGGTCAGGCTAAACATAAAGTGAAGTCTACTGAACACACCACATTGTCTGACTTTAACGCTTGCACAGAGAGCAACAGCAGGCAGACTTACATCCACACCCCGGGGTGCAGTGTTGGGCACGGTACCTTGCTCAAAGATATGTCAGGGTAAGTTACTGAGCTGGGATTTGAGCCCACAACTCTCAGATCTTGGTAGATCCTTGGCCCAGGCCACCCTGCCCCTACAGTTTTAACAATTATGAAAGTAAATTGCAGCCACACAGGCACTGGATGGTCTAAAAGCTTTCAACACAAGAGCTTTGAGAGAAATCCTAATCCCTGCTACCATCAAGCCTTTACCCAACTTGCACATGGTTATTATTCATTTGTAAAATGACCACTACAACTTTATATGCAAGTTTTGTGTGTCGAATGTCATGTATTCATGACGGCACAAGAATGTGTAGCTTTCTGGATAGAAAGAGAGAGTGAGAAAGAGTGGGAGAGAGAGAGGCGGTGGCACGTTGGGCCAGCTCTGCCTCGCCTGTGTTGTGTGGTTGCATGGCGGAGCATGGAGGCGTGAAATTAAACAGAGCGACACCTGCCAATACATACGCAGGAAAGCAGAACGAGGGAGAGTGAAGGAGAGAAAGAGAGGGAGGGAGAGAGAGTCAGCCTACTTCTCTCAGCCCGGTCTCCTTCGGCCTCCTCTGTCCCTGCTATCTGACATCTCTTCATTACAACCCACAGAGGCCAATTAAAGACTGATAGCCAGTCCCCAGCTCCCCAGGCTTCAGGAGGGAGGGTCCACGTTGTGGTACGGAGCTCCGCAACACGCTTTATCAGCCGGGCAAAGAGGCAGAGCAGCGGATTAACAGCAACACAGGAACAAAGGCAGCACATTCCTGAAGAGGAGCTTCCGTAAGGCCACACAACACTTCTATACACCTTTTATAGCAAACCTGTGCTAGAGGCTCGTTGGGAGCCTTCTTCTGGTGCAAAAGTGGTGCAAAAACGGCTTTGTAATGTAGGTTTATGCAGTTGTCTGAAAGGTTTAAGTAGGTGTCATAAGTGAATGACTTATGAAAGCTGCCTTTCAATGCATCACCTTGTGTCGTCTCTTTATATTCATGGTGTGTCTGACACAGGTGGCCTGCTGTGACCTGGAACTGCCCAGACTGTCCACACGGACCTGAGCACTCATCCATTCGCCCGGTGTAAATATAGCCCTCCCACACGGGCCTTACAAAATGTAAGCACCGATGTGGCTGGCCTGGAGTGCGATCTTGATAAAATCATCTCTGAATGAAAGGTTATGTACCGCAGCAAGACGCTGACGCAGTTAAGTTCTTCATAAAGCACATTCATTGGAAGGCGTTCTGCATAACTAGCCCGTGGGCAAATATCTGCAGGTCTAACGGCTAAATAGGCCGCAGATGGCCATCGCTGTCCCTGGATGCAGTATCCATCCGTTCTCTGTCTAAGGTGTTTTTCCTACCATTTTAATACACAGTTCATGATAGATCACAGGATGGTGCTGATATCAAAATCTGATTAGTGCATCAAGAGAAGAGTCCTTTGAATGAAATGGCATCACTTTTACTTACCTTAAAGGTTAAAAACTATTTCTCGTGCGAACCTTCCTTATTTGAGACTTTGGTCAAACCTTCTTTTGATGGACCCTTACAGATGATCTACAGATGCTTTCACTGGTAAACCATCTGGTGAAAGGGGTTAGGTTCAGGGTTTAAATTTGGGAGGAACACGGATCAGTGCTGCAAATGCAACACCTGTTATCCTTGTAGTAACAAAAAACAATGCCTTATATGGAGGTTCTGCGGAGAGAGGCTTCTAACAGCACAGTGAGCTGATTGATTAGAGCTGCTACACCACACAGGGTTAAAGTTAATATCGGTTTAAATCGACATTTTAATATTAGATGGGTTTTGAAAACATCAGACAATACATTTACAAAAATGCCTTTGAAGATCAGGTCAGAAAGAGGGGACAGACGGGTGAGCGTGAAATCAATTTGAAAATGAAAGTAATTATTTGAACGTTTTTTGGGGTATTTCCTCCATTTTTCATTCATTTTATCATATTGTTTTATCCAGTTGTTAAAAATAAATGTAAGAAATCATATGCGACTTTTGTTTTTTGCTTTTCGCCCTGTGAGAGCTGGGAAAGGCCCCAGCACCCCTACTACCTTCATTAAGACAAGCGGCTAAGAAATTGAGCAAGTGAAATACAAGACACACTATAATGCATATTTCTAAAGCCTTAAAAAAAAACACACACAATAATGCAATAACAGCCCAAATGCTCTGGCTCTTCTAAGAATTAAGGTTGAGACTGGGGTAAGGGTTCGATTTATTAGAATCTTATTAAATGTAATACTTTAATTTCTTTCGTTGCACTGAACAGATGAAGATATAGTTAGATGTTGATTAGTAGAGCATCTAGCAAGCATCTACAAGCATTGAAATCTGTCTATTGTGGAAGGTGCTACGCTTTTCTCCAAAGCTCTTTATGAATGTTAATATCAGTGGCAGCACTGTTTGTTTGCTAAACAACCCAGTCAGGGGCAGGAATTTAGTTACTTGCTGTGAAGTGGCACTAAATCATTAATTGCTCACAGTAATGATAATAAAATTCACTTATTAGTGAGTGTTCACAAACCATTGCGAGGGTTGATGTTGCAGCTGAAAACAAATGGCGAGTCTGATTCATCGGCAGCTTCAGTTTAAAGTCCTTGCATGTTTTTCAGCGAGCTGCTCGGCACTGATCTCTGTAGGTTTTGTCATCACTGACAGCACTGCCTGTCTGCTGTTCCACAATCAAATCAGTGACAGTTCAGCGCCATGCTGGTCCTGTAAACATCTCTCAGCTGTGCTGCTCCAAACACGAAAGAACCACCGGATATGCTCAAACTGCTCCCTCTCTCTCTCTCTCTCTCTCTCTCTCTCTCTCTCTCTCTCTCTCTCTCTCTCTCTCTCTCTCTCTCTTTCTCTCTCTCTCTGGCTCTCTCTCTGTCTCCCTCTCTCTCTCTCTCTCTCTCTCTCTCTCTCTCTCTCTCTTTCTCTCTCATGAGTGTGGGTGTTGAGCTCATGCTGTACTTTCCATTTCTGCATTGTGTGTTGATTCATTGTAGCATCCAATCCACCAGGACATGACTAGAACACAGTAAATGTAACTCACTCTCTCTCTCTCTCATTCTCTCTCTCTCTCTCTCTCTCTCTCTCTCTTTCTCTCTCTCTCTCGCTCTCTCTCTCGTTCTCTCGCACTCTCTCTCTCATTCTCTCTCTCTCTCCCATTCTCACTCATTCTCTCTCATTCTCTCTCTTTCTCATTCCTTCTCTCTCTAATTCTCTTTCTCTCTCTCTCATTTTTTCTCCCTCTCTCTCATTCTCTCTCTCACTCTCTCTCTCTCTCTCATTTTTTCTCCCTCTCTCTCATTCTCTCTCTCCCTCTCTCTCTCTCTCTCAAAATTTATTTTTCTTTCTCTCTGTCTTGTTCTCTTTATTTTTCACTGTTTTCTCTCTTTTATCTTTTTCCTCTTTCTTTGCTCTGTCTCTTTCATTTCTCTCTCCTTCCCTCATGCTCTCTCCTTTTTTCCTCTCTCTTTGCTTTCTTCATTTCTCTCTCCCTCACTCACTTCATCTGGCCCCCTTTCTTTCTCTCTCTCTCTCTCCCCCTCTCTCCCACCTCTTTTTGTTCTCTTGATCTTTCTTGCTGTCTTTCTTTCTTCTTGCTCTTTCTTTTATCAAGTTTTTCCTCACTCGTTGTTTCCTCTTTTTCATTTCTCTCTTTCTTTCACTCACTGTCCTCTCTCCCCAACCTTTCTCTCTGTCTGTAAATCTTTCTCTCTCACATCTCTGTCCCACAAACACTTTTTCCTCTCTTGATCTTTCTCTCTGTCCTTTTTTCAGTCTCTATTTTCTCTCTTTCACTCTGTTGCTCTTGTCTTGCTTTCTCTCTCCCCCCCCGTTATTCTCTTTTTCTTCCTTACTCTCTCTCTCACTCTCTCTCTCTCTCACGCTCTCTCTCTCTCTCCCACCTCTCTCTCCTTTGTAGCATCTTTTTCTCTCTCATTCTCCCTCTGTCTGTTTACACCCAGTATCATACCCACCTCTCTTTATCTCCCTCATACACACATATGACTCTTGTGAAAGACAAGACATTAGAGAAACACAACAGCATGTCTCTGTCTGTGTGTCTCGCTGTCTCTCTGTCTCTCATGCCTGGGCTTCAGAGGCGAGTCACAGCTCCTTCTGCCACGCAGCTCTCAGAGATGGTGTGGTGTGTGTGTGTCTGTGTGTGTGGTGGGGGGGTTGGCTGACAGAAGGGAGGGAGAATGAGAAGTGACACTTTAATTCAGAGGCCTTCGTCTGCCTGACTTATTATGAGATGTTTGTAAGCTGGCTTGTTGGAGCATCTGCTCTGGCCCCAGGCCTGATCCCATCTGACAGAAGCTGGTGGCTCCAGCTTGCCCTTATCTGTGACGAACAGCAGGCCCAGCATCATCGTCACGGGCCCTGCCCCTCTGCTCAACACGCCGCTCACCCTCTTTAGCTGGATGATGCTCTATCTACAAAGCCTGATGGGGATCTGGGCCAGCCTAACATGACTATTCAACCGCTATTATTTCATCTTTTCCAGAGCACTGCAATCAGACTAGAGATCAGATTTCAGTCTTTAAGAGATATTAATGAGGCAGGGGTGGTCTAGTGATTAGGGAAAAGGCCCGTCGGATGGTCGGGTTTGAATCCCAGACCAGTAGGTTGTACCCTTCAGCAAGGTATCATCCCCATCACTGCTCCCTGGCTGCTGGAAATGGCTGCTGCATGGTGTGTGTGTCTCTTTCACACATGAGGGGTTGGAAAAGGTCTTCAAAATAGAATATGAATACGGGCCACTTAAAGTTCACTTTTTGACAAAACTTCTTGAATTAGGAATAGTTTATGAAAAAATCAGGTATGTAAGGAAGTATTGGAAGTATTGAGAAAGAGAGAGAGAGAGAGAGAGAGAGAGAGAGAGAGAGAGAGAGAGAGAGTTATGTGACATCCAGTATATCTTGAGGTCAGTATACTATACAGTTTACTTTCCTCAATTACAGATATTGCCTTCCCTCTTTATGCCCTTGTGCAAGACTGATACAGCACCTCTGTCCTTCAGTCTGCATGTGACACTTTAGATGATATAATATGACAGAACCGAGGAGTTAGTTATCGACTCTTCCTGAAAACGTAGGGTTTTATTTGTGATTCCGAATGTGCTCGCTGTCCCTGGCTCCCCCGCCATCTCAAGGTTAGGAATGGTGCTGTGGAGAATAAATGTGAGTGTTAATGTCTTTTCCCGCATGCGTCCGCCTGTGTTTCCTCTCTCTTGGAGTGGTTCGGGACCGTTGCTTGATTTATATGCCACATGCGTCATTAATCCTGCAAACGCGCATGCCTCTGCTGAATAATTGATACCGATCCTACTGTAACTAAATTCCTCAAAACTATGACATCTACCCCCCACCCTCAACCAGCCATCAACCACCGATCACGAGTGACGAGGTGTCAAAAAAACCCCAGAAACTTTAAAAGTTGGTGCTCTTAAGTGGTGGAAATGAGTTGTGTAATGATCAGATATGTGTGTGTGTGTGGTGTGTGTGTGTGTGTGCGTGACATCTATAATATCCTAATCTATAATATAAGAAACAACTACTTTTGTAGCATCTGTGCCATACCTTAAAAAGTAAAACTTTTTAAATTCTAAAATGTAGAGTCCTTTAGGAAAGGGAAAGGGTGTGTTGATCTTAATTAACAAGTAGTGATGAATGATATATCAGGGGAAGATAAACTGTTTGAAGATTAATTAAAAACATAAACATTATTAATGGCCTAATTTCGAAATTATGGCTGATAATTATCAACATAACATGGATAGGCTGACACGGCTGTCACTCAGAACTGATGACTTTGGGAGGTCTTGTGGAAAGTGATATTATGTGAAAATTCTGACATTTCAACACTCATTTCTATTTATATATCTTTTCATCATTTAAGTGAATTGCTTTTCTCACTGGTGGCACGGTGGTGCAGTGAGCAGCGCTGTCGCCTCATAGTGAGAAGGTTCTGGGTTTGATTCCAAGGTGGGGTGGTCTGGATAATGTTCTCCCTGGGGATGAGTGGATTTCCTCTCACAGTCTGAAGACATGAAAGGTGGATTGGAGATGCTAAACTGCCCACTAAGAGTGTGTGTGTGTGTGTTTTGTCTGTCCTGTGATGGACTGGTGACCTGTCCGGGGTGTTTCCTCGAGCTTAGATAGACTAGGTAGACGAGCTTTGACAAGTACTGCCCGCAACCCTAATCAGGACAAACAGCTAAGAAAATGAGTAAGTGAATTTGTTTTTTAAAATCATGCTTCATGAGTAGGATCAGGCTCTTCATTACATAGTGATGTTATTGTAGTCAAAGTTGGTAGTCTGTTTTTGGAATCTGTTCACATACAGTTCTGAATGACTTTAGATGAAAATGTCTATTTAATGATGTGCAGCACTTTGCAGAAGACTTAATCCATCCATCATTTTTTATAACTTGCTAGGGGATCATCTTTATGTTCAAAAATACTATTTTATTTCTGTGGACTACTGAGTGGGTCAAATGAAAGAAATGGGATCACATGTTTGCAATGAATGTAAAATGCATAAAGATACAAGGTGCTTAGATAAAGGGGCTCCAACCAATCAGCATTCAGCATCAGCAGTAAACTAATCACCATCATCATCATCATCATCATCATCATCAACTGATCATCTGTAATCATCTGAACCCATTTCTTCACTACTTCATATCTGCGATAAGACATCTTTCTTTTTTTATGGTTATTCAACAAAAGCAATCCTCTGAAACTAGTAAGGTACAGGGACTGGACTGAAAATGAGAGCCAAAAACATTCAATGCGCTATAAAGCACTTTTGCACAATGTCTAAAGAAGGCCTACAAGAACAGAAACCTTCTCCTTTCTCTTCTTTCTCACAGGTCATCAGAATACTGAACTGATCTGCCCAACATTCATGCAAGACTGCTACCTTTGGCGCACTCTTCACTCTCATCTACTGAACTACATGCATCGCACTCCATCACTTTACATGACAATGATCTCATTTTACATGCACGGCGCACTTTCTTTCTGCGCTTTTGGGTTTTGAGAATCTGATGCTAAAGACCGAGGGCTGCTGTTATTATAACAGCACGGGAATATCCACTCTACTGTTTACTCATGGTGGTTCCGATTGTGAAAGTGAAAGTGACTATTTGTCAACCACACTAAAATTCATCCTCTGCATTAATACACACACACACATGCAGTATATATATACACACATATGAGTGACTACATAGTCATATTGTAGATAAAAAATGTGTGTGTGTGTGTGTGTGTCAGTGTGCCTGAGCAGGTTCCTGGGAAAAACTGGCCTGAGTTTAGAAAACTGTCCATATGGAGAAGTGACACAGACAAGCAAACAAACAAACAAACAAACAAACAAATCCTGAGCTCGGGAAAAAATAGAATTGCTGGCTATTTTCCACCTACTGCCCACTGCACAGGCTTCAACACTGAGTAACGAACACAGCCAAGCTGACTGAATGTTCTTGGCTTACTGAGTTTGAAAAAAATTAGTGTCATGTTGCATCCAATTTACAATGAAAAAGATGTCATCTTCACAAACAGTGCAGGCTGTCACCTATCATTAAAAACAAGGGCCTTTGGATTCAGCATCCAAATGAGGGAAAAACAGAGAGCCAGTGAGATGAGCTGGCGAGTCATAAATTAGGCTGGGGATATACAGTGACAAAGACAGGAGCTGTGCTTTATATATAGAAACTATGTGTCTGTGGATCTTTAATATTTAAAAAAAACATGCATTTAATGTAAAGGGTGTTATTGAAAGCTTATAGTAAATAAATAGTAAATTAACCCATTCTTTAGGATAAAGCCCACATCTACATTCTCAATCTTACCATCTTTGCTCCTGTTGTTTTATTCTAAACCAAATACTATTATACTACAGTCATGTGAAAAAATTAGGACACCCTATGAAAGCCTGTGTTTAATCTCAGTTTTAACAACACTGAGAGATTCAGGCAATATACTGCCAAAAACTGCCAACATGCCCAGGTCTGGCTGTCCAAGCAAGTTCACCCCAAGAGCAGACTGCATGATGCTAAAAGAAGAAAGAGACTGCCCAACTTTAACTTCATGGGAGGTGTGCAAGGAGGAAACCATTTCTTTCTAAGAGAAACATCAAGGCATCAAGAAATTGAGTCAAAGCCCAGATCTTAATCCCATTGAGATGCTGTGGGGTGACTTTGACGGGGCTGTACACGCAAGAAACCCCTCAAACATCTCACAGCTAAAAGAATTCTGCATTGAGGAGCGAGGCAAACGTTCCTCAGACCGATATCAGAGACTGGTAGATGCTGCAAGAAGCATCTCACTGCGGTTATTTCAGCCAAATGGGGGAACACTAGTTATTAGGGGATAGGGTGTCCTAACTTTTTCCTCGATTTGAATACACATTTTTGTTGATATCTTTAGTTTAATGAATAAATCAAGATAATTTTTTGTTTTTACAAGCAATTAAATCACTTTTCCAGGAATAAAAACAAGATTAGACATTGATATGTGAGCGTTTCTTAATAAAGAACTGAATATTTAATGCGTGTCACATGACTGTATATGGTGTATCCATCCATCCATTATCTGCCGCTTGTCCCAAACGGGGTCGCGGGGGGGTGCTGGTGTCCAACCCAGCGCACACAGGGCGAGGACGGGGGACGCACCCTAGACAGGTCGCCAGCCCATCGCAGTGTATATGGTGTATATAATGTAAAATACACTAATACACTTTATGCTACTATGTGACCTAAAATACTTTTATTGTGTATTATTCGAATGTATGATGTTTTACGGTTACATGTTTTACATTTGGCCATATTTATTTCTCAGTTAAAACAAAGTCGTCTACCTTCAAACATGAAGCAGTGAGCAGTGATCAGGCAGTGATTAATAAACTGGTGATGCCGAATGCTTGTTACCCTTGTTGCCCTTTACGCAGATACCTTGTATCTTTAGCCACTTTGCAGCCTGTCACAGTAAAACATTTTTTCCCGTTTTTTTTCATTTAACAATGGCTATAAAATAGAATTTTTTCACCATAAAATTGATTCTGTAGCAAAATAGAAAAAGAAATGATTGGTGACTCAGGACCTTTGCACAGTACTGTATATATATACGTGTCAAATGCTGGAGAGTGTTGCACAATTCATGATAATTGGATCACTAGAATTGTTCCAGAATTGCTTTAAAGTTGAAAAATTTCCTCTTGCAAAGTTACCGCCTGAGGTTTGTATGTTTGTGTGTGTGGCGTACATGTGTGAGTGTGTGTGGTTGATGGTGTATGCTGCTGTATATCTGTCCATTAAAATCTCCATATCCAGTTACACATGATCGCATATATTTCAGCAGCCTAAGCAGAAGTCAATGATCAGGAGAGAAAGAAAAAACATGCCTGTAAATGATGTCCCTTGTTATAGTGTGACACAACAGCCCGGCTGAGGTTCAGGCAGCACTGCCCTGACTGCCCGCCAGTCATGGTCATTCCCCCAGTAGCCCTGCAGTCCGGCACCAATTTACAGGCCCTATGTCTACAGCGGCAAGGCCTGCCAGACATTTGCATGGTCACTCACCCCATTTACATGGAAGGCCTGATGGGAAGAAATGAGCTTCAGTTGCCCTCTAGCTCTCTTTAGCTGTCTTCCTCTCTCTCTCTGTCTCTCTCTCTCTCTCTCTCTCCTCTCTCTCTTTGTGTCTCTGTCTCCATATCTCACTGCTGCCTCATCACCAAGGCAAGCCTGCTGGTAGTATCTGTAGCTGTGGTTCCAGAGGCATGGTGAGATGACCCTGGCGGTGGTTGCATCCTGAGGGGCTAGGCTTTCTACTAATGATCACCTAGCAAGCCCTTGGAGCAGGTTCCACACATACACACACACACACACACACACACACACACACACACACACACACACACACACACACACACACACACACACACACACACACACACAGAATCTTAAAGTCACTCAGCACTGCTGAATCAACTACCACAGAGTTACACTGAATCCAATGTTACTCTGCAGGAAGGAAAAGTAGAGAGGTTTGTTTGAGTTCATTTAACTGTGGGGATTTTGCTGAGTGGAGAATTCTGTGTTTGGTAAGTGGGCTTCGGGAAATACAATGTAAGACTTTCAGGAACAAAACTTTATACTTATAGGAACCATAGAAAATGAAATATGATTAACCCAGGGATGGATAATGCTCTTGTGAGGCACCTGGGCAGTCATTGGAGGGCCCCAACATTAATGCATAAACCAATGCAAAACAAACAAACATTGCTGGAAAAGTCAGATTCCAGAATATATAGAATATTCAATTGTTTTTTGTTTTTTTTTTACTTGGGAAATAAATACTGTAGTTCTACACTTTTCATTTCATGTAAAACCAAGAAACCCCCTTTACACACTGTCTAAAACATCGCAAAAAGACAATCCCAGGAGTTAATAATAAAAATAAGAAAATATAATTTGAGGGGCCTGAAAACAGATTACGTTATATTGTTCATCAGCCTAAACGAAAGCCAAACAAACCAGGTTTTGGCCATTTCCTCTTACGTAAATATTGGTTATCACTAACTATGTAATATGTTTTCCTTTCATGTTTCCAAAACTAGGGAGGATTGCTAAACTCCAGCTTACACAGTATCAAGTCAGTCAGTCAGTCATTTTCTGTGCCGCTTGTCCTAATTAGGGTTGCGGGGGTGGTGCTGGAGTTCATCCCAGCTCACACAGGGCGAAGGACGGGGACACACCCTGGACAGATTGCCAGCCTATCGCAGACACAGTATCAAATAAAGCTACAATTGGAGTTACCAAGTTTTGACACGAGGGTGGCTCAGGGGTGCAGTGGGAGGCGCCGTCACCTCATGGTGAGAAGGTCCTGGGTTTAATTCCCAGGTGAGACAGAACTTTCTGTTTGCATGTTCTCCCTGTGTCTGCAGGATTTTCCTCCGGGCGCTCTAGTTTCCTCCCAGAGATATGCATATCAGGATGGCTGGAGATGCTAAATTCCTCCCCAGGTGTGAGAGTGTGTGTGTGTTTGTCTATATTTCTGCCCTACGATGGTAGGCTGTTTCCCTACCTTTCGCTCTGTGAGAGCTGGGATTGGCTCCAGGCTGCAACTCTAATCAGGAAAAGCGGTTATGAAAGTGAGTGAGTATTGATATGACAGCACTGACCTGATGAATCAATGGCCAATGGCCTCCCAGTCGTGCCCACAGCCACACTCTCACTGCGCTTCCATGTTAATCAGGAACTAAACTAGTTTACTTATAAGGTAAAACAAGCCTTTGTACTGACAGCACTGCTGATTAATAAGCAAGGTCAAGCGGATCCCGCTTTGCACTGCTTTCTAATGGGTCCCAGAGTGGAGAACGAAACAGAAATGAGAAAGAGAAAAGGAGACAGAGAGGGAATGAGAAGAAAAAAAGAGAGATACTTTCTCACAATGGTGTAATGCTCACTTCTAGAACCATCCCACAGGAGCAGTGCCCTCCTGCATCATTAACACCCAACTGCCAGCTCATCTAAGTGGCTGTCCTTCCACTGTGACACACACACACACACCTACACACACACACACACACACACACACACACATACACATACACACACACACACACACACACACAAAAGCACAACTATATGGCACAAACACAAGCTCTCACTGATGCTTCTCTTAGTGGACTTTTCCATTGTGGACTCATGTGACAGGACACTGTGAGAGAGAATGTGTGTGAGCTGACATGTTCCCCCACCCAGCCTGGGTACTCTGTGGCTCCCTTGCCTTAGGCCTAATTATGGGGGTGTGTTTGTTTGGGTAAGTTGCCTGCAGCACTGACAGCCTATGGAACGGCTCGCTGTGGGGGCCGCTGCCTATTTCTCTCTGTGTCTGAGCAAGAACGTATGAATGTGTGTCTGTGTCAGTCATCCGCTGCCACCCTGTCCCCTCTTACCCTGCAGGAGCCCCTTTACACAGTGCCAACAGAAAAGCAGGGGGCCTATTACACACTGGAGGCCGTCGACGCTAATGCCCGGACGCAATGTCACTCATGGTGAAAATGACCATCAGTGCCCAGCGTTTCCTCTACTATAGTCAGCCATTCCCTTCGTGCCTTTTCCGCCCTTGGTCGAATCTGACTGAAACATTAGATTTGCAGAGGCAGTTGCATGTGGGAGAGGAGGGAGGAATAAAAGGAGGGATGAATAAAAACAATGAGCAAGACCAGTGGGATGACAAATGGAAAGGAACAGCTGGAACCAAAGGAACTGAAAAAAATCCACCTTCTCCAAACTGCTTAAATGCATTTAATGCATTTATGTGTAAATATAAACAAAAATTGACATTGGGGCACGGCAGGGACGGTGAGCACAATATCTGCGAGTGCGCTAACAGCCATGAGCGATGACAGCTCGCTCTAGATTGGAGAAGCAGATTGAATTTCATGTTCTTGGAAATGGAGTTTGAGATGTGAGCTATTTATTCGCACAAAGCCTTATTTTCTCCGCGCACCAATCAAAAAAACGGATGTGGAGCGTGATCGCCAGCGCTCTCGTCTCTTGATGAAATGTCGGACGGCGGCTGAGGAGTAAAGCAGGGATCCTTTTTATTTCATTTTGAATGAAATGGAAAGTCACTGATCAAGCAGACATGTTGGCCCGGCACGGAAGTCGCCGGTGGTCTCTGCTTTTCTCATTAGCAGTATTACAGGAGAGACAGTAGGGTAAAAAAAACTTCCCCACAAAACATCTTCAAAGCGAGGTCAAAGGCAGCCATGGCGCTCACTGCTAAGAGAATTGCTTACGCAGCCTCGCACGGTGCACGGGAACAGATGTCGTACCCAAACGAGAGCAACAAAATGCAGAAAAAAGAAAAAAGAAAGGGCGAAGTGGCGACACGAAAGGACGAGCAGAATGAAACAAACGGCCCGTGATTAAAAGCATGTATGCTCGTTCCCACAAGCAAGTGACGTTCTCGTAAAGTGAAACGAATGCACTGAGATGAGCGCGTGTGTTGCGAAACACGGCGCTGCTGCAGAGCTCGCCTACCGCAGGTGGGTGATAAAGACTAATTGCATAATTACACCAAATGTGTTCATAAACAGAACAGAGGGAGTCAACTCTGATGAGCCGTCGGCATGCTCTCTTTGCTAACGGCCTTTCCGATGCTACTGTAGCCCTCGGCACCCGGCCTGGCCCACACTGCAGCTGTACAGAATAGCCGATAAAAACAATGCTGACTTGCAGTGAATGAAAGGACACCCAAAAGGACCCACCAGTTTAGAGCCATTCATTTCAACAGCCAAATAGAGCAACAGAAATGGCAAAAAGTTACTTATAAAAAAACCTCATGAAATTAACGTTGACTGACAGCTGAAAACGTTTTCCCTTCAGTTTTTGGAGGAGCATCACCCCAACAGTGATGATTTAGGGGGAGCTAGTTTAAATGGGTGGGTAGGGCTAACCCCTCCATCTCTTTTAAGGAAAACGACCCCAGAAGAAGAGTTAGTAGTGGATCAGTTTGAGCTTCTGCAGACCCAAGAACATCACCCCCAAGAGGTTGCAGGAATAAATGTGATCTAGCTGATTTAGACCTAGCTCAAGCTGCAGATTCAGACGCTGATGTATGCAGTATGAAAGTGACAACCCTTGTCATTGCAAGGTCACAGCACAGTGAACCTAGACCTCTGCATTTAACCCATGCAGCAGTGGGCAGCTATTGAAAGTGCCCGGGGAGCAGTGACAGGGACAGTACCTTGCTCAAGGGTACTTCAGGGCAACCTACTGGTGAGGGAATCGAACCCACAATCTTCCAATGCAGGGCAACTACCTAACAACTAGGCCACCGCTGCCCTGCATATTGTGGTTTTCAGTAAAGCTTGATTAATGGCTGTAGTCATGGTGGGTAGGTAGGGTTTAAAAAATCTAACTAAGATGAAAGACTGTTTGTCATTGTGAACACACAACAAAAAACTGCTTCCTCTTAATCTAACCCCTCATGCACACAGCAAAACAACAGGCAGCCATACATTCAGTGCCTAGGGAGGGCACCTTACCGCTGCAGGATTCGAACCTGTGACCCTCCAATCACGGGGTCGAGTGCTTAACCCCTGAAGCTGCTGTCAACATTTAACTAGTTCATGAAAAACAGAACAACATGAAAATATTTATACCTTTATTTTTAGAACCACACAAATCATTAAGTGAATTAAATTCAATTACAATCATCTCACTTACTCCCTTGCATTTCGTGGTGAACTGCTCACATGCACTGCGTTCGTGTGTACTGTGTGTGTGTGTGTGTGTTTGTGTGTCAGGAAGAGAGACAGAATGGCATGAATGACCTGTGGAAGGAGACACAGCTCTGGGACACAGACGCTTGGACTGTGACTGAGGGTGATAATTAAAAGTCATGGAAGACTCAGCCGGAAGTGCTGAATGAGCAGCACAGCAGGCCGGGGAGAAAGACACAAAAAAGGAGGAAAAAACGGCATAGAGAAGAGCAAAAGAAAAGTGGGGGAAGTGAGAGCAGGCCTAGAGACGGCGCCGGGCGAGAGCCGAGGATAATTACTGCTAATAAAAGCTAATGGAATTTATCCCTCTTGTCAGGTGTAAGATGATGTGATTATGGGCTGGCGGGCTGAGGGGAAATTGGGAACTGATCCGTTAATCCCTCCATCCTTCTGATCTGCGGACAAAAGGAGCCCACGAGCCGAGCGGAAAGTTAAAGAAGCTCCGTCTGAGGTGAGGGAAGGAGCGGGCCGTGTTAAGCTACGTGAGTGGGAGTCTGCTCCTAGTAGCAGCAAAAGTTTGATGACACCCAGCTGTTCATCATGGTATTTTAATACAAATGAACTAAAGAAAATAATAACTTGTGTAAAAAATTAGGACTGTCCTTTAGTACAAGGCCAAGTTTCACCCTTTTTATCCCCTTTCTTTCAAACATTTCATCTGCTTAAACCACTTTCAGGCCAATAGGTTTTCAATTAGGAGTGAAAAACTGTAGGAGAAATGTTTCTGAACGTTTCATGGGCCGTTATTTCTGTTATTTAGAAATACTTGTGCCGGACCGTTTCATCCCGAAATGAGCTAAAGGGCATATGGTGATAAAAAAAACAGCATTATGAGTTTTTCGTATGACATTGATTGAATATTTATGGTAATTAGTGAAGCACCACAAAAACTAGTGCGGTTCTGCTGTTCCGAGCTGCTCTTGGCTGATCTCTCTCTGCACCGGTCACAGAGCCCTGAGAGAAGCTGCAGGCCATCAGCTGTGGTCAGGCTTTTACCTGGAGCTGTGTTTCACTCAAGCTGTCCCCAAAACTTTTGGTAGATTCAAACCACTGCACGCTGGGAAGTTTGAGAGATGCTCTGACCCATTTCTCTGCCAATCACAACATGGCCACCTGTCAAAGTGGGTAAGATCCTTGCCTGTTCGTCCTGCTTCCCTCACATCGACCTCAACTGACTGTTCATTTGCTGCCTAGTATATCTCATGCACTGGTGCCATTATAATGATACTATAATTGTTATTCATCAGTGGTTTTAATGTTTTGGCTGATCAGTGTACAATGGAATCATTCACTCATCTTCTGAGCCTCTTATCCAAAAAAGGGACATGGTGGGTGGTGTGTTTGTTTGTGTGTGTGTGTGTGTGTGTGTGTGTGTGTGTGTGTGTGTGTGTGTGTGATCTTTGTGTGTGTGCGTATGTTGGTGCACTTTCACTCATCAGAGATCTACAATGCAATCCCACCAGATGAGGAGAGCAACTAAGCTCCAACCAGAAAAGCCCCACTAACTCTTATCTCTTTATTTTTCTCTTCTCTCTCCCCCCCCCCCATTTTTTCTCACCCTCTTTCCCCCTCCTATCTTGTTTCTTTCCCTCTCTCTCTCCTCACCTACTCTATTCACTACATCTCTCTCTCTCTCCTTTCCCTATATCTTTGGCTCTCTCTATCTCCGTGCAGCAGCTGCTCCACCACTATATGAGATCAGATTGGCGGGCCAGAGGTGAGCGAGAAGAGGAGCGCAGTTTGGGATGAGAATGGGAAAGGGAAGGAGGAGCTGATAAAGAGAAGAACCCAGTGCATAGGTAAAGGGAAAAATAAATAATGACAAAGCCATGAAAGGAGATCAAGCTCCAGTATGAACGATTTTTTTTTCTCCGCAAAAGAACCAATATCATCTAAATTCATTGAGTCCAAGTCTGATCGCATTAAACAATGCTGATCTGTTCCAGGCTTCATAGGCAAAATGCTTTGCTCATATGCTGAGTCTATATAGGATTTAACAGAGTCAATAAGACCTGTTTACTGTTTGTTTAACACACACTCACGCTTTGGAAAGAGGAGTGAATATCTGTCAACACTGCTGCTGAGTAAGTTGGAGCAGGGTGTGTAAAGGGCTTTATGGGGTGAAGGTGCTTGGTGCTTCTATATTTGGGTATGTGTGTGTTTGTGCGTGTGCTTGTGAGTGTGTATGGTGTGTGTGTTTGTGTGTGTTTTACAGATCTGTAGCAATGGTACTTGAGAGTTGGGTGAGGGCAGGCTGGGGATTTATGGGGGCCATGGTCAATGCTTTAGGCACTGCAGTATTTATGTGAATGAGTAGGGAACACACACACACACACACACACACACACACACACACACACACACACACACACACACACACACACTCACATACAAATACCCAAGAACCTACCCTCTCAAGAAGCATTTTTGGTTCTTACTCTACCATTCATGTCATCTTATAAACTGTATATATTATATCACCTAAATAATTAAGGGGTAGGTTCTTTGCCCACAAGGGCACTTTAGCGGTGGAAGTGGAAGTAGGAAGGCTTTGTTCACTCATCCACTTAAACACATTTTTCTTGCCAGTTCTGAAGACTAAACCCCTTTTAATCTCTCTTCTCTAACCAATAGGCCAGAACTGCCTGTTTGTCATGTTTTTAGCCATTTACTGACATTGAAACACACTGAACCCCTGCAGAACTGTTCATTGATGGAAATCAGAACAAGATAATCATGCATCATTTTAACCCTGATATTTAGGCAGATCAGGACACAAGGTCTAAAATGTCAGATTAACTGCCATCACAACAAATACAAAGTGATCAACCAATTGTGTTTTGATTTCCAATGACTAGGATCAATTTAGTAAGAAAAACAAACCAAATGTTTCAACCGGAATGGGGAAGAAGTGGAAGCATGCTGTTAGGGGTGCTTACTGAAAGAGTAACAGATAATCTACAGTTAATACAAGATAGAATTCTGTCTGTAACGGGCTTAAAATAAGAAACAAGCCATTCTCCAACCTGCAAATGTCAGTGTTCCTTTGGAGCACTAACATCCCATTTTAAGGGGCACATGGTCTGAACTGAGGGATAAGCAGCTCAGATAAATGATGGATGGATGGATGGATGGATGGATTCTTTGACCTTAAAGTCTACCTCTTACAGTCACATATCTCCATGCTAATATGATTGAAATCTCATTAATTTTATGATGTCTGAATGGTAAGGGTTAATTTAAAGGGAAAACTAGAAGAACCATTTGGGATTTAGATGTTTTATTTTTGTGTTTTTATCTCACAACTATTTAAAGATGACAGCACATAAAAATGGTATCCCAACCGTGTGTGCTTTCCTTTGCCAGTGGGCAGCAACGAAGAAAAAGAGTGGGAGTTCAAACCAAGGCAGGACCTTTTATTTCTCTCTCTCTCTCTCTCTCTCTCTCTCTCTCTCTCTCTCTCTCTCTCTCTCTCTCTTTCACACACACACACACACACACACACACACACACGCACGCATGCACGCACGCACGCGCATGCACGCACGCACGCACGCACGCACTTACAGCCCTCTACTGCTCTGCTCCCCCTCTTCTCCTTTGCCAGTCTGAGTTCAAAGCTTCTCGCTGATCTTATTTTTGGGGCCTCTTGAATATTTCAGCATCAGAGCACATTCCTGAAGCACTTTGGTCTCTGTAAGGCAGCAGCAGCAGAAGCAACACCACTGACATGAGAGATGTCCACTGCTTAGTCCACGTTAGCCAGTCGGTAAGGTTTGAGCGCCTGCTTCAAGATCAGATGGCCTCTGCCACAGCTTCTGCTCCATTGATCTTCTCCTAAACTGCATTTAGCACCGTGGCTAAACGTATAGCTGAAGCTTAAGAGTAGCTTCCACTATTCGTCACTTATTAAAGCCACCCAGGCCCCAAAATCAGGTTTGGGGGCAGCCAGGGAGGCTTAACCGCTCTTTAATCAGGTTGGCCCGAACTTGGGGGATGATCAATGCTCCACACATACATACGTACACACACACACGGCAGTGACTAAAGTCCTGCAGGGCCTGTTGACGGCCCCTCTCTCCCACCTAATGTTACATTTAATGAGCCAATTAGTTGACAATGGTGCGGCGAGCATCTTAAATGGTTGTTTACCAGCGATTAATTATTAATTTTTCTCATGCAAAGGTATGAATGAAATTGAAAGAGCTGGGGGAAGCCATTAGCCCCCCATAGTGAAAGCTTATTAGAAGCGAGCCTTTTCTTTATCTGATGGTGGGAGGAGGCTAATTGCTGGATGAAGATGAGATATTATGGTGTGGCATAACTTACGATTTGCAATTTAAATGACCAACAACAAGAGGCGAGCCTTTGAAGCGAGTACACACACATTAACAACAGCAGCAAAGACGAGGCCGGACAAGACTGCTCACCGTGACTCTGTATCTCCTTTTCTCTTCTCTCTCACCTTTCTCTCACTTTGACTTTCTTCTTGCGCCTTCGCTTCTTGATTTGTCGTCTCTACATTTTCACACTTGTTTCTCTTATCTCTCTTCTACTTCCTGCTTTATTCTCTCTTTCTTTCATTCCCTCTCCTTT